>CAUJRU010000007.1:4323826-4923826 GCA_963277665.1 Viscum album
ACAAATTCTAGTATACCGTAAAAAATCCTTAAAAACCTTGACAAACTCTAATATAACCTAATAAACCCTAAGAGGCTCATAAACAATAAAAAAATGATCACAAACAATAAAAAAACGCTATATTAACTAAAAAGACCTAAAAACACTAATATAAACTAATAAAGACAAAAAATGCTAATACACCTTAAAAATCCCTACAAACCATTATAAACAATAATAACATCTAATATAACCTAATAAACCCCAAAAACACTCACAGACAAAAACAAAATTCTCACAAACAATAAAAAATTCTATATTATCTAAAAAGACTTAACAAACATTAATATAACCTAACAAAACAAAAAAACTAATAAACCACTAACAAAACCCTAACGAAGCCTAAAAATCCCTAATAAACCCTAATATAAACTAATAAACCCTAATAAAACCATAATAAAACCCTAAAAATACCGTCTCAACCATAAAAAACCTTGACACACCATAACAATACCTAATAAAACCCAACAAAACCCCAACAAACAAAAAAATGTTAACAAACCATTAAAAAGCCCTAGAAACCCTAATAAACCATAATAAATTCTAATAAAACCTAATAACCCATAACAAATGCTCACAAACACTAAAAACACGCTAATAAAACCTAAAAATTCCTAACAACCCCTCATATATATTAACAAAAACTAAAAAAAACCCATATACCCTAATAAAAACACTACCAAACCCTAGTAAACCGTGAAAATGCCTAACAAACCCTAATAAACACTACTCAACCCTAATAAACCCTAATAAAACTCTAAATATACCTACTCAACACTAAGTAAACTCTAAAAATGCCTACTCAACCCTAATAAAACTCAACACATGATAATAAACCATAATATAACCCACTAAACCCTAAAAATGAAAATATACCATTAAAAATCCCTAAAACACCTATTAAATGCTAATAAATCCTAACAAAGCTCAAAAGCACTAATAAACACTAATAAACCCTAAAACCCTTAATATACCCTATTAAAAATTAATAAACCATAATGAATGATAATAAACACTTATAAATCCTAAACATACCCAAATATACCATAATATACCATAATATACCCTAATAAACTCAACTCGATCCTAATAAAACCATATAAATACCTAATAAACCCTAATAAACCTTAACACACCATAATAAACCCAAATAAAATTTTAATAACCCCCACCAAACTCTAAAAAATGTTAATATACCATTAAAAAACCTAAAAACCTAACAAACAATATTAAATGTTTTTAACACCTAAAAATTCTAAAAAATTCTAGTAAACCCTAAAAATACCTCTAATAATAATAATTGTAATAACGCACATGCATGTGCATATGCATGTGCATGGTTTAAATAATAAATCATAATGCACGTGTATGTGCATATGCCTGCGCATTTGCATGTGAATGATAATAAATAATATATTATAAATAATAATGCATGTGAATTACATGTGTATGTGCATGTGCATGTCAATGATAATAAATAATAAATAATAACGCACATCGAAGTGCATGTGAATGTACATGTTCATGTACATGTGCATCGTAATAAACAATAAATAATAACCAAGTACACATGAATGTCCATCTGCATGTGAATGATAATAAATAATAAATAATAAAAAATGTGATAATAGAATAATGCACATGCATTGCGTGTGCACGTGCATGAGAATAAATAATAATAACACTTGTGATAATTGAATAATTCAGGTGCATTTCATTTGAATGTGCATAATAATAAATAATATATAATAACACATGTGCATCTGCATTTACATGTAATAATAATGATAATGACGCATGCACATGCATGGTAATAAATAAGAAATAACAACACATGTGCTTGTGCATTTGTATTTGATGATACAAACAAAAATAATAATAGTAATAATGATAATAATAATAATAATAGAATAGCGCAAGTGCATTTCATGCACACATGCATAGTAGTAAATAATAAATAAATAATAATAAATAAGAATTCACATGCATGTGCATGTGCATTTAAATTTGATGATAATATTAATAATACTAATTGTAATTATAATAATAATAATGCATGCAAGTGCATGGTAATAAATAATAAATAACAATGCACATGCATGTGCATTTTCATGGGATACTGATAATAATAATGATAATGATAATAATATTAATAATAATAATAATTGTGATAATAATAATAATAATAAAATAATAATACATGTGCATTGCATATCCACGTGCATGGTAATAAATAATAAATAATAACGCGTGTGCATCTACATTTGCATGTGATGATAGTAATAATAGCAGGAGTAATAATAATAGTAGTAGTAGTGGTGATAATAGTAGTATTACCAATGAATGTTATAATATAATATTGCATGTACATTATGTGTGCACGTGCATGGTAATAGATAATAACGCCAGTGCATTTCATTTACATGTGATGATGATGAAGATAATAATAATAATATTATTATTAATAATAATAACAACTCATGTGATAATATAATAACACACCTGCATTGAATGTGCGTATATGTGCATTTCCATTTGCATTTTCATTTGATGATAATAACAACAACAACAACCACAACCACAATAACAATAATAACAATAATAATAACAACGCATTTGATAATAAAATAACATGTGTGCATTGCATGTGCGCGTGCATAGTAATAAAAATATAATAATAATGCACGTGCATGTGCATGTGTAGGTGGATGAGATGATGATAATAATAATAATAATAACATTTATAATAAGTTATAGTTTTTTGAAAAAATAGTAGACATGAGAAAAATGCTAGAAATGGGGTCTCGAAAAACCTAACAAATCACAGTGTCATTGAAAAAGGCATAACTTCTTCTTCGGGTGTCCATTTCCCCTCCGTGAATAGTCAAACTGATTCTCATTAAACGAACTCCCATAAAGAGGTATCAGAGGAAGTACATACAAACATATCAGAAGTTATGACCATTTTACGAAACATTTGACAGGGATATGTAAACAGAAATGGAGTTTTGGAGGCCTTATGATGGGTTTATGGGATTTTAGGGTCTCAAACAAGACTTGAACTTTGTTCAAGTCATCATTCTGCGTACATCTCTTTGCTACTTTCGATTAGATATGTGGTAGAGATCAAACGGACAACCGAAGAAAAAGTTATGGCCGTTTAAATTTGGACTTTTTTGGAGTGGTATAACTATTATATCTTATATTTATTTGATATTATCATAGGTTATAATAAACATGGTCCTCAATAATCTCATGAGCTTCAATTTGACTAGTCACAGTGCTCAAACGAACACCTCAAGGAGAAGTTATGCCTATTTTAGTGAGTTACTGGTTTCTTAGGTTTTTAGGTCCTAGGAGAGTTACTCAATTTAAAATGACAATAACTTCTTCTATGTGTGTTCATTTTTGTCTCTACGACATATCAAATTAATTATTTTGAAAAGATACAAACTCTTGTAACCACTAGAACCCTTTCTGACATTCTTCAACCCCCAAAAGGACCCAAAATCCCATTGGATTGTCAAAAGATTGTCTTCTAGTGCCCGTTTTTTAATAACTTCTTCTATGGGTTTCCATTTTGCCGCTACCACATATCAAATCGAAGCTTGCGACTAAACCTACACTCCTATAACCACTGAAGCACCTTCTCACATCCTTGAAGGACCAAAAAGGTACTTACACCCTCCAAAAGACCATAACTTCTACTTCGGGAGACCGTTTTGCCTCTACCATATATCAAATAAAATCTTTCGACTAGATCTACACATCTGTGACCAATAGGAACACCTTATCATGATCTTAATGTCCCAAAAGGTCCTTCATTCCTCTAAATGACCAAAACTTCTTCTTTGGGTGTCCGTTTCACCTCTACCACATATCAAATTGAAGCTTGCGACTAGATCTCCACACCATAATAAACCATAATAAACCCCACTAAACCCTAAAAAATTAAAATATACCATTAAAAATACATAAAACCACTAATAAATGCTAATAAAACCTACCAATGCTTAAAAGCACTAATAAACCCGAATAAACACTACTAAATAGTAAAAAACCCTAATATACCCTCTTAAAAATTAATCAACCATAATGAACCATAATAAACCCTAATAAATCCTAAACATACCCAAATATACCATAATATACCCTAATGAACCCGACTCAATCCTAATAAAACCCTAAAAATACCGAATAAACCCTAATAAACCCTGACACATCATAATAAACCCTAATAAAATTAAAATAACCCTACCAAACCCGAAAAAATGCTAATATATGATTAAAAAACCCTGAAACCCTAACAAACCATAATAAATGTTAATAACTCCTAAAATCATAAAAAATGACTGTAAACCCTAAAAGTACCTCTAATAATATTAATAGTTATAACGCGCATCCATGTGCATATGCATGTGCGTGGTTAAAATAATAAATCATAACACACATGCATGTGTATATGCCTACGCATTTTCATGTGAATGATAATAGATAAAAATTATAAATAATAACCCATGTGAATTTCATGGGTATGTGCATGTGCATGTGAATGATAATAAATAATTACACACAAACAAGTGCATGTGCATGTGAATGGTAATAAACAATAAATAATAACCAAGTCCACAAGAATGTGCATTTCCATGTGAATGATAATAAGTAATAAGTAATAACACATGTGATAATAGAAAAATGCACGTGCATTGTGTGCACACGTGCATTAGAATAAAAAATAATAACACATGTGAAAATAGAATAATGCAAGTGAATTGCATTTGCATGTTCTTGATAATAAATAATATATAATAACACACGTGCATGTGCATTTACATGTACTGATAATGATAACGACGCGTGCATGTCCATGGTAAAAAATAATAAATAACAACACACATGAATATGCATTTGTATTTGATGATAAAAACAACAACAATAAGAAGAACCACTAATAAACCCAAATAACACCTGAAACCCACTATTAAACCCTAAAACCCTAGTAAACACTAATAAGTCATAATAACCTGTAATTTAACCTAAAACACTATTAGACTATAATAAATGCTACAAAATCCCTAAAACCCCTAATATAAAATAAAAAATATTGAACCATAATAAATCATAATAATCACTAAAAACCCTAACAACCCCGACAAAACACTACAAAACTCACCAAATAATAGCCTACAAAATCCTAACACCTGCTAATAAACCCTAAAAAACCCTAACAATCCCCAACAAAACACTACAAAACTCACCAAATAATAGCCTAAAAAATCCTAACACCTGCTAATAAACCCTAAAAAACCCTAATAACCCCATAATAAATTGTAACAAACCATAAAAACCCCAAATAAATTGTAATAAATATAAACAATGCCAAATAAATCGTAACAAACGGAAACAAACCATAAGAAAACCCCTTATAAACCGCAATAAACCCTAACAAATCATAATAAACCCTAATAAACCGTAATAAACCCAAATACATGTTACTAAACCCTAATAAATAAAAATAAACCCTAATAAACCCTAATAAATCCTAAATAACCCTAAAAGGTTGATAAACCCTAGAAAAAGCTATTAATGCCTACAAAAGATCAATAAAACCCTAATATATAATAAAAAATGCTAATAAACTGTAACAAATCATAAAGAACACTAATAAACCCTAAAGAACCATAATAAACCCTAAAAACCATATTAAACTCTAAAGAACACTAAAAATCCTAAAGAACAGAAAAAAACGTAAAAAAAATTATACAAACCCTAAAAACCGCTACAATACCCAAACAAACCTAAAACATAAAAAAAATCCTAACAACACGTATCAATCCCAAACAAACAAATAATCCAAGAAACCCCACAAACAATACATTAAAAATCCATCAGATACCATAAAAACACATAAACACCCGTTAACAACACTTAAAAACCCTAAAAAACTACAAACCATAAACAACCATCAAACCCCTAAAAATGATTCAAATAGATACATAAACCCTAAAAACATTACATAAACCCTTAAAAACGCAACAAAAACACTAAAAACGCAACATAAACCAAAAAATGCAACATAAACCCAAAAAACGCTACATAAACACTAAAAGCACTACATAAACACTATAAATGAAACATAAACCCTAAAAAACAAAACATAAACCCTAAAAATGCAACATAAACATTACAAATGCTGCATAAAACCTGAAAACACAATATAAACCCCAAAAACACTACATGATCTCTAAAATGTTACATAAAGCCAAAACAAATGCAACATAAACACTACATCACACCTAAAAGGATACATAATCCCAGAAAACACAACATAAACCTTAAAAAATGCTAAATAAAACCTAAACCCTAAACACGCAACATTAACCCTAAAAATGTTACATAAACCCTAAATATGATACATAAAATCTAAAACTGCTAAATAAACCCTAAAAATGCTACCAAAACACAAAAAATGCTACATAAACTCTAACAACACTACACAAACTCTAAAAAATGCTACAAAAACCCTAAAAATGCATTGAAACCCTCGAAAATATTAAACCCTAATATACCATAATATAAAACAATAAACACAACTAAACCACTAATAAACACTAATAATTCTTAAAAACACCTTATAATCACTAAAACCCTAAGAAACTCTAGTCAACCCTAAAAAAACAACAAAAATTCCTAAGCCCACGAGCCATGTAATCTCTAATAATGTGGGCCTTGTAAGGGTTCCCCCTCATCCTTTGAAATGGGGGTTATAAAAAATTAATAAAAATGGAGTCCTTTGGGCCATTCCGGCCAAAAATACCTAATAAACCCTAATAAATGATAATAAAACCTAATAAACCCTAAAAACGCGTTATGAAAACCTAAAAAACCATAACCAACCCTAATATACACTAATAAACACTAATAAACCCTAATAAACACCAAAGAAACCCTAAAATCCCTAAAAAACCATATATAAATCCAAATAAACCCTACTCAACCCTAACAAACCTTAACACACCATAATAACCCCTAATAAAACCCTACAAAACCCTAATAAAATAATGCTATTGTACCTTAGAAAATCCCTAGAAACCCTGATAAACTCTAAAATAACCTAATAAACCCTAAAATGCTCACAAACAATAAAAAACCCCTCACAAACAATAAAAAGGTGCTATATTACCTAAAAATACCTAAAAACACTAATATTACCTAATAAAGACAAAAAATTATATTATACCTTAATAATCCCTAGAAACCCTAATAAACTATAATAAACTCTAATAAAACATAAGAACCCTAAAAACGGTCACAAACAAAAACAAAACGCTCACAAACAATAAAAACATGCTATATTATAAAAAAATACCTAACAAACGCTAATATAACCTAATAAAACAAAAAAAACTAATAAACCTCTAACAAACCCTAATAAACCCTAATAAACCCTAATAAAAACTATTAAACCCTAATAAAACCATATTAAAACCCTAAAAATACCTTCTCAACCATAAAAAACCATGACCCACTATGACAACCCTACTTTTATTACAAACTTAAACATGATTTATTACATAAAACTTCACTTGATACAACAAAGAAGATCGAGAGGTTTAGTGTCTTTGGGTCTTAGTATCATTACATAAAAACTTAAAACATGAAATACAAAATCTTTATTGAAATCTTCCTTTACATGACCACTACATTCTCTCGTACTTATCATTGCATGGGATAACCTGAGGACATGCATAAGAAAAGGGTGAGCTATAAAGCCCAGTAATGGAGTACACATGGAATAACATGTGGAGTAAAATACATGTTAGACAATAGGCATATCAATAGAGAATAAAAGAAACATGAACATAAATTCATGATAACACATTTTAATCATAACATGGAAATGTGGTAACAACACTTTTCATGGAATTATCATGAGCCAAGGCTCATTGCACATGGAGCATGAGTAAATCTTAATTGCACATAAAGCACGAGTAAACCCTCGTTGAACTTGAATTAGCATGATTCAACACTCATTGCACATGACGTATCATGATACAATACATTATCCAATGCATTGAAGCGCTATAAGGGCGCACCCTTCTTAAACATTTCATTTCATGCATAAGTGTGCCACATTGATCATAAAACATGGATTCATAAAACATAATCATTTATTCCATGATAAAGGAATGTGGAATTCATACATGGAACTTTACAACCAATAAGTAAATGTGAATAAAGGTGAATACTCTTGATGGAGAAATGGGCATGGTATTCACTACATAATGACATTGGCTTATAAAATCGGTGCGATTTCGGCAGCGTAATGGCCTGATATAAGAATTCATAAAAAAGGTTGATGAGAGAGAAAGGGGTTCCTCATCATATTTACATGTAATGGAAAGTAAGGAGGTCATATAGATACATGTCCCAACAATTGTAATGGAATTTAGATTCATGATACAAAAGTATTTCTTGAATGTAAAAGAGGAGAGAGAAGTTCCTTTCAGAATTTCGGCATAGTAACGGGTGTAAATGGGAGGCATTTAATGAGAGAGAAATGGGTCTCGCATCATTCAAAAATAAAGAGGGAAGTATCATGGAGGTGCGAAACCATACACCAACATTCATAATTGAAATTAAAAGGGAAAAACAACATAAAGAAAATTGACAAAAATGAGAAAGGCTGAAAAAACCCTTACTTGGAAGTGTGCTTCCAAAGGCTAGAGAGAGGCTTGTGAGAGGCTTCTTGGAAGCATGGGGAACCTTGGGAGGATTCTAGAGAGAGTAGTGAAGAGGTTGTATGAACTCCAAAGGTTTTGAGTGAGGAGGAAGTGGGAGCTTGGGTGGGTCTATATAGGAAAGGTGAGAGAATTCATTATTATTTAGGATTGGGACCCCTTATATTAAATTAATCCAAACCACTAACCATCTCATGGTTTATGCCCATGGTTTTTGGAAAATGGAATAGGAAAACAATATTTTATAAGGCCAAAGTCCGAACTTCTTAAAATATTAGGGTTTCATATGTGGAGGTGAGTCACACTTCCATGGAAATTAATTTAAAAAGGCAAGGTGTTGAATAAGTCTTGAGGGGTCCATTAATGCATTGGAAAGTAAGTCAAACAAACCCAAAATCACATTATTTTAAAGTTAAAACATATATTGGCAGAACATAAAGATCATATTATTTTATTACATCACTATTGAATCATTATGATGTCATAAAACACATTATATATTTAAACGGTATTTAATTTTTACCCCAAAATTTGACTGTCTTAGAAAATAATGAAAAATTCACTATTGGATAATTTTGACATCCTGATTCCAGAAATAAAATTTATTTTATCTATATAATTTTATAAATATGTGAATTTTCACTTTTAAAATAAAAACTGACATTTATCAAAAATTCACGGGTTTTGACAGAAATGGCTTTCAAACCTTAATAAAAATTTTAATTGCGTTCATAAAACTATAAGATCATTTATATATAATAAAAATTAATTTAATAATAATAATATTCTTTTATTAAAATATTATTTAATTCAAAAATCCCTTAATTTAATAAAATATATTTCTTAATTAAATAATAACTAAAAACACCATTTGTACTTTAAAAACTATTTACAATGTATCCAAAATGACTAGAAATTATATTCATTATTATATACCAAAAAATAATGTACATGAACATAGTACTTCTTATGTGTTAAATAACCTCTTAAAACAGCCGCATAAGACCTATGGGTTAGGTGTGCAATGGTGACAGACTCTTGGGGTGGCTCGAATAACATCGCTTGAGTGGTAATTTCAATCAACTTCAACTTTTCCTGTAGACGGTCACGTTCGAGCTTGACATGATAAAGCTCAGCTTGGGCTTGGTCAAGGGCGAAGCCCAAAGATGACACCTGTTTTCCGAGCTCCGACAAATGGGATTCATATGGGGAAATTCTACTGGATGAGGTCATCGCTTCCTTTGTCTGAGTAAATTGGATTTGTTAAGGTCCTATATTTATACTAATCATGTGATCACTATTCAATGACTATATTAGCAACTGTCAAAATTCTTAACATAAAACCAAGGAAGTTGACATTTTATATAAACATAAAGAGTCATTTAATTAGATCAAGAGGGATTTCCATTAATGAAACTTTGGGTCGTTACACACACCATAACAAAACCTAATAAAACCCAACTAAACCCCAATAAAAAATGCAAACAACCATTAAAAATCCCTAGAAACCCTAATAAACCATAATAAATTCAAACAAAAGATAATAAACCATTAAAAATGCTCATTAACACTAAAAACACGCTAATAAAAAATAAAAAGTCATAACAACCCCTCATATATATTAACCAAAACTAAAAAACCTCATATACCCTAGTAAAAACACTAAAAAACCCTAGTAAACCTTAAATATCCCTAACAAACCCTAATAAACCGTACTCAACCAAAATAATCCATAATAAAACCTTTAAGATACCGAATCAACCCTAATAAAACCCTAAAAATACTTACTCAACCCTAATAAACCTTAGCACACCATAATAAACCATAAAAACCCAACTAAACCCTAAAAAACACAAATATACCATTAAAAATCCCTAAAACCCCTAATAAATTCTCACAAAACCTAATAAAGTTTAAAAGCACTAATAAACCCGAATAAACACTACTAATAACTAAAAAACCCCAATACACCCTCTTAAAAATTTATAATCCATAATGAACCATAATAAACTCTAAGAAATCCTAAAAATTCTCAAATATACTATAATATACCATAATATACCCTAATAAACCCAACTCAATCCTAATAAAACCCTGAAATTACCTAATAAACCCTAATAAATCTTGGCAAACCATAATAAACCCTAATAAATTCTTAATAACCCCCACCAAACCCTAAAAAATTCTAATATACCATTAAAACCCCTAAAACCCCAACCAACCATAATAAATGTTAATAACACCTAAAAATCCTAAAAATGATAGTAAACCCTAAAAATACCTCTAACAATAATAGTAGTAATAACCCATGTGCATGAGCATATGAATGTGCATGGTTTAAATAATAAATCATAATGCACGTGCATGTGCATATGCCTGCGCATTTGCATGTGAATGATAATAAATTATAAATTATAAATAACAACGCATGTGAATTGCATGTGTATGTGCATGTGAATGTACATGTTCATGTGCTTGTGCATGTTCATGGTAATAAACAATAAATAATAATGAATTCCACATGAATGTGCATTTTTATGTGTATGATAATAAATAACATCACATGTGATAATAGAATAACACAGGTGCATTGCGTGTGCATGTGAATTAGAATAAATAATAATAACACATGTGATAACAGAATAATACAAGTGCATTGCATATTCATGTGCATGATAATAAATAATATATAATAATGCATGTGCATATGAATTTACATGTAATGATAATGATAATGATGTATGCACGTTCATGGCAATAAATAAAAAATAACCATGCACGTGCATGTGAATTTGTATTTGATGACAAAAACAACAACAACGAGAATAATAATAATATTAATAATATTAATAATAATAATAATAGAATAATGCAAGTGCATTTCATGTGCATGTGAATAATAGTAAATAATAAATAAATAAGAATAAATAAGAATGCACATTCATGTGCATGTGAATTTAAATTTGATGATAATATTAATAATACTAATTGTAATAATAATAATAATAATAACGCGTGCACGTGCATGGTAATAAATAATAAATAACCACGCACATGCCTGTGCATTTTCATGTGATAATGATAATAATAATGATAATGATAATGATAATAATAATAATAATCAAAACTGTGATAATAATAATAGTAATAACAATAATAAAAGAATAATACAAGTGCATTGCATATGCACGTACATGGTAATAAATAATAATGCACGTGCATCTACATTTCCATGTGATGATAGTAAAAATAACAGCAGTAGTAATAATAGAAGTAGTAGTGGTTATAATAGTAGTATTACTAATTCATATGATAATATAATATTTCATGTGTATTACGCGTGCATGTGTATGGAAATAAATAATAACTCCCGTGCATTTCATTTGCATGTGATGATGATGATGATGATAATAACAATATTAATAATAACAATGCATGTGATAATAGAATAATGCACGTTCCTTGAATGTGTGTATATGGGCATTTGGATTTGCATTTTCATGGGATAATAATAACAATAACAACAACAACAATGACAACAACAACAACAACCACAATAATAATAATAAAAATAATAACAAGAACTCACGTGATAATAAAATAACGTGTGTGCATTGCATGTGCATGTGCACGTGCATGGTAATAAAAATATAATAATAACACACATGCATTAACATGTGAATTTTCATGAGATAATGATAATAAAAACAATAATAATAATAAAAACAATAATAAGTTATAGTTGTTTGAAACAACAACAGACAATACAAAAGTGCTAGAAATGGTGTCTCGAAAAACATAACAAATCAGAGTCATTACAAAACGAATAACTTCTTCTACAGGTGTCCATTTCCACTCCGTTTATATTCAAACTAAATCTCATGGAACGATCTACGATAAAAATAGGTTCTGGAGGCCGAACAGTCACATAGATCAGAAGTTATGACCGTTTTAAAAAAAATTGACAGGGATCCAGATACAGAAATGGATTTTTGGAGGCCTTTTGATGGGTTTTTGAGATTTTAGGGTCCCAAACATGACATGAACTTTTTATAAGTTACCATTTTTCATAGATCTCTTCGTTGCCTTAGATTTGATATGTGGTAGAGCTCAAACAGACAACCGGAGTGAAAGTTATGGTCGTTTGAAGTTAGAATTTTTTTGATGTGTTATAACTAATATATCTTTTGTCTCTTTGATCTTCTCATTGTTTCGATTAGACTTTTTTATCACTCATCTCACGAGCTTCAATTTTACTAGTCACCGTGCTCAAACGGACACCTGAAGGAGAAGTTATGCCTATTTTAGTGAGTTGCGGGTTTCTTAGGTTTTTAGGCGCTAAGAGGGTTACTCAATTTAAAATGACAATAACTTCTGCTACGTGTGTTCATTTTGGCTCTACCACATATCAAATCGAAGATTGTGAAAGGATACACACTCTGGTATCCACTGGAACACTTTCTGACATTCTTCAACTCCCAAAAAGACCCAAAATCTCTTTGGATTGTCAAAAGATTGACTCCTGGTGTCTGTTTTTTCAATAAATTCTTCCATGGGTGTCCGTTTTGCCTCTACCACATATCAAATAGAATCTTGAGACTAGACCTACAATCTTATAACCACTGAAGCAACTTACCACATTTTTGAGGTCCCAAAAATGCACTTAAACCCTCCAAAAGACTATTAAAAAACACCAAAAACCCTAACAAACCCTAACTAACCCTAACTAACACTAACAAACCCTAACAAACCCTAAAAAACACTAAAAAACCCCAAAAAACAATAAAAAATCCTAAAAAACCCTAACTAACACTAACAAACCCTAACAAACCCAAAAAACCCTAAAAAAATAACAATCCCTAAAAACCCCTACCAAACCCAAACAAGCCCTAACAAACCCCAAGAAGCACTAAGAAACCCCAATAGAACAAAAAAACCTGATAAAACCCTTAAAAACCCCTAAAAACCATATGAAACCCTATCATAACCCTAAAAACCCTAACAAAACCCTATGTGAACCTAAGAAACACTAACACACCCTTAGAAACCCCAAAACACCCTTAGAAACCCTAAAAAACCCTTAGAATCCCTAGCACACCCTTAAAAACCCCAACACACCCATAGAAACTCTAACAAAACCTGATAAACCCTTAGAAACCATGTCACACCCTAAGAAACCTGAACCCATCCATAAAAACACTAAACCAACCTTAGAAGCCCTAACACACCCTTAGAAACCCTAACAAACCCTTAGGCACCCTAAATAACTCTAATAAGAACTAATAAATCCAAATAAACCCTACCAACCAATAATAAACAATAATAAACCCTAATAAACCTTAAAGCCCACTACTAAACCCTAATAAACACTAATATATCGTAATAAACACAAAAAACCCTATTAGACCCCAATAAAAGCTACAAAATACCTGAAAACCCAAATATACAACAAAAAACTCTATTAAACCATTCAAAATGCTAATATTCACAAAAAAACCTAACAAACCCGACAAAACCTGACAAAACACTAAAAAACCATAAAAACCCAAAAAACCCAAAAAACCTGAAAAAATACCTAAAACCCTAAAACCACTAAAAAATGAAAAAACCGAAAAACCCCAAAAAAACCATAAAAAACCCTAAAAAACATCATAAAACCCTAAAAACCTAAAAACCACAAAAAATGCTAAAAAAACCCAAAAAGCCTAAAAAATCCTAACAAAACCCTAACCAACCCTATGAAACCCTTAAAAACGCTAAAAGCCCCTATCAAACCCTAAAAACCTCAAAAGAAACCATAATACACCCTAAAAACCCTAAAAACCCTAAAACCCCTAAAGAAGCCTAAAGAACCACTAAAGCCACTAACAACACTACATAAACCATATCAACTACTACAAAAACCCGAAAAATGCTTCAAAACCCACAAAACGCATCAAAACCCCCCAAAACACTAAAATAACCCTAACAAAGCATAAAAAATCCAAACACACCCATAAAACCCAAAAAATGCATAAAACCCCAAACAACTCAAAAAATGCGTAACAAACCCTAAAAAACTTAACAAAAACTAACAAACCCTAACAACCACTAATACACCTAAGAACCACTAATAAACCCTAATAACCCTTAAAATCGACTATTAAACCCTAAAACCCTAATAAACACTAATAAATCGTAATAACCTGTATTTAACCCTAACAAACTCTATTAAACCCTAATAACTGTTACAAAAGCCCTTAATTCCCTAATATACAATAAAAATCACTATTAAACTATAATAAACTCTAATAATCACTAAAACCCCTAACAAACCTGACAAAACGCTAAAAAATATCCAAATAATAGCCTACGAAACCCTACAACCCACTAAAAAACCCAATAAAACCCTAATAACCCCAAATTAAATCGTAACAAACCCTAGAAACCCCCAATAGATCATAATAAATTCTAACAATGCCAAATAAATCGTAACCAACCGAAACAAACCATAACAAACCCCTAATAAACCCTAATAAACACTAAAAAATCATAATAATCCCTAATAAATCATAATAAACCCAAATACACGTTACTAAACCCTAATAATTAAAATAAACCCCAATAAATCTTAAATAACCCAAAAAAGGTTGATAAACACAACAAAAATCTACTATTGCCTACAAAATCTTAATAAAACCCTAATATACAATAAAAAACACAAATAAACTGTAACAAATCCAAAAGAACACCGATAAACCCCAAAGCACCCTAAAGAACCCAAAAAAACATATTATACTCTAAAGAATCCTAAAAACCCAAAAGAACCCAAAAAATGCTAAAACACATTATATAAACCCAAAAAACCTCTATAGTACCCAAAAAAACCCTAAAACACAGTAAAAAAACATAAAAACCCCTATCAATCCCAAAAAACAAATAAACCCATTAAACACCCCAAAAACTATTAAAAAGACATCAGATACCATAAAAACCCACAAACACCCGTTAAGAACCCTTAAAAACCCTAAAAAACACTAAAAACCATAAACTACCATCAAAACCCTAAAAAGGCTTCAAATAGATACATAAACCCTAAAAACGTTACATAAACCCTAAAAATGCAACAAAAACCATAAAAATGCATCACAAACCAAAAAATGCAACATAAACCCAAAAAATGCAACATAAACCCAAAAAGCACTACATAAAAAACACAACATAAACCCTAAAAACGCAACATAAACATTAAAAAATGCTACATAAAACCTAAAAACACAATATAAACCCTAAAAACACTACATGAACCCCAAAAACGTTACATAAACACTAAAAAATGAAACATAAACTGTAAATCACCCGTAAAAATGCTACATAAACCCATAAAATGCAACATAAACCTTAAAAAATGCTACATAAAACCTAAACACTAAACACACTACATAAACCCTAAAAATGGCACATAAACCCTAAAAATGATACATAAAACCTAAAACCACTAACTAAACACTAAAAATGCTCCATAAACTCTAACAACGCTACATAAACTCTAAAAAATGCTACAAAACTCTAAAGACGCTTCAAAACCATTACAAATATTAAACCCTAATATATCATAATATAAAAAATTAAAGCCTAATAGACCCCTAAAGAACCACTAAAGCCACTAACAATGATACATAAACCCTAAAAATTGCTACAAAAAAACTGAAAAATGCTTCAAAACCCACAAAACGCAACAAAACCCCAAAAAACGCTAAAATAACCTTAACAAAGCAAAAAAATCCCAACACATGCATAAAACCCAATAAAACGCATAAAACCCCAAAAAATTCAAACAAAGCATAAAAAACCCTAACAAACCCTAACAAACCCTAACAACTACTAATAACACCAAAGAACCACTAATAAACCCTAATAACCCCTAAATCCCCTATTAAACACTAAAACCCCTAATAAACACTAATAAATCGTAATAACTTTTAATAAACCCTAACAAACTCTATTATACCCTAATAAACTCTATAAAAGCCCTAAAACCCCTAATATATAATAAAAAACACTATTGAACCACAATAAACCCTAATAATCACTAAAAGCATACAATCCCAACAAAACGCTATAACAACCTCCAAATAATAGCCTACAAAACCCTACAACCCCCTAATAAACCCTAAAAACCAAGATAACCCCAAAATAAATCGTAACAAACCCTAACAACACCAAATATATCGTAACAAATCCTAACAACTCCAAATAAATCATAAAAAACTGAAACTAACCATAACTACCCGCTAGTAAACCACAATAAACCCTAAGAAAGCATAATAAACCCTGATAAATCATAATAATCCCAAATACACATTACTAAACCCTAATAATTAAATTAAACCATAATAAACCCTAATAAATCCTATATAACTCTAAAAAAGGTTGATAAACCCTAGAAAAAGCTATTAATGCCTACAAAATCAGAATAAAACCCTAATATACAATAAAAACACTTATAAACAGTAACAAATCCTAAAGAACACTAATAAACCCTAAAGAACCCTAATAAACTCTAAAGAACCATATTAATCTCTAAGGAACACTAAAAACCCTAAATAACCCAAAAAATGCTAAAACACATTATATAAACCCTAAAAACTGCGACAATACACAAACAAACCCTAAAACACACCAAAAAACCCTAACCACCCTGATCAATCCCAAAAAAACAAATAAACCCCCCCCCCCCAACCATTAAAAATCCATCAGATACCATATAAAACCATAAACATCGGTCAACAACCCTTAAAAACCCTAAAAAATACTACAAACCATAAAAAACAATTAAAACCCTAAAAAGGCTTCAAATAGATATATAAACCCTAAAAATGTTACATAAACCCTTAAACACAACATAAACTAAAAAATGAAATATAAACCCAAAAAACGCTATATAAACCCAAAAGGCACTACATAAACCCTAGAACATTAACATAAACCCTAAAAAACAAAACATAAACCATAAAAAATGGAACAAAAACATTAAAAACGCTACATAAAACCTAAAAACACAATATAAACCCCTAAAACACTCCATGGACCCTAAAAACATTACATAAACCCTAAAAAATGCAACATAAATTCTACATCACCCCTAAAAATGCTACATAAACCTAGAAAACGCAACATAAACCCTAAAAAAGACTACATAAAACCTAAATCCTAAACATGCTACATAAACAATAAAAATGTTACATAAACCCTAAAAATGATACATAAAATCTAAAACCTCTAACTAAATCCTAAAAATGGTACATAAACACTAAAAATGCTACATAAACTCTAAAAATGCTACACAAACCCTAAAAAATGCTACAAAAACCCTTAAGACACTTAAAACCCCTCAAAAATATTAAACCCTAATATAGCATAATATAAAAAATTAAACCCTAATAAACCCCTAATAAACTCTAATAATCCTTAAAAACACCTTATAATCCCTAAAATCCTAAGAAACTGTACTCAACCTTAATAAAACCCCAAAAATACATAACAAACCCTAATAAATCATGATAAAACCTAATAAACACTAAAAACACGTTAAGAAAACCTAAACAACCCTAACCAACCCTAATAGACACTAATAAACACTAATAAACCCTAATAAATCCTAATCACACCCTAAAAAGCCCTAATAAACCATAAATAAATCCATATAAACCCTACTCAACCCTAAAAACCATAACACACCATAATAACCCCTAATATAACCATACAAAACCCTAATAAAGAAAAAATTCTAGTATACCTAAAAAATCCCTAGAAACCCTGATGAACTCTAATAAAACCAAATAAACATTAAAAACGGTCACAAACAATAAAGAAATGATCACAAACAATAAAAACATGCTATATTGCCTAAAAAGACATAAAAACACTAATATAAACTAAGAAAGACCAAAAACACTAATATATCTTAAAATCCCTTGAAACCCTAATAAACCATAATAAACTATAATATAACCAATGAAACCCTAAAACTCTCACAAAAAAACACTCAGAAACAATAAATACACGCTATATTATCTAAAAAGGCCTAACAAACACTAATATAACTTAATAAACAAAAAAACTAATAAACCCCTAACAGACCCTAATAAACCCTAAATATCCCTAATAAACCCTAATAAAAAAGAATAAAACCTAATAAGACCCTAATAAAACTCTAAAAAACCTTCTCAACCCTAATAAACCTTGACACATCATAAAAAAACCTAATAAAACCCAAATAAACCCCAATAAACAAAAAAATACAAACAAACTATTTAGAAGCCCTAGAAACCCTAATAAACCATAATAAATTCAAATAAAAGCTAATAACCCATTAAAAATGCTCACAAACACTAAAAACACTCAAATAAAACCTACAAAGTCATAACAACCCCTCATATATATTAATAAAAACTAAAAAAGACTCATATACCCTAATACAAACAATAACAAACCCTAGTAAACCATATATCCCGAACAAACCCTAATAAACAGTACTCAACCCTAATAAACCCTTATAAAATCTTAAAGATACCGACTCAACCCTAATAAAACCATAAAAATACCCACTCAACCCTAATAAACCTTAACATACAACAATAAACCATAATAAACCCCACTAAACACTAAAAAACAAAAATATACCATTTAAAATCCCTAATAACCCAAATAAATGCTAATAAAACCTAACAAAGCAAAAAAGCACTAATACACCCGTATAAAACTACTGAACACTAAAAAACCCTAATATACTCTATTAAAAATTAATAAACCATAATGAACCATAATAAACCCGAATAAATCCTAAAAAAACCCAAATATACCATAATATACCCTAATAAACCCAACTCAATCCTAATAAAACCCTAAAAATACCTAATAAACCCAAATAAACCTTGACACACCATAATAAACCCTAATAAAGTCCTAATAACCCCCACCAAATCCTAAAAAATACTAATATACCATTAAAAACCCTAAAACCCTAAAAAACCATAACAAATGTTAATAACACCTAAAAATTATAAAAAATGATATCAAACCCTAAAAATACTACTATTAATAGTAGTAGTAAAAATGCACGTGCACGTGAATGGTTTAAATAATAAATCACAATGCACGTGCATGTGTATATGCATTCGCATTTTCATGTGAATGATAATAAATAATAAATTATAAATAATAACGCGTGTGAATTGCATGTGTTTGTGTATGTGCATGTGAATGATAATAAATAATAAATAATAACGCACATCCAAGTTTATGTGCATGTTCATGTGCATGTGCATGGTAATAAACAATAAATAATAACAAAGTCCACATGAATGTGCAATTGCATGTGAATGATAAAAAATAATAAATAATAACACATGTGATAATAGAATAATGCAAGTGCATTGTCTGTGGACGTGCAGGAGAATAAATAATAATAACACATGTGATAATAGAATAACACAAGTGCATTGAATTTTCATCTGCATGGTAATAAATAATATATAATAAAGCACGTGTATGTGCATTTACATGTAATGATAATGATAATGATGCATGCACATACATGGTGATTAATAAAAACTAACAACGCACGTGCATGTGCATTTGTATTTGATGATACAATAATAATAATAATAATAATAATAATAATAATAATAATAGAATAACACAAGTGCATTGCATGTGCATGTGCATAGTAGTAAATAAAAAATAATTAATAGTAAATTACCCCATAATATATCATAAAAAACCCTTAATGACCCCATAATAAATCCTAACAAACTCTAATAACTCCACAATAAATCATAACAAACCCTAAAAACCCCCAAATAAATTGTATGAAATCCTAACAATGCGAAATTAAACATAACAAACTGAAAGAAACCATAACAAACCCCTGATAAACCGCAAAAACCCTAACAAGTAATAATAAACCCTAATAAATCGTAATAAACCCAAATACTAGTTAATAAATCCTATTAAGTAAAATAAACCCTAATAAACCCTAATAAATCCTAAATAACCCTAAAAAGGTTGATAACCCCTAGAAAAAGTTATTAATGCCAACAAAAGCCCAATAAAACCCTAATATACAATAAAAAATGCTAATAAACCGTATCAAATCCTAAAGAACACTAATAAACTCTAAAAACCCCTAATAAACCTTAAATAATCATAATAAACTCTAAAGAACACTAAAAACCCTAAATAACCCAAATAAACGCTAAAACGCATTTCCTAAACCTTGAAAACTGGTACAATTCCGCAACAGACCCTAAAACACACTAAAAAACCCTAACAACCCCTATCAATCCTAAAAAAACAAATAAACACTTAAACCCCCCAAAAACCATTAAAAACCCATCAAATACCATAAAAACCATAAACACCCGGTAACAACCCTTAATAACCCTAAAAACCACTACAAACCATAAACATCCAGTAAAACCCAAAAAAAGGCAAAAAATGGATACATAATCCCGAAAAACATTACATAAACCCTAAAAATGAAACATAAACCCTAAAAATTCAACATAACCCCAAAAAAACGCAACATAAAACCAAAAAATGCTACACAAACCCAAAAATCACTACATAAACCCTAGAACTAGAAAATAAACCTTAAACAACGCAACAGAAACATTAAAAAATGCTACATAAAACCTAAAAATACAACATAAACCCTAAAAAACAACATGAACCCTAAAACATTAGATAAACCCTAAAAAATACAACATAAAAGCAACATCACCCCAAAAAACGCTACAAAAACCCAGAAAAAACAACATAAACCTGAAAAAATGCAACATAAAACCTATACCCTAAACATGCTACATAAACCCTAAAAACATTTCATAAAACCTAAAAATGATACATAAAATCTAAAACCGATAAATAAACCCTAAAAACACTACATAAACACTAAAAATTCTACATAAACTCTAACAAGGCTATACAAACCCTAAAAAAAGCTACAAAAACACTAGAGATGCTTTAAAACCATCAAAAATATTAAACCCTAATATACCAAAAAATAAAAAAAATAAACCCTAATAAACTCTAATAATCCCTAAAAACACATTATAATCCCTAAAATCCTAAGAAACTCTACTCAACCCTAATAAAACACCAAAAATACCTAATAAAGCATAATAAATGATAATAAAACCTAATAAACCCAAAAAACACGTTAAGAAAACCTAAACAACCCTAACCATCACAAATAGACACTAATAAACACTAATAAACCCTAATAAACCCTAATAAACCCTAATAAACCCCAAAAAAACCATAAAAAGCCCTAATAAACCATAAATAAATCCAAATAAACCTTACTCAACCCTAACAAACCTTAACACACACCGTAATAAACCCCAAACAAACCCTAAAAATACCTAATAAACAATAAATAAATCCAAATAAACCCAACTCAACCCTAACAAACCTTAACACACCATAATGACCCCTAATAAAACCCTAAAAAACCCTAATAACAAAAACAAATGCTAGTGTACCTTAAAAAATCCCTAAAACCCTAATAAACTCTTATATAACTCAATAAACCCTAAAAATGCTCACAAACAATAAAAAATGACCACAAACAATAAAAACACGCTATATTAACCAAAAAGACCTAAAAACACAAATATAAACTAAGAAAGACAAAAAAATGCAAATATACCTTAAAAATCCCTAGAAACCATAATAAACGATAATAAACTCTAATATTAGCTAAGAAACCCCAAAAATGTTCACAAACAAAAACAAAACGCTCACCAACAATAAAAAACGCTATATTATCTAAAAAGACTTAACAAACATTAATATAACCAAATAAAACAAAAAAACTAATAAACCCCTAACAAACCCTAAAAAACCCTAAAAATCCTTAATAAACCCTAATAAAGACAAATAAACCCTAATAAAAGCATAATAAAACCCTAAAAATACCTTCTCTATAATGCCCCGACCCTAGTTACCCAGAGTCGGTGCATTATTGCGTAACATTGGCATGATCACAAAAGATCAAGTCTCGAAAGACCGATTAGTTTAGTAGTCTTTGAAACACTAGATACATTCATAAGTCTTACATTACATCATAAAGTAAAACAAAACTAAAAAAACATCATGTCTTCATATCCCCTCATACTATCCCTACATGTCATTCATAATATACTTCATCACATCCTGGAAAAATTAAAACATTGAAAGGGGTGAGGTCAGATGCTCAGTAAGGATAAAAATATAGTGGAAGCATTCATAAATAAACATAAACAGTTAAGGCAATGTATAACTAAAACAAAATCCTTTTAAACTTGAACATTAGCATAATATGGCAAAAGTAAAATGAAATAATTCCATTTACTTATTCACATGGATATTATTCTGGTCGAATAATCACATGCAATATCAATATCCACTTTCATAATGATGGAATGCATAATGCCAGACTATCATAACCATGTATCCAAGTCCTCGTGCCAAGACTACAAATAAGATTTTGTCAAGGCCTCGTGCCAAGACACTAGTTTGTCTCATGAGACCTGCCCATGCATCGAGGAGCTATAGCGGGCTCCACCCGTCACTTATTAAGTCCAATGCATTCCTCATATGAATAGTTTTAAACATATCATAAACCATAACATAATTGTATCACATAAAACATGCATAAAGGAAACATAACATTTCCACATTTCAGTCACAAGATATCAATACAACACATTGATATAATAAAAACACTTTCAAAACCATTTTCAATACCAAAATAAAAGAAAATTAAAACTTTGTATTTATTTTTCATTTAAAAAAAGTGATGAATTGTAGAGGAATCCAAAACTCAAATAATAGTCACGGTAGCGGAGAAGTCGTTGTCGCCACAAACGTAAGAAAAAACATTCCTTTTGTCGTTTAGTAAAAACGCTTCGTATAAAAATATTCCTTTTGAATAAAAGAAAAGGTCAAATGGGTTTATACACATTATAAAAGAAAGTTGTGTATAAAACAAAATATGCATCAATAAAACGAGATTGAGACGAAGTCCTTACAAATATAATTTTTTAAATAAAGTAGATCTATTATGTGTATTCACTATAAGTACACATAAATAAAGTACAAATACAAGATAGGACATAATAATAACATGACATCATTTTAAAGTAGGAGATTAACCCAAAGAATGGAAATTGGGTTAAGAAGTTCCCTTACATAGATCATTTTTTAAATAAAATAGATCTATTATGTGTATTCACTATAAGTACACATAAAGAAAGTAAAAATACAAGATATAACATAATAATATCATGACATAATTTGAAAGTAGGAGATTAACCCAAAGAATGTAAATTGGGTTAAGAAGTTCCCTTACAAAGATCATTTTTTAAATAAAATAGATCTATTATGTGTATTCACTATAATTACACATAAAGAAAGTAAAAATACAAGATATAACATAATAATATCATGACATAATTTGAAAGTAGGAGATTAACCCAAAGAATGGAAATTGGGTTAAGAAGTTCCCTTACAAAGATCATTTTTTAAATAAAATAGATCTATTATGTGTATTCACTATAAGTACACATGAAGAAAGTAAAAATACAAGATCTAACATAATAATATCATGACATACTTTGAAAGCATGAGATTAACCCAAAGAATGGAAATTGGGTTAAGAAGTTCCCTTACCTCGTGTCTGGTTTGACTCGACCGTTCTTTAACCTCCTAAATAATAAAATAGAGTTAATTTATAATTTCTTAAAAACCTTTTTCAAGGTTATTATTCCTTTTATATCACTTATTACCATTTTATGAACATTATATAATTATTTATGTTAATAACGGTCGTTTTGTCGATCTTTGGTACTTGAGTCAAAAATAAACTTTTTATAATTACAATTTGTTCATGTGGTAAAATATCCATTATATACAGAATTATATTCATGAATTATATATCATATATATCATATATATCCTATATATACTTTAATTTATAATATTACATAACATTTATAGGTAAGAAATGAAATGCACCGTTCATGGAGACGGTAAGTCGTACGTACGCATGAACGCTAATTTCATTTCTATTTCATATTTAATGGAATAAAATTATAATTATATAAAGGTATACTATAATTCCAGTATAATATATTTTTTAATACCATTTACTCTATCCTTTACACATCCCACATCTGGCATTAATGATTCAAATCACTTTGAGGGGGCGGTAGTCCGCACTTCCTAAAATGAAATTATCGCGTTTACCCATAATGGAAATAATAAAGGTATGCCATAATTGAAAAATAAAGAATCATAAGGAAAACAAAAACATAATATATATAATATATAAAAATAGTGTCATCATAATGGCCACCATGAGAGGTGGTAGGAGAAGATAGAACAATCATCATTTCGTGAGGCAGTAATTCGCCACCCACAGAAACAGTATGTTCTTTAACCATTAGACGAAGGTGTGTGTAAGTGTAAATAAAATCCTTCTCATAAAAACATCCTAGTATATTGAAGATACTGGTGTTGTTACAAAATAAAAGAATAAAAAGATTTTAGGGGGTTGGAGAAGCAAAATAAAACAATACAACATTAGAGAAGACATTACCTTAAAATCAGGTAACTCTTTTTGATTTGAGCCAAATGATTCCTTGGGAAGACTTCTACCCAAAGTGAGGCTTCTAGGAGTAATAGAGTGAAGTTGGGAGAGTATTTGGGGAGAGGTTGGCCGAGCCAAATGGTTTGAAGGTGTGAATAAGGTGGTAGAGGTGGGGGCCTTTTATAAGAGGAGAGGAGGGGCACTCTTGGATAGATTGAAATGTTACTTTATTATGAAATGATTTTCTGATTATAAATTTCCCAAAATAAAATATTTCTAGGCTAAGGTGATAAGGGTTCGAAATATGCTCATCCAATAGGTTTTTGACAAGTGTATGCCTTATATTTTACACTATTGTTACATTTTATTTAAATCGTTAATTAATGAGGTAATCGCTACATCATCATGGTGTCATAAATAATTTAATTTCTTTAATTTCTAAAAATTATAAAAAAACTATCCTGA
Source organism: Viscum album (assembly GCA_963277665.1). Lineage (NCBI taxonomy): Eukaryota > Viridiplantae > Streptophyta > Magnoliopsida > Santalales > Viscaceae > Viscum > Viscum album. Next base: position 4,349,690 of record CAUJRU010000007.1, read on the forward strand.
TGTAGGAAATCTTTTTATCTTTCAAATGAATATTTATAGTTTAAAATATGGCTTCTATAACCCCTTATAAAAATTGTTTTAGTAAAACAACTCAGGTTTGTGACAATTTTATTTTTACTTTAAATAAAAAGTTATTAATGTCATTTTCTTACCCAAGTAGCTTCATGGGGTCCCCAAGTTAACCCATGGATTGTATTTGACGGCCATGACTCACCCAATAATTTTAGGATAAGTGTAAAGGTATTTTCATTTTTTTATAATATCATTTTTACCATAAATTTCACTAATTACCTTTAATCGCGATTAATTAAACTTAAAAGTTACTATTTACCAAAAAATTATTTTAATCCCATTGAACCACATTTTACTTAATAATGACAACCATGTTTGTTGTATTTTTAAAAATAAAATCACAGAAGTGGTAATGTTTCATTTAAACGAAAATCAGTTTTTTAACTGCCACTTAGTAGTTTCACTATTCATCAAAAATTGAAGTTTTTCAGAACAATGCCAAAATTTCACCCTAAGCTATAATTGTTATTATGAATTCAAAAATGATTTATATTTTACAAAATTCCAAACATATAATTTGCATTAATTAATTTTATAATTAATTCTCGCAGTCACAACAAATAGCCTTTTTTAAGAAACAATATATATCAAAAGATTGACAATTGTTTATGTCCAATTTCAAGCTGAAATTAATTCTAATGAACACAACTGGATAAAATGGTAAAAATATACTCTTATTATACTTTTAAACCACTAAATAGTACAATTTATTACTATAAATTATTTTTATTAAAAAATTTGTTTTTAAGTATTTTTTTTTATTCATAAAAAATTGGAAGTTCTCAGAAAATTACAAAAAATTCAACTTAGGATAATTTCGATATTCCGAATACAAAAATAAAGTACATTTTGAAATCTAAAATTTATATAATTTCAAATAGTGGGTATTAATATTCATAACGGCTACTTTTATTGACCACGATGTGTTGAATCTCGAACCTGCGTACAATGCAAGCTATTGCATTATTGAAAGAGAAGCGTATCATGGAAGCTCGGGGTGTTACATTCTCCCCTCCTTAAATAAATTGCATCCTCACAATTTGAAATTTTTCTTTGAAAATAAAAGGGTGAAAATAGAAAATAACTTTGTGGAAAACCCACATCGGAAATAAGGTTAATAAAATTTAGCCTTAATAAGAGGGAAATGGAAATGAAAAAGTCACCACCAAATTATAATCTCGATAAGGAGAACATTGGTGGAAATTAGAGACATATAATTGGAGGAAAATGTAAATATTTGTAGGGAGTGATTGAGGTCATCAATCACAAACAAGTGTAAAATTGAGGGCCTCAAAGCCTTCAATTTATGTTGATTTAAAATATTATCAGTTCAACAAGACATAAGGTATTAGGATAACACATTTTTTGTTTTAATATACCTTTACTAATGTTTAAGAATTTATTTATTCATAGAATAAGAGATAGGTATATATATATTTATTCTTGACAAGTAGAGTTTCAACCTTTAACTAATTTCTACCACAAAATCATCTTTCACTCAAAAAGATAATGGAACTCAAAAATATGATATTTATCCTAATCGTACAAGGTTAAAAATATTAACACGTACAATTTATATTAGGAAAACTATTTTGTAATAACCAGGGACTTCCTGTAGGCTAGTGGTAGGTAATAAAGGCATGTCACACTATGGTTGTGGGTTCGATTCCTGCAGCTTTGTCCGACGCGACGGGTTATCTCCCAACCTGTATGTTGTCCTTTTCTTAAAAGTATAGTATTATAATATTCCAAAAATAATCTTCATAAATGTTTTAACCTTAAACAATACTATCCAAAGTTCAACTTAATTCATTCCAACCTTTATAGTTATCCAAAATACCTCTATACAGACTTTCTCTAAAAGGTCTCTAAATTCCAAAATCAATTGTAACATCAGATTCCCCAAACAATGTATAGTTTTTCATATTGTCACATACTAAAAATATGATTACCTTCATCATTTTAAATCCTTAATGAAAACAACAAGTACTGCAGTACAATCCTTATATATATCACATTATTTTTATAACCAAAATATAATCCTTGAGTCCAAAAGCACCGATACATTAATTATCCCACTTCAACTTTAGTAACAACATAAGCTTGGCCTTGATCTCATGGCCTTTTTTGGGGTATGTTTCCCTGACGCTTAGGACATTCATTTGCATAATTCCCCATTTCTCTACAATTGTAGCATTCAACATTGATAGCCTCTTTCTTTCCCTTGCAATCACGAGCCTGGTGACCTTTTTCTCCACATTTATAACAAACTCCCATTCCTTTTAGGCAAGTACCGGGGTGATTCTTCCCACAATTATTGCATAATGGAAAATTCTTTATTCCCTTTTTCCCTTTATATGTCTCTTGTTCCACCATTCTCTTCTTCTCTTGCTTTACTTTGTTGTCATAAGACTTAGAGAATTCCTTTTCTATCTTGATAGCACATGAGACAATATCTTCGTATGATGAGAAGGATTGTGATACTAAATATCGATGGAGAAATGGTTTTAACCCATCAAAAAAACGATCAACCTTAATTCTTGGGTTACCTATATAATCTGCTACATACCTTGCTAACCTTGTAAAGTTAGCCTCATATTTTGCGACATTCTCATCCTCCTTCTACCTCAGACTCAGAAATTTACTTTCCATATCCACTATATGGTCATGTGGAAAGTATTTTTCTATGAAAATTTCCTTAAACTCCCTCCATTACATACTTGATACTTCTTCATCTTACTTTGTGTTTTGAATCAGGGACCACCATTGATCGGAATCTCCAGTGAGGCGGTAAACTGCCATGATAACCTTCTCCCTTTCGCTACTCCCCAAGGCGTGGAATATTTTCTCTAAGAAGTTTATCCATTACTCAGCTACTAATGGATTTGTACCCCCATTAAATGTTGGTATTTTTTTCCTCATGAAGCAGTCTAACATTGATCCTCCACGTTGCAGATCCGGGTGCTCCATACGAGTAAGGTTATTATTCATAACCTGAGTGAGTTGTCCCAGTATGGTAATAAGTTGATCAGCACCAGTTGTATCTCTAGCTCCATAATAATTATCTTGAGCAGGAGGGCAATGCCTACACGGAGTGCGTGCATTGATACGGTTTCCATTCCTCCCACTAGGCGCCATTTCTAAACAATGGAATAAACTAGATTAGTTTATGAATCAAAATACATAATTCCATACTTGTAAAACACTTAACATAAATTGAAAAATTTATGGATATAATCCATAATCATAAAAAAAATTTCCTTTGAGGAAGTATATACTCATAAACCCTTTATAATGGTTTGTAAAGAAAATGAGAATTATCCTAAGCATATCCCCCGGGAGTGTCGTAACCAAGAGTGCAGCAAGGCCCATTGTCGTGCACCAGTTCTCGTTCAAGTCTAGCTCAAAGCGGGGTTTTCGGGTTTTACCCCTAGGTACATATGTGCCAGAGCCGGCTCTACCTGCTCATATCCAGACAGGGATGTATTGCTCGGAAAACTCATAAAATCTCTATAATACCAAAATTATAGGAAGTTTTTCTATACTAATCCTCAAATTCTATCTTAGGTCTATGTGCTCTAATCAGAGTTTATCTAAATTTAGCTTCCAAGGTTAGTACTAAACTACCTCTGATACCAACTGTAACGCCCTGACCCCAGTTACCCAGAGTTGGTGCATTATTGCGTAACATTGGCATGATAATAAAAGATCAAGTCTCCAAAGACCGATTAGCTTAGTAGTCTTGGAAACACTAGATACATTCATAAGTCTTACATTACATCATAAAGTAAAAAAAACTAAAAAAACATTCTGTCTTCATATCCCCTCATACTATCCCTACAGGTCATTCATAATATACTTCATCACATCCTGGAAAAATTAAAACATTGAAAGGGGTGAGCTCAGATGCTGAATAAGGATAAAAATATAGCATAAGCTTTCATAAATAAACACAAACATTTAAAGAAATGTATAACTAAAACAAAATCCTTTTAAACTTTAACTTTAGCATAATATGGAAAAAGTAAAATGAAATAATGTCATTTACTTATTCACATGGATATTCTACTGGTCGAATAATCACATGCAATATCAATAACCACTTTCATAATGATGGAATGCATAATTCCAGACTATCATAACCATGTAGCCAAGGCCTCATGCCATGACTACAAATAAGATTTTGTCAAGGCCTCATGCCAAGACACTAGTTTGTCTCATGAGACCTGCTGATGCATCGAGGAGCTATAGCGGGCTCCACCCGTCACATATTAAGTCCAATGAATTCCTCATATGAATAGGTTTAAACATATCATAAACCATAACATAATCGTATCACATAAAACATGCAGAAAGGAAACATAACATTTCCACATTTCAATCAAAAGATATCAATACAACACATTGATATAATAAAAACACTTGCAAAACCATTTTCAATAACAAAATAAATGAAAATTAAAACTTTCTATTTATTTTTCATTTAAAAAAAAGTTATGGCTTGTAGAGGAAGCAGAAACTCAAATAATAGTCACGGCGGCGGAGAAGTCGTTGTCGCCGCATACGTAAGAAAAAACATTCCTTTTGTCGTTTAGTAAAAAGGCTTCGTATAAAAAGATTCCTTTTGAATAAAAGTAAAAGTCAAAGGGGTTTATACACAGTATAAGAGAAAGTTGTGTATAAAACAAAATATGCCTCAATAAAAGGAGATTGAGACGAAGTCCTTACAAATATAATTTTTTAAATAAAATAGATCTATTATGTGTATTCACTATAAGTACACATAAATAAAGTACAAATACAAGATAGGACATAATAATATCATGACATAATTTGAAAGTAGGAGATTAACCCAAAGAATGGAAATTTGGTTAATAAGATCCCTTACAAAGATCATTTTTTAAATAAAATAGATCTATTATGTGTATTCACTATAAGTACACATAAAGAAAGTAAAAATAAAAGATATAACATAATAATATCATGAAATAATTTGAGAGTAGGTGATTAACCCAAAGAATGGAAATTGGGTTAAGAAGTTCCCTTACAAAGATAATTTTTTAAATAAAATAGATCTATTATGTGTATTCACTATAAGTACTCATAAAGAAAGTAAAAATACAAGATATAAAATAATAATATCATGACATAATTTGAAAGTAGAAGATTAACCCAAAGAATGGAAATTCGGTTAAGAAGTTCCCTTACAAAGATCATTTTTTAAATAAAATAGATCTATTTTGTGTATTCAATATAAGTACACATAAAGAAAGTAAAAATACAAGATATAACATAATAATATCATGACATAATTTGAAAGTAGGAGATTAACCCAAAGAATGGAAATTGGGTTAAGAAGTTCCCTTACCTCGTGTCTGACTTGACTCGACCGTTCTTTAACCTACTAAATAATAAAATAGAGTTAATTTATAATTTCTTAAGAACCTCTTTCTAGTTTATTATTAATTTTATATCACTTATTACCGTGTTATGAACATTATATAATTATTTATGTCAATAACGGTCACTTTGTCGATCTTTGGTACTTGAGTCAAAAATAAACTTCTTATAATTACAATTTGTTCATGTGGTAAAATATCCATTATATCCAGAATTATATTCATGATGTAAATATCATATATATCATATATATCCAGTATATACTTTAATTTATAATATTACATAACATTTAGAGGTAAGAAATGAAATGCCCCGTTCATGGAGACGGTAAGCCGTACATACGCATGAACGCTACTTTCATTTCTATTTCGTATTTAATGGAATGAAATTATAATTATATAAAGGTATACTATAATTATAGTATAATATAATTTATAATACCATTTACTTTATCATTTACAAAACTCACATATGTCATTAACGATTCAAATCACTTTGAGGGGGCGGTAGTCCGCACTTCCTAAAATGAAATTATCGCGTTTACCCATAATGGAAATCATAAATGTATGCCATAAATGAAAAATAAAGAATCATAAGTAAAACAAAAACATAATATATATCATATATAGAAATAGTATCATCATAATGGACACCATGAGAGGTGGTAGAAGAAGATAGAACACTCATCGTTTCGTGAGACAGTAATTCGCCACCCAGAGAAACAGTATGTTCTTTAACCATTAGACGAAGGTGTGTGTAAGTGTAAATAAAATCATTCTCATAACAACATCCTAGTATATTGAATATACTGGTGTTTTTACAAAAGAAAATAATAAAAAGATTTTAGGGGGTTGGAGAAGCAAAATAAAACAAAACAACTTTAGAGAAGACATTACCTTAAAATCGGGTTACTATTTTTGATTTGAGCCAAAGGATTCCTTGGGAAGCCTTCTACACAAAGTGAGGCTTCTACGAGTAATAGGGGGAAGTTGGGAGAGTATTTGGGTAGAGTTTGGCTGAGAAAAATGGCTTGAAGGTGTGAATAAGGTGGTAGAGGTGGGGGCCTTTTATAAGAGGAGAGGAGGGGCACTCTGGGAAAGATTGAAATGTTAATTTATTATGAAATGATTTTCGGATTATAAAGGTCCCAAAATGAAATATTTCAAGGATAAGGTGATAAGGGTTAGAAATATGCTCATCCAATAGGTTTTTGACAAGTGTATGACTTAGATTTTACATTATCTTTTCATTTTATTTAAATCGTTAATTAATGAGGTAATCGTTGCATCATCATGGTGTCATAAATAATTTAATTTATTTAATGTCTAAAAATTATAAAACAAATATCATGATTTAGGGAATATATTTAGATTTCCAATTAATATTTATAGATTAAAATAGGACTTCTATAACCCCTTATAAAAATTGTTTTAGTAAAACAACTCATGTTTGTGACAATTTTATTTTTACTTTAAATAAAAAGTTATTAATGTCATTTTCTTACCCAAGTGGCCCCATGGGGTCCCCAAGTTGACCCATGGATTTTCTTGGTCGTCCATGACTCACCCAATATGGGTAGGATAATTGTAAAGCTATTTTCATATTTTTATAATATCATTTTTACCTTAAATTTCACTAATTACCTTTAATCGTGATTAATTAAATTTAAAAGTTACTATTCACCAAAAAATTATTTTAATCCCATTGAACCAAATTTTACTTCATAATGACAACCATGTATGTAGGATTTTTGAAAATCAAATCACATAAGTGGTAATGTTTTATTTAAATGAAAAATCAGTTTTTTAACTACCACTTAGTGGTTTCACTATTCATCAAAAGTTGAAGTTTTTCAGAACAATGCCAAAATTTCACCCTAATCTATAATTGATATTCTGAATTCAAAAATGATAAATATTTTAAAAAATTACAAACATATAAGTTGCATTAATTAATTTTATAATTAATTCTCGCTGTCACAACAAATAGTGTTTGTTTTAAGAAACAATATATATCAAAAGATTGACAATTGTTTATGTCCAATTTCAAACTGAAATTAATTATAATGACCACAATTGGATAAAATGGTAAAAATATATTCTAATTATACTATAAAGCCACTCAATAGTATAATTTATCACTATAAATTATTTTGATTAAAAAAATTGTTTTTAAGTATTTTTCGCTATTCATAAAAAATTGGAAGTTCTCAGAAAATTACAAACAATTCAACATAGGATAATTTCGATATTCTAAATACAAAAATGAAGTACATTTTGAAATATAAAATTTATATAATTTCAAAATGTGGGTATTACTATTCATAACGGCTACTTTTATTGGTCACAGTGTGTTGAATCTCGAACCTGCGTACAATGCAAGCTATTGCATTATTGAAAGAGAAGCGTATCGTGGAAGCTCAGGGTGTTACATTCTAAACCCTAATAAACCTTGACACGCCATAATAATATCTAATAAAACCCAAATAAACCCCAATAAACAAAAAAACACAAACAAACCATTAAAAATCCCTAGAAACCCTAATAAACCATAATAAATTCTAATAAAATCTAATCACCCATAAAAAATGCTCACAAACACTAAAAACACACTAATAAATCCTAAAAAGTCCTAACACCCTCTCATATATATTAACAAAAACTAAAAAACACCCATATACCCTAATAAAAACACTACCAAACCCTAGGAAACCCTAAAAATCCCTAACAAACCGTAATAAACACTACTCAACCCTAATAAACCCTAATAAAAACCTACAGATACCTACTCAACACTAATAAAAACATAAAAATACCTACCCATCCCTAAAAAACCTTACCACACTATAATAAATCATAATAAACCCCAATCAACCCCAAAAAAACGCCAATATACCATTAAAGAGCCCTAAAACCCCTATTAAATGCTAATAAAACCTAACAAATCATAAAAGAACTAATAAACACTACTAAACCCTAAAAACCCTAATATACCCTCTTAAAAATTAATAAACCATAATGAATGATAATAAACCATAATAAATTTTAAATATGCCCAAATATACCATAATATTCCATAATATAAACTAATAAACCCAACTCAATCCTAATAGAACCATAAAAATACCTAATAAACTCTAATAAACCTTAATGCACCATAATAAACCCGAATAAAATCCTAATAACCCCCACCAAACCCTAAAAAATGCTAATATACCATTAAAAACCCTAAAACCCTAACAAACAATAATAAATGTTAATAACACTTAAAAAATCTGAAAAATGATAGTAAACCCTAAAAATACATCTAATAATAATAATTGTACGTAATAACGCACGTGCATATGCATATGCATGTGCATGGTTTAAATAATAAATCATAACGCACGTGCATGTGCATATGCCTGCGCATTTGCATGTGAATGATAATAAATAATAAATTATAAATAATAACCCATGTGAATTACATGTGAATGAACATGTGCATGTGAATGATAATAAATAATAAATAATAACACACATCCAAGTGCATGTGCAAGTGTATGTGCATGTGCATGTGCATGGTAATAAACAATAAATAACAACCAAGTCCACATGAATGTGAATTTTCATGTGAATGATAATAAATAATAAATAATAACAAAAGTGATAACAGAATAATGTGCATGCATTGCGTGTGCATGTGCATGAGAATAAATAATAATAACACATGTGATAATAGAATAACACAAGTGAATTTCATTTTAATGTGCATGATAATAAATAATATATAATAACACACTTGCATGTGCATTTATAGGTAATGATAATGATAATGATGCATGCACATCCATGGTAATAAATAATAAATAACGACGCACGTGCTTGTGCATTTGTATTTGATGATACAAACAAAAATAATAATAGTAATAATAATAATAATAATAATAATAATAATAATAATAATAATAGAATAATGCAAGTGAATTTCATGTGCATGTGCATAGTAGTAAATAATAAATAAATAATAATAAATAAGAATGCACATGCATGTGCATGTGCATTTACATTTGATGATAATATTAAAAATACTAATTGTAATAATAATAATAATAATAATGGATGCACATGCATGGTAATAAATAATAAATAATATTGCACATGCCTGTGAATTTGCATGTGATAATGATAATAATAATGATAATGATGATGATAATAATAATAATAATAATTGTGATAATAATAATAATAATAAAATAATAATACAAGTGTATTTCATATTCACATGCATTGAAATAAATAATAAATAATAACATAGGTGCATCTACATTTGCATGTGATGATAGTAATAATAGTAGCAACAGTAATAATAGTAGTAGTAGTGGGGATAATAGTAGTATTACCAATGAATGTGATAATAGAATATTGCATGTACATCACGTGTGCACGTGCATGGTAATAAATAATAACGCCTTTGCATTGCATTTTCATTTGATGATGATGATAATAATAATAATAATAAAATTATTATTATTAATAACAACGCTTGTGATAATAAAATAATGCACGTGCATTGAATTTGCATGTATGTGCATTCACATCTTCATTTTCATGTGATGATAATAATAATAACAACAACAACAACAACAACAACCACAATAATAATAATAACAATAAAAATAACTACACATGTGATAAAAAAAATAACATGTGTGCATTGCATGTACACGTGCATGGTAATAAAAATATAATAATAATGCACACGCACGTGCATGTGCATGTGGATGAGATGATGATAATTATAATAATAATAACAGTTATAATAAGTTATAGTTTATTTCAAAAAATAGCATACAAGGAAAAAATGCTAGAAATAGGTTCTCTAAAAATCTAACAAATCACAGAGTCATTGAAAAAGACATAACTTCTTCAGGTGTCCATTTCTGCTCCATGAATAGTCAAACTGAATCTCATGGAATGAACTACAATAAAAAAGAGAGGTCGGAGGCTGAACAGACACACATATCAGAAGTTATGACCATTTTAAGAAAAATTTGACAGGGATTCGTACACGGAAATTGAGTTTTGCAGGCCTTATGATGGTTTTCTGGGATTTTAGGGTCTCAAACATGACTTGAACTACCTTCAAGTCATCCTTCTGTATATATCTCTTTTCTACTTTTGATTTGATATGTGGTAGAGCTCAAACGGACAATCAAAGCGAAAGTTATGGTCGTTTGAAGTTGGACTTTTTTTGGAGTGGTATAACTAATATATCTTATATTTCATTGATCTGATCATACTTTCTACTAAACATTGTCCTCACTCATCTCACGAGCTTCGATTTGACATGTGACAGTGCTCAAACAAACTCCCGAAGGAGAAGTTATGCCAATTTTAGTGAGTTGCAGGTTTCTTAGGTTTTTAGGTCCTATGAGAGTTGCTCAATTTAAAATAACGATAACTTATGCTACGTGAGATCATTTTGGCACTACCACATATAAATTGAAGGTTGTTAAAAGATACACACTCTTGTAACCACTAGAACCCTTTCTGAAATTATTCAACCCCCAAAAAGACCCAAAATCACTTTGGATGGACAAAAGATTGGCTTCTGGTGTCTATTTTGCAATAACATATTCTATGGGTGTCCGTTTTGCATCTACCACATATCTAATCAAATCATGCAACTAAACCTACACTCCTATAACCACTGAAGCACCTTCTCACATCCTTGAAGGCCCAAAAAGGTACTTGCACCCTCTAAAAGAACATAACTTCTACTTCGGGAGTCCATTGTGCCTCTACCATATATCAAATCAAAGCATTTGACAAGATCTACACATCTGTGACCAATAGGAACACCTTATCACGTTCTTAAAGTCCCAAAAGGTTATTAAGTCCTCTAAATGACCAAAACCTCTGCTCTGGGTGTCTGTTTCACCTCTACCACATATCAAATTGAAGCTTGCGACTAGCACTAACCACCATAATAAACCATAATAAACCCCACTAAACCCTTAAAAATGAAAATATGCCATTAAAAATCTCTAAAACCCATAATAAATGCTAATAAAACATAACAAATCTTAAAATCACTAATAAACCTAAATAAACATTACTAAACACTAAAAAACCATAATATACCACCTTAAAAATTAATAAACCATAATGAACCATAATAAACCCAAATAAATCCCAAAAATACCAAATTATACCATAATATACCATAATATACCCTAATAAACCCAACTCAATCCCAATAAAACACTAAAAACACCTAATAAATACTAAAAAATGCAACAAAAACTTTAAAAATTCTACATAAAACCTAAAAACACAATATAAACCCTAAAAACACTCCATGGACCCTAAAAACATTACATAAACCCTAAAACATGCAACATAAATTCTACATCACCCCTAAAAATGGAACATAAACCCAGAAAATGCAACATAAACCGTAAAAAATGCAACATAAAACCTAAACACTAAACATTCTACATAAACCCTAAAAATGTAACATAAACACTAAAAATGACACATAAAATCTAAAACCACTAACTAAAACCTAAAAATGCTACATAAACACTAAAAATGCTATATAAACTCGAACACCACTACACAAACCCTGGAAAATGCTACAAAAACTCTTAAGACACTTTAAAACCCTCAAAAATATTAAACACTAATATACCATAATATAAAAAATTAAACATTAATAAACCCCTAATAAACTCTAATAATCCCTAAAAACACCTTATAATCCCTAAAATCCTAAGAAACTCTACTCAACCCTAATAAAACCCCAAAAAAACATAATAAACCCTAATAAATGATAACAAAACATAATAAACCCTAAAAACACATTAAGAAAACCTAAACAACCCTAACCAACCCTAATAGTCACTAATAAACACTAATAAACTCTAATAAACCCGAATCAAACCCTTAAAAGCCCTAATAAACCATAAATAAATCCAAATAAACCCTACTCAACCCTAAAAAACCTTAACACACCATAATAACCCCTAATAAAACCATACAAAACCCTAATAATAAAAGAATTCTAGTATACCTTAAAAAATCCTTAGAAACCCTGATAAACTCTAATATAACCAAATAAACCCTAAAAATGGTCACAAACAATGAAAAAATGATCAAAAATAGTTAAAATGTGATATATTACCTAAAAAGGCATAAAAACACTAATACAACCAAATATAGACAAAAATGCTAATATACCTTAAAATCCCTAGAAACCCTAGTAAACCATAATAAACTCGAATATAACCAATGAGACCCTAAAATGGTCACAGAAAAAAACAAAACACTCACAAATAATAAATACATGCTATATTATCTAAAAGTACCTAACAAACACTAATATAACTTAATAAAACAAAAAAACTAATAAACCCCTAACAGACCCTAATAAACCCTAAAAATCCCTAATAAACCCTAATAAAAAAGAATAAACCCTAATCAGACACTAATAAAGCTCCAAAAAACCTTCTTAACCCTAATAAACCTTGACACACCATAACAAAACCTAATAAAACCCAAATAAACCCCAATAAACAAAAAAACTCAAACAAACTATTTAAAAGCCCTAGAAACCCGAATAAACCATAATAAATTGAACTAAAAGCTAATAAACCATTAAAAATGCTCACAAACACTAAAAACACTCAAATAAAACCTACAAAGTCAAAACAACCCCTCATATATATTAGTAAAAACTAAAAAAGACTCATATACCCTAATACAAACAATAAAAAACCCTAGTAAACCCTAAATATCCCGAACAAACCCTAATAAACAGTATTCAACACTGATAAAGCCTAATAAAATCTTAAAGATACCGACTCAACCATAATAAAACCTTAAAAATACCTACTCAACCCTAATAAACCTTAACATACAATAATAAATCATAATAAACCCCACTAAACACTAAAAAACGAAAATATACCGTTAAAGAGACCTAAAACCCCAAATAAATGCTATGAAAACCTAGCAAATATTTAAAGCGCTACTAAACCTGTATAAAAACTACTAAACACTAAAAAACCCTAATATACCCTCTTAAAAATTAATAAACCATAATGAACCAAAATAAACCCGAATAAATCCTAAACATACACAAATAATATACCCTAATAAACCCAACTCAATCCTAATTAAACCCTAAAAATACCTAATAAACCCTAATAAACCTTGACACACCATAATAAACCCTAATAAAGTCCAAAAACCCCCAACCAAATCCTAAAAACTAATATACCATTAAAACCCTAAAACCCTAACAAACCATAATAAATGTTAATAACACCTGAAAATTATAAAAAATGAGAGCAAACCCTAAAAATACCTCTAATAATAATAGTAGTAATAACACACGTGAATGTGAATATGCATGTGCATGGTTAAACTAATAAATCATAATGCATGAGCATGTGCACATGCTTGCGCATTTTCATGTGAATGATAATAAATAATAAATAATAACGCACATCCAAGTGCATGTGCATGTGCATGGTAATAAACAATAAATAATAACAAAGTCCACATGAATGTGAATTTGCATGTGAATGATAATAAATATAAATAATAACACATGTGATAATAGAATAACGCAAGTGCATTGAGTGTGGACGTGCATGAGAATAAATAATAATAACCCATGTGATAATAGAATAACACAATTGAAATGAATTTTCATGTGCATGGTAATAAATAATATATAATAAAGCACATGTATGTGCATTTACATGTAATGATAATGATAATGACGCATGCACATGCATGGTAATAAACAATAAATAAAAGTGCACGTGCACGTGCATTTCTATTTGATGATACAAAAAATAATAATAATAGTAGTAGTAGTAGTAGAATAACGCAAGTGCATTGCATATGCATGTGCATAGTAGTAAATAATAAATAAATAATAGCAAATTACCCCATAATAAATCGTAAAAACCCTAATAACCCCATAATAAATCCTAGCAAACTCTAATAACTCCATAATAAATCGTAACAAACCCTAAAAACCCCAAATAAATCGTAACAAATCCTAACAATGCCACATTAATCATAAAAAACTGAAACAAACCATAATAAACCCCTAATAAACCGCAATAAACCCTAACAAGTAATAATAAACCCTAATAAATTGTAATAAACCCAAATACATGTTAATAAACCCTAATAAATAAAATAAAATGTAAGAAACCCTAATAAATCCTAAATAACACTAAAAAGGTTGATAAACCCTAGAAAAAGCTGTTAATGCCCACAAAATCCCAATAAAACCCTAATATACAATAAAAATGCAAATAAACCTTATCAAATCCTAAAGAGCACTAATAAACCCTAAAAACCCCTAATAAACCCTAAACAATCATAATAAACTCTAAAGAACACTAAAAACCCCTAAAGAACCCAAATAAATGCTAAAACACATTTCCTAAACCCTGAAAACTGCTACAATTCCCCAAAAAACCCTAAAAACACTAAAAAACCATAACAACCCCTATCAATACTGAAAAAAACAAATAAACCCTTAACCCCCCCCCCCCAAAAAAACCATTAAAAACCCATCAAATACCATAAAAACCATAAACACCAGGTAACAACCCTTAATAACCTTAAAAACCACTACAAACCAAAAACAACCATTAAATCCCTAAAAAAGGAAATAAATAGATACATAAACCGAAAAAACATTACATAAACCCTAAAAATGAA
Organism: Viscum album; assembly: GCA_963277665.1. Taxonomy (NCBI): domain Eukaryota; kingdom Viridiplantae; phylum Streptophyta; class Magnoliopsida; order Santalales; family Viscaceae; genus Viscum; species Viscum album. The sequence continues at coordinate 4,364,893 of CAUJRU010000007.1, forward strand.
ACATAATCCCTAAAAATGCAACGTAAACCCAAAAAAAACGCAACATAAAACCAAAAAATACTACATAAACCAAAAAATAACTACATAAACCCAAGAATCATAACATAAACCGTAAACAATGCAACATAAACATTAAAAAATGCTACATAAAAACTAAAAACACAACATAAACCCTAAAAACACTACATGAACACTAAAACGTTAGATAAACACTAAAAAATGCTACATAAACCCTATATCACCCCGAAAAATGCTACATAAACCTAGAAAAAACAACATAAACCCGAAAAAATGCTACATAAAACCTATACCCTAAACACGGTACATAAACCCTAAATACATTACATAAACCCTAAAAATGATACATAAAATCTAAAACCGCTAACTAAACCCTAAAAATGCTACATAAGCTCTAACAAATCTACACAAACCCTAAAAAATGCTTAAAAACCCTAAAGACGCTTTAAAACCCTCTAAAATATTAAACCCTAATATACCATAATATAAAAAATTAAACCCAAATAAATCCCTAATAAACTCTAATAATCCCTAAAACACCTTATAATCCCTAAAATCCTATGAAACTCTCCTCAGCCCTAATAAAACCCCAAAAATACCTAATAAATCATAATAAATTATAATAAAACCTAATATACCCTAAAAACACGTTAAGAAAACCTAAACAACCCTAACCAACACAAATAGACACTAATAATAACTAATAAACCCTAATAAACCCCAAAAAACCCTAAAAAGCCCTAATATACCATAAATAAATTAAAATAAACCTTATTCAACCCTAAAAAACCTTAACACACGCCATAATAACCCCAAATAGAACCAAACAAAACCCTAATAAAGAAAAAAATGATAGTATAATGTAAAAAATCTCTAGAAATCCTGATTAACTCTAATATAACCTAATAATCCCTAAAAATAGTCACAAAAAATAAAAAAATGATCACACACAACAAAAACGCGCTATATTACCTAAAAAGACAAAAGAACACTAATACGACCTAATAAAGACAAAAAACGCTAATATACCTTAAAATACCTGGAAACCCTAATAAACCATAATAAACTCTAATATATCCAAAGAAACCCTAAAACGCTCACAAAAGTAAAAAAAACACTCACAATCAATAAAAACACCCTATATTATCTAAAAAGACCTAACAAACACTAATATAACCTAATAAAACAAAAAACCTAATAAACCCCAAACAACCCCTAATAAACCATAAAAATCCTAAATAGACCCTAACAAAAAATAATAAACCCAAATAAATCCCTAATAATACTCTAAAAAACCTTCTCAACCCTAATCAACCTTGACACACCATAAAAAACCTAATAAAACCCAAATAGACCCCAATAAACAAAAAAACACAAACAAACCATTAAAAAGCCCTAGAAACACTAATAAACCATAAAAAATTCAAATAAAAACTAATAAATCATTAAAAATGTTCACAAACACTAAAAACACCCCAATAAAACCTAAAAGGTCATAGCAACCTCTCATATATATCAACAAAAACTAAAAAACACTCATATACCCAATAAAAAACAATAACAAACCCTAGTGAACCCTAAAAATCCCTAACAAACCCAAATAAATCTTACTCAATCCCAATAAACCCTAATAAGACCTTAAAGATACCGACTCAACCCTAATAAAACCTTAAATATACCTACTCAACCCTAATATACCTTAACACACCATAATAAACCATAATAAACCCCATTAAACCCTAAAAACGCAAATATACCATTAAAAATACCTAAAACCCCTAATATTTGCTAATAAAACCTAAAAGGAATAAAAGCTCTAGTAAAATCAAATAAACACTACTAAACACTAAAAAACCATAATATACCCTCTTAAAAATTAATAAACTGTAATGAACCATAATAAACCTGAATAAATCCTAACCGTACCCAAATATACCATAATATACCATAATATACACAAATAAACTCAACTCAATCCTAAAAAAACCCTAAAAATAGCTAATAAATCTTAATAAACCTTGAAACACCATAATAAACCCTAAAAAATTCCTAATAAACCCCACCAAATCCTAAAATATGCTAATATACCATAAAAATCTTAAAACCCTAACAAACCATAATAAATGTTAATGACAACTAAAAATCCTAAAAAATGATAGTAAACCCTAAAAATACCTCTAAAAATAATAGTAGTAATAACTCACGTGGATGTTCATATTCATGTGTGTGGTTTAAATAATAAATCATAACACACATGCATGCGCATATGCATGAGCATTTGCATGTGAATTATAATAAATATTAAATTATAAATAATAAGGCATGTGAATTTCATGTGTTTGTGCATGTGCATGTGAATGATAATAAATAATAAATAATAACACACATCCATGTACATGTGCATGTGCATGTGCATGTGCATGTGCATGTGCATGTTCAAGTGAATGGTAATAAACAATAAATAATGAAAAAGTCCACATGAATGTGCATTTGCATGTGAATGATAATAAATAATAATTAATAACACATGTGATAATAGAATAATGAAAGTGCATTGCGTGTGGATGTGTGTGAGAATAAATAATAATAACACATTTGATAATAGAATAACGCAAGTGCATTGAATTTTAATGTGCCTGGTAATAAATAATATATAATAACACACATGAATGTGCATTTACATGCAATGATAATTATAATAACACATGTATATGTATGGTAATAAATAATAAATAACAACACACGTGCATGCGAATTTGTATTTTATGATACAAACAACAACAACAACAACAATAATAATAGGAGTAGTAGTAGTAGAATAACACACGTGCATTTCATGTGCATGCGCATAGTAGTAAATAATAAATAAATAATAGTTAATTACCCCATAATAAATCGTAACAAACCCTAATAACCCCATAATAAATCCTAAAAAACCCTAATAACCCCATAATAAATCGTAACAAACCCTAACAACCCCAAATAAATCGTAAAAAATCCTAACAATCCCAAATACATCATAACAAACAATAACAAACCATAATAAACCCCTAATAAACCGCAATAAACCCTAAAAAATAATAATAAACCCTAAATAATCGTAATAAACCCAAATACACGTTAATAAATCCTAATAAATAAAATAAACCCTAAGAAACCCTAATCAATCATAAATCACCTTAAAAAGGTTGATAAACCCTAGAAAAAGTTATTAATTCCTACAAAAACCCAATAAAACCCTAATATACAATAAAAACGCTAATAAACCATAACAAATCCTAAAGAACACAAATAAACCCTAAAGAAACCCAATAGACCCTAGAGAACCATAATAAACTCTAAGGAACACTAAAAACCCTAAAGAACCCAAAAAATGCTAAAACACATTACATAAACCCGAAAAACTGCTACAATTCTCAAACAAACCCTAAAACACACTAAAAAACCCTAACAACCCCTACCATTCCTGAACAAACAAATAAACCCTTAAAACCCCCCAAAACCCATTAAAAACCCATCAAATACCATGAAAACCATAAACACCCGCTAACAACCCTTAAAAACCCTAAAAACCACTACAAACCATAAACAACCATTAAAACCCTAAAAAAGAAACAAATAGATACATAAACCCAAAAAACATTACATAAACCCTAAAAATGCAACATAAATGCTAAAAATTCAACATAAACCCAAAAAACGCTACATAAACGCAAAAAACACTACATAAACCCCAAAAGCACTACATAAACCCTAGAAGCGAAACATAAACCCTAAACAACGCAACATAACCATTAAAAAACACAACATAAAACCTAAAAACACAACATAAACCCTAAAACACTACATGAACCCTAAAAACGTTACATAAACCCTAAAAAATGCAACAAAAATGCTACATCACACCTAAAATGCAACATAAACCCAAAAAACGCAACATAAACCCTAAAACCCGCCAAATGATAGCCAACAAGGCCCTATAACCCACTAATAAATCCTAACAAACCCTAATAACCCCATAATAAATCGTAACAAACCCTAACAACCCCAAATAAATCGTAAAAAATCCAAACAATGCCAAATAAATATTAACAAACTGAAAAAACCATACCAAACCCCTAATAAACCGCAATAAACCCTAACAAATCATAATAAACCCTAATAAATTGTAATAAATCCAAATATACATTAACAAACCCTAATAAATAAAATAAACCCTAAGAAACCCAAATAAATCCGAAATAACCCTAAAAATGATGTTAAACCCTAGAAAAAGATATTAATGCCTACAAAAGCCCAATAAAACCCTAATATACAATAAAAATGATAATAAACCTTAACAAATCCTAAAGAACACTAATAAACCCTAAAGAACCCAAATAAACCCTAAAGTACCAATAAATTATAATGAACACTAAAATACCCTAAAGAACCCAAAAAACTCTAAAACACATTACATAAACCCTAAAAACCGCTACAATACCCAAACAAATCCTAAAGCACACTAAAAACCCCTAAAAACCCCTATCAATCCCGGAAAACCAAATAAACCCTGAAAAACCACCAAAAAACCATTAAAACAGCATCAAATACCACAAAATCCATAAACACCAGTTAACAACCCTTAAAAAACTCTAAAAACCACTACAAACTATAAACAACCATTAAAACCCAAAGAAAGGCAACAAATAGATACATAAAACCCAAAAAATTACATAGACCATAAAAATGCAACATAAACACTAAAAATGAAACATAAACCCAAAAACACTACATAAACCCAAAAAACGCTACATAAACCCAAAAATCACTACATAAACCCAAGAAATGTAACATAAAACCAAAACAAAGCAACATAAACATAAAAAATGCTACATAAAACCTAAAAACACAACATAAACCCTAAAAACACTACATAAACCTTAATAACTTTACATAAACCCTAAAAAATGAAACATAAACGCTACATCTCCCCTAAAAATTCTACATAACCCTAAAAAACGCAACATAAACCCAAAAAAATGCTACATAAAACCAAAACCCTAAACACGCTACATAAAACCTCAAATCATTACATAAATCCTAAAAAATGCTACATAAAACCTAAGACTACTAACTAAACCCTAAAAGCGCTACATAAACACTAAAAATGCTACATAAACTCAAACAACGCTACACAAACACTAAAAAATGCTACAAAAACCCTAAAGATGATTCAAACCCCTCAAAAATATTAAAACCTAATATACCATAATATAAAAAATTAAACCACAATAAACCCCTAATAAACTCTAATAATCCATAAAAATGCCTTACAATCCCTAAAAACCCTAAGAGACTCTACTCAACCTTATTGAAACCACAAAAATACCTAATAATCTCTAATAAACGATAATAAAACCTAATAAATACTAAAAACACGTTAAAAACCCTAAGAACCCTAACCAACCCCTATACACACTATTAAACACTAATAAATTTTAATAAACCCCAAACAAACCCTAAAAATCCCTAATAAACCATAAATAAATCCAAATAAACCCTACTAAACCTTAACAAACCTTAACACACCATAATGACCCCTAATAAAACCCTACAAAACCCTAATAACAAAAACAAATGTTGGAAATCATTTTTTTTATTTTCTCAAAACCAGTTTATGGGTTACCGGTAAACATACAGGAACTGATCCACATCAAAAACAACCACCCCAACCACATAATCAACCATCCAAATTAAAAATTCAAAAACCATGCCATCATTTCAAACGCGAGTACCAAGGTGTCTCGAGTAGAACGTCACCTCGAGCCACACCCCTACAGCATTAGCCGTACCTTCGGTAACAACCACCATCGCCGCCATAGCAGACGACGGGGAAAACCCTACAACCAGCGCCGTCAAACCTTCAACAATGCAACAACACCAAGGGAGGAACCCTCAGCACAACTCATAGCCATAACCGACATCACCAGAAGCTCACGAACAGCATTCTCCATGGAACCGATCCTCAACCGACAAAAAATCCTCAACCAAAACTCGAAACCAACAACACAAACTCAACCAGACCATCACCACAGGCCATCACGAACTCAGCAGAAGAAACCACAAACTGCATCCAAAACAAACAATGATAGGAAAGAAAATAGGGTCAGAAAACCATCACCAATCACACCAGAAGGATGTCCCACCAAAAATCAGAACTCGTCGCCGCCAACCAAAATGCCCGTGGAAGCCACGACGAGAATCCAAACACACACCAGAGACGAGGCAGAAACTCTCAAGCCACAGGAGCTGGATCTCGGTCGTGTACCGTCACCGCGCCACCGTGGAGAACCCAATCTGGCGAAGAAGGGACTGGGTGAGAAATCAGGCCAGCAACGATGAAAGAGATTGACACAGCCGAGTCCGCAGAGCACGCCACCAAAATAGGAATCCACCGCCATGAGCTCCCGAACGCGAGGACAGACGCCGCGCCAACCCAAGATGAAGGAAGGAGGCAGTGACGAGGGGAAACCCTAGATCGCAGAGCCCCTTACGAGCGCATCCTCCCCCACAAAAACAAATACTAATATACCTTAAAAATCCATAAAACCCCTGATAAACTCTTATATAACTTAATAAACCCTAAAAATGCTCACAAACAATGAAAAAATGATCACAAACAATAAAAACAGGCTATATTAACCAAAATGTCCTAAAAAACTAATATAATCTAATAAAGACAAAAAATGAAAATATACCTTAAAAATCCATAGAAACCATAATAAACCATAATAAACACTAATATTACCTAATAAACCCCAAAAACGATCACAAACAAAAACAAAATGTTCACCAACAATAAAAAAACGCTATATTATCTAAAAAGACTTAACAAACACTAATATAACCAAATAAAACAAAAAAACTAATAAACCCCTAACAAACCCTAATAAACCCTAAAAATCCCTAATATACCCTAATAAAAACTAATAAACCCTAATAAAAGCATAATAAAACCCTAAAAATACCTTCTCAGCACTAATAAACCTTGACACACCATAATAATACCTAATAAAACCCAACTAAACCCCAATAAACAAAAAAAATGCAAACAAGCCATTAAAAAGCCCTAGAAACCCTAATAAACCATAATAAATTCTAATAAAATCTAATCACCCATAACAAATGCTCAAAAACACTAAAAACACACTAATAAAACCTAAAAAGTCCTAACAACCTCTCATATATATTAACAAAAACTAAAAAACACCCATATACCCTAATAAAAACACTACCAAACCCTAGTAAACTGTAAAAATCCCTAATAAACCCTAATAAAACACTAAATATGCCTACTCAACCCTAATAAAACCCTAAAAATACCTACTCAACCCTAATAAACCTTACCACACTATAATAAACCATAATAAACACCATTGAACCCAAAAAAAACACAAATATACCATTAAAATGCCGTAAAACCCCTATTAAATGCTAATAAAACCTAACAAAGCTTAAAAGCACTAATAAACCCTAATAAACACAATTAAACCCTAAAAACCCCTAATATACCCTCATAAAAATTAATAAACCATAATGAATGATAATAAACCCTAATAAATCCTAAACATTCCCAACTATACCATAATATACCATAATATAACCTAATAAACCCAACTCAATACTAATAGAACCATAAAAATAACTAATAAACCCTAATAAACCTTAACACACCATAATAAACCCGAATAAAATCTTAATACCACCCACCAAACCCTAAAAAATGCTAATATACCATTAAAAACCCTAAAACCCTAACAAACAATAATAAATGTTAATAACACCTAAAAATCTGAAAATTCTAGTAAACCCTAAAAATACATCTAATAATAATAATTGTACATAATAACGCGCGTGCATGTGAATATGCATGTGCATGGATTAAATAATAAATCATAGTGGATGTGCATGTGCATATGCCTGTGCATTTGCATGTGAATGATAATAAATAATAAATTATAAATAATAACCCATGTGAATCACATGTGTATGAGCATGTGCATGTGAATGATAATAAATAATAAATAATAAATAATAAATAATAACGCACATCCAAGTGCATGTGCATGTGTATGTGCATGTGCATGTGCATGGTAATAAACAATAAATAATAACCAAGTCCACATGAATGTGCATTTGCATTTGCATGTGAATGATAATAAATAATAAATAATAACAAATGTGATAATTGAATAATGCACGGGCATTGCATGTGCACGTGCATGAGAATTAATAATAATAACACATGTGATAATAGAATAACGCAAGTGTGTTGCATTTGAATGTGAATGATAATAAATAATATATAATAATGCACTTGCATGTGCATTTATACGTAATGATAATGATAATTATGCATGCACATGCATGGTAATAAATAATAAATAACGATGCACTTTCGTTTGCATTTGTATTTGATGATACAAACAAAAATAATAATAATAATAATAATAATAATAATAAAAATAATAATAATAATAGAATAACGCAAGTGCAATTCATGTGCCCATGCATAGTAGTAAATAATAAATAAGTAATAATAAATAAGAATGCACATGCATGTGCATGTGCATTTACATTTGATGATAATATTAAAAATACAAATTGTAATAATAATAATAATAATAACGCATGCACGTGCATGGTAATAAATAATAAAAAACAATGCACATGCATGTGAATTAGCATGTGATAATGATAATAATAATGATAATAATAATAATAATAATTATTATTATTATTATTATGATAATAATAATAATAAAAGAATAATACAAGTGCATTTCATATTCATGTGCTTGGTAATAAATAATAAATAATAACGCATGTGCATCTACATTTGCATGTGATGATAGTAATAAAAGCAGTAGTAGTAATAATAGTAGTAGTAGTGGGGATAATAGTAGTATTACCAATGAATGTGAAAATAGAATATTTCATGTACATCACGTGTGCACGTGCATGGTTATAAATAATAACGCCCGTGCATTTCATTTGCATTTGATGATGATGATAATAAAAATACTATTATAATTAATAATAATAATAACAACGAATGTGACAATAGAATAATGCATGTGCATTGAATGTGCGTGTATTTGCATTTGCATTTTCATTTTCATGTGAAGATAACAACAACAACAACAACAACAACCACAATAATAATAATAACAACAAAAATAACAACGCATGTGATAAAAATAACATGTGTGCATTCCATGTGCATGTGCATGGTAATAAAAATATAATAATAATGCACACGCACGTGCATGTGCGTGTGGACGAGATGATGATAATAATAATAATAACAGTTATAATAAGTTATTATTTTTTTTACAAAAATAGCATACAGGGCAAAAATGCTAGAAATGGGGTCTCGAAAAATCTAACAAATCACAGAGTCATTGAAAAAGACATAACTTCTTCAGGTGTCCATTTCTGCTCCGTGAATAGTGAAACTGAATCTCATGGAACGAACTATAATAAAGAGAGGTGTTGGAGGCCGAACAGACACACATATCAGAAGTTATGACCATTTTAAGAAAAATTTGACAGGGATATATACATGGAAATTGAGTTTTACAGCCCTTATGATGGGTTTCTAGGATTTTAGTGTCTCAAACATGACTTGAACTATGTTCAAGTCATCCTTCTGCATATATCTCTTTTCTACTTTTGATTTGATATGTGGTAGAGCTCAAATGGACAACCGGAGCGAATGTTATGGCCGTTTGAAGTTGGACTTTTTTTGGAGTGGTATAACTAATATATCTTATATTTCTTTGATATTCTCATAGTTTCTACTAAACTTTGTCCTCACTCATCTTACGAGCTTCGATTTGAGCTGTCATTATGATCAAATAGACACCCGAAGGATAAGTTATGCCTATTTTATTGAGTTGCGGGTTTATTAGGTTTTTAGGTCCAATGAGAGTTGCTCAATTTAAAATGATGATAACTTCTGCTACATGTGTTCATTTTGGCACTACCACATATCAAATCTAAGATTATGAAAATATACACACTCTTGTAACCACTGGAACAATTTCTGACATTCTTCAACCCCCAAAAAGACCCAAAATCACTTTGGATGGCCAAAAGATTGGCTTCTGGTGTCCGTTTTGCAATAACTTCTTCTATGGGTGTCCATTTTGCATATTCCACATATAAAATCGAAGCATGTGACTAAACCTACACTCCTATAACCACTGAAGCACCTTATCACATCCTTGAAGGCCCAAAAAGGTACTTAAACCCTCTAAAAGAACATAACTTCTACTTTGGGAGTCCATTTTGCCTCTACCAAATATCAAATCAAAGCATTCGACTAGGTCTACACTTCTGTGACCAATATGAACACCTTATCGCGTTCTTAAAGTCCCAAAAGGTCATTATGTCCTCCAAATGACCAAAACATCTGCTCTGGGTGTCCGTTTCACCTCTACCACATATCAAATTGAAGCTTGCGACTAGCACTACACACCACAATAAACCACAATAAACCACAATAAACCCTAAAAATGAAAATATACCACTAAAAATCCCTAAAACCCCTATTAAATGACAATAAAACCTGAAAAATCTTAAAAGCGCTAATAAACCTGAATAAACCCTACTAAACACTAAAAACCCTAATATACCCACTTAAAAATTAATAAAACATTATGAACCATAATAAATCCTAATAAATCCTAAACATACCCAATTATACCACAATATACCATAATATACCCTAATAAACCCAACTCAATCCTATTAAAACCCTAAAAATACCTAATAAACCCTAATAAACCTTACACACCATAATAAACCCTAATAAAATACTAATAACCCCCACCAAACATGAAAAAAATTCTAATATACCATAAAAAACCCTAAAACCCTAACAAACCATAATAAATGTTAATAACACCTAAAAATCATAAAAAATGAAAGTAAACCCTAAAAATAACTCTAATAATAATACTAGTAATAACACATGTGCATGTGCATATGCATGTGCACAGTTTAAATAATATATCATAACTCACGTGCATGTGCATATGCCTATGCATTTGAATGTGAATGATAATAAATAAAAAATTATAAATAATAACGCATGTGAATTTCATGTGTATGTGCATGTGCTTGTGAATGATAATAAAAAATAAATAATTACACACATACAAGTGCATGTGAATGTGAATGGTAATAAACAATAAATAATAACCAAGTCCACATGAATGCGAATTTGTATGTAAATGATAATAAATAATAAATAATAACAGATGTGATAATATAATAACTGTAGCACCCCAAACAAATTATGGTATTTTTCTCTTAAATACATTCTATTCATCACTGTTTTTCTTTTGAAACAACACTAGGATATTTAGGAGATAGTCAAAACCAAGCCATTAATTATAAATTCTCCACTTCTATGTTTTTAATTTCAAAAAATGGTCATTTAGAGTTGTGATCAATAAGTCATTTGGAGTCTGATAGAGCAAACATGGTTTTTGGTGAATAGTAACATACCCTTACGAATTGTAATATGAATAATAATATGACCCCTATTAATAGTAAATAATATTATTATTTCATTTTCTTAAGGTAACAAGATAATGAGATCTTAATTAATTTTTCAATGTCACGTAAAACTAACTGCACTTCAAGATTGTTATTTCATGAACTTATTGAAAAATGGATTTCACTTTTGAATTCTGCATGTCGAAAAAATGTAGGGGTGAATTTTTGGGATTTTTCTGATTTTTTTAAATTTTTGATGAATAGTGAAATACGGTAAAATACCGTATATTCAATTTATCAGTAAAATACATTATTTATGACATCATAAGTGATTAAAAGAAATTTTTTTCGAACTCGCATGACATTATTACTATTAGGGGTCACATGAAACAATACTATTGGTTGTCTTGATGGAAATAATAAAATAATGAAATTAAATATTCAAAATTTACCCCTCTCCTCCACTATAAAAACCCCCACCCCCACCTCTTCTCTTCAATCATATAAGCCTTGAAGCTCCTCAATTTTCTACCCAATAATCCTCCCAATTATCTTCCCCACGTCCTAGAGCTACTAGTCTCACCAAAACACCAAAACCAAAGCCCTTAAGAAGGATCTCAAGGAGAAAAGATCAAGAGGTAAACAACCTCTTTTATTTTCATTCTTTTATTTCAATTTATGTTATTATCTTCCTTTAACTTTGGATTGTGTTGGGATATTTCATTAAATATTCCCCCTTACTGTCCATAATATTTATGAGGGATGAGATATTTCATTACTCTCATCAAACTATTTTTATGAAATTTTATGAGACGTCGTTTGGCTGCCGAATTTTCGTGAGAAATTTATCAAGTTTTCATTCATTTTAAGATTCCTTTATTTTCTTCTTCTTTCCTCACATAATCATTACCTAGAGACATGTATGCTCCAGAATCATGTATTTTCTGGATGTTCTAATGTTTATGGGAAATTATTCATCATTATTCTTCTCCTCTCCCAATTATTTAAGGAAAAATACATTGTCCGTGATATGTCAAATTACCAACATCATGGACGATGTAATTTCAATTTCCATTAATTCTTTCAAGTCTGGTCATGAAACCAAATATATGGTCAAACCAGGTAATAATATACGTATTTTATCTTTATTAATGTTTTGGAATATTTAAACCTTCATAATATGGAATTAAAATTCAAAACAAGTTTATTTAGAACAAAACTGCCAAGCCAAATTCAAGCGTTTATTTTTAACTCATCGAATGAGTCATCATCATGGAATATAACCAGAATCATAATAAGATAACAAATAATATTAATTAATAAAATGCAACAGAACCCCAAAAAACGCTAAAATAACCTTAACAAAGCATAAAAATCCCAACACACCCATAAAACCCAATAAAACGCATAAAACCCCAAACAACTCAATCAAACCATAAAAAACCCTAAAAACCCTAAAAAAACCTAACAAACCCTAACAACCACTAATAACACCAGATAACCACTAATAAACCCTAATAACCCCTAAATCACCTATTAAACACTAAAACCCCTAATAAACACTAATAAATTGTAATAACCTGTAATAAACCCTAACAAACTCTATTAGACCCTAATAAACTCTATAAAAGCCCTAAAACCCCTAATATACAATAAGAAACACTATTTAACCATAATAAACCCTAATAATCACTAAAATCATAACAAACCCGACAAAACACTACAACAACCAACAAATATCAGGCTACAAAACCCTACAACCCCCTAATAAACCCTAACAAACAAAGATAACCCCAAAATAAATCGTAACAAAACCTAAAAACACCAAATAAATCGTAACAAATCCTAACCACAGCAAATAAATCATAACAAACTGAAACTAACCATAACAAACCCCTAATAAACAACAATAAACCCTATGAAAGCATAATAAACCCTAATAAATCGTAATAAACCCAAATACACATTACTAAACCCTAATAAACCCTAATATATCCTAAATAACTCTAAAAAAGGTTGATAACCCCTAGAAAATGCTATTAATTCCTACAAAATCACAATAAAACCCTAATATACAATAAAAACACTTATAAACTGTAAAAAATCCTAAATAACACTAATAAACCCTAACGAAACCTTATAAACCCTAAAGAACCATATTAATCTCTAATGAACACTAAAAAACCCTAAATGACCCAAAAAATGCTATAACACATTATATAAACCCTAAAAACCACAACAATACACAAACAAACCCTAAAAAACACCAAAAAACCCTAACCACCCCTATCAATCCCAAAAAAACAAATAAACCCCTAACCTCCCCCCCAACCATTAAAAATCCATCAGATACCATATAAAACCATAAACACCAGTCAACAACCCTTAAACACCCTAAAAAATACTATAAACCATAAACAACCATTAAAACCCTAAAAAGGCTTTAAATAGATATATAAACCCTAAAAACGTTACAAAAACCCTTAAACATAACATAAACTAAAAAATGCAATATAAACCCAAAAAACGCTTCATAAACCCAAAAGGCACTACATAAACCCTAGAACAGTAACATAAACCCTAAAAAACACAACATAAACCCTAAAAAATGCAACAAAAACATTAAAAACGCTACATAAAACCTAAAAACACAATATAAACCCCTAAAACACTCCATAGACCCTAAAAACATTACATAAACTCTAAAAAATGCAACATAAATTCTACATCACCCCTAAAAACGCTACATAAACCTAGAAAACACAACATAAACCCTAAAAAAATGCTACATAAAACCTAAACCCTAAACATGCTACATAAACACTAAAAATGTTACATAAACCCTAAAAATGATACATAAAATCTAAAACCACTAACTAAACCCTAAAAACGGTACATAAACACTAAAAATGCTACATAAACTCTAACAACGCTACACATACCTTAAAAAATGCTACAAAAACCCTTAAGACACTTTAAAACACTCAAAAATATTAAACCCTAATATACCATAATATAAAAAACTAAACCCTAATAAACCCCTAATAAACTCTAATAATCCCTAAAAACACCTTATAATCCCTAAAATCCTAAGAAAATCTACTCAACCCTAATAAAACCCCAAAAATATATAATAAACCCTAATAAATGATAACAAAACCTAATAAACCCTAAAAACACGTTAAGAAAACCTAAACAACCCTAACCAACACTAATAGACACTAATAAACACTAATAAACCCTGATAAACCCCAACCAGACCCTAAAAATCCCTAATAAACCATAAATAAATCCATATAAACCCTACTCAACCCTAAAAAACCTTAACACACCATAATAACCCCTAATATAACCATACAAAACCCTAATAAAGAAAAAATGCTAGTATACCTTAAAAAATCCCTAGAAACCCTGATGAACTCTAATATAACCAAATAAACCCTAAAACGGCCACTAACAATAAAGAAATGATCACAAACAATAAAAACGTGCTATATTACCTAAAAAGAAATAAAAACACTAATATAACCTAAGAAAGACAAAAAACACTAATATATCTTAAAATCTCTTGAAACCCTAATAAACCATAATAAACTCTAATATAACCAATGAAACCCTAAAACTCTCACAAAAAAACACTCACAAACAATAAATACATGCTATATTATCTAAAAAGACCTAACAAACACTAATATAACTTAATAAAACAAAAAAACTAATAAACCCCTAACAGACCCTAATAAACCCTAAAAATCCCTAATAAACCCTAATAAAATACAATAAACCCTAATAAGACCCTAATAAAACACTAAAAAAACCTTCTCAGCCCTAATAAACCTTGACACGCCATAACAAAACCTAATAAAACCCAAATAAACCCCAATAAACAAAAAAACGCAAACAAACTATTTAAAATCCCTAGAAACCCTAATAAACCATAATAAATTAAAATAAAATATAATAAACCATTAAAAATGACCACAAACACTAAAAACACTCAAATAAAACCTACAAAGTCATAATAACCCCTCATATATATTAATAAAAACTAAAAAAGACTCATATACCCTAATACAAACAATAACAAACCCTAGTAAACCATAAATATCCCGAACAATCCCTAATAAACAGTACACAACCCTAATAAACCCTTATAAAATCTTAAAGATACCGACTCAACCCTAATAAAACCTCAAAAATACCTACTCAGACCTAATAAACCTCAACATACAATAATAAACCATAATAAATCCCACTAAACACTAAAAAACAAAAATATAAATGCTAATAATACCTAACAAAGCATAAAAGCGCTAATAAACCCATATAAAAAATACTAAACACTAAAAACCCTAATATACCCTATTAAAAATTAATAAACCATAATAAACCATAATAAACCCGAATAAATCCTAAACATACCCAAATATACAATAATATACCATAATATACCATAATAAACCCAACTCAATCCAAATAAAACCCTAAAAATACCTAATAAACCCTAATAAACCTTGACACATCATAATAAACCCTAATAAAGTCCTAATAACCCCCACCAAGTCCTAAAAAATACTAATATACCATTAAAAATCCTAAAACCCTAAAAAAACATAATAAATGTTAATAACACCTAAAAATTATAAAAAATGATAGAAAACCCTAAAAATACCTCTAATAATAGTAGTAGTAATAATTCACGTGCACGTGAATGGTTTAAATAATAAATAACAATGCACGTGCTTGTGCATATGCATGCGCATTTTCATGTAAATGATAATAAATAATAAATTATAAATAATAACGCATGTGAATTGCATGTTTTTGTGCATGTGCATGTGAATGATAATAAATACTAAATAATAACGCACATCCAAGTGTATGTGCATGTGCATGTGCATGTGCATGGTAATAAACAATAAATAATAACAAAGTCCACATGAACATGCAGTTGCATGTGAATGATAATAAATAATAAATAATAACACATGTGATAATAGAATAACGCAAGTGCATTGTGTGACGACGTGGATGAGAATAAATAATAATAACACATGTGATAATAGAATAACACAAGTGCATTGCATTTTCATGTGAATGGTAATAAATAATATATAATAAAGCACGTGTATGTGCATTTACATGTAATGATAATGATAATGACGTGTGCACATGCATGGTGATAAATAAAAAATAACAACGCACGTCCATGTGCATTTGTATTTGATGATACAAATAATAATAATAATAATAATAATAATAATAATAATAGAATAACAAAAGTGCATTGCATGTGCATGTGCATAGTAGTAAATAATAAATAAATAATAGTAAATTACCTCATAATAAATCATAAATAACCCTAATAACCCCATAACAAATCCTAACAAACTCTAATAACTCCATAATAAATAGTAACAAAAAATAAAAACTCCCAAATAAATTGTATCAAATCCTAACAATGCCAAATTAATCATAAAAAATTGAAACAAACCATAACAAACCCCTAATAAACCGCAAAAACCCGAACAATTAATAATAAACCCTAATAAATCGTAATAAACTCAAATACAGGTTAATAAACCCTAATAAGTAAAATAAACCCTAAGAAACCCTAATAAATCCTAAATTACCCTAAAAAGGTTGATAAAACCTAGAAAAAGCTATTAATGCCTACAAAAGCCCAATAAAACCATAATATACAATAAAAAATGCTAATAAACCGTATCAAATCCAAAAGAACACTAATAAACTCTAAAAACCCCTAATAAACCCTAAAGAATCATAATAAACTCTAAAGAACACTAAAAAACCCTAAAGAACCCAAATAAACGCTCAAACGCATTTCCTAAACCCTGAAAACTACTACAATTTCACAACAAACCCTAAAACAAACTAAAAAACCCTAACAACCCCTATCAATCCAGAAAAAACAAATAAACCTGCAAAAAACCCACAAAAACCATTAAAAACCCATCAAATACCATAAAAACCATAAACACCCGGTAACAACCCTTAATAACCCTAAAAACCACTACAAACCATAAACATCAAGTAAAACCCTAAAAAAGGCAACAAATAGATACATAAAACCAAAAAACGTTACATAAACCCTAAAAATGAAACATAAACCCTAAAATGCAACATAAACCCAAAAAAACACATCATAATACCAAAAAATGCTATACAAACCCAAAAATCACTACATAAACCCTAGAACAGTAACATAAACCTTAAATAACGCAACAGAAACATTAAAAACACTACATAAAACCTAAAAACACAACATAAACCCTAAAAACACTACATGAACCCTAAAACGTTAGATAAAACCTAAAAAATGGAACATAAACGCAACATCACCCCTATTAATGCTACTTAAACCCAGAAAAAACAACATAAACCTGAAAAAATGCAACATAAAACCTATACCCTAAACACACTATATAAACCCTAAAAACATTACATAAACCCTAAAAATGATTTATAAAATCTAAAACCGTTAACCAAATCCTAAAAACGCTACATAAACACTAAAAATGCTACATAAACTCTTACAAGGCTACACAAACCCTAAAAAAAGCTACAAAAACCCTAAAGACGCTTTAAAACCCTCAAAAATATTAAACCCTAATATACCAAAATATAAAAAAAATAAACCCTAATAAACCCCTAATAAAATCTAATAATCCCTAAAAACAAATTATAGTCCCTAAAATCCTATGAAACTCTACTCAACCATAATAAAACACCAAAAATACCTAATAAAGCCAATCAATGATAATAAAACCTAATAAACCCAAAAAAACATGTTAAGAAAACCTAAACTTCACTAACCAACACAAATAGACACTAATAAACACTAATAAACCCTAATAAACCCCAAACAAACCATAAAAAGCCCTAATAAACCATAAATAAATCCAAATAAACCCAACTCAACCCTAACAAACCTTAACACACATCGTAATAAACCCCAAACAAACCTTAAAAATCCCTAATAAACCATAAATAAATCCAAATAAAACCTACCCAACCCTAACAAACCTTAACACACCATAATGACCCCTAATAAAACCCTACAAAACCCGAATAATAAAAACAAATGCTAGTGTACCTTCAAAAATCCCTAAAAATCGTGATAATCACTTATATAACTCAATAAACCCTAAAAATGCTCACAAAAAATAAAAAATTATCACAAACAATAAAAACATGCTATATTAACCAAAAAGACCTAAAAACACCAATACAAACTAAGAAAGACAAAAAATGCAAATATACCTTAAAAATCCCTAGAAACCATAATAAACTCAAATATAATCTAAGAAACCCCAAAAATGCTCACAAACCAAAACAAAACGCTCACCAACAATAAAAAAACTATATAATCTAGAAATACTTAACAAACACTAATATAACCAAAAAAACAAAAAAAAACTAATAAACCCCTAACAAACCTTAAAAAACCCTGAAAATACCTAATAAACCCTAATAAAAACTAATAAACCCTAATAGAAGAATAATAAAACCCTAAAAATACCTTCTCAACCCTAATAAACCTTGACACACCATAATAATACCTAATAAAACCCATCTAAACCCCAATAAATAGAAAAACACAAACAAACCATTAAAAAGCCCTAGAAACCCTAATAAACCATAATAAATTCTAATAAAATCTAATCTCCCATAACAAATGCTCACAAACACTAAAAACACACTACTAAAACCTAAAATGTCCTAACACCCTCTCAAATATATTAAAAAAACTAAAAAACACCCATATACCCTAATAAAAACACTACCAAACCCTAATAAACCCTAATAAAAACCTAAATATACCTACTCAACACTAATAAAACTCTAAAAATACCTACTCATCCCTAAAAAACCTTACCACACTATAATAAATCATAATAAACCCCACTAAACCCCAAAAATAAGCTAATATACCATTTAAGAGCCCTAAAACCCCTATTAAATGCTAATAAAACCTAACAAAGCATAAAAGCACTAATAAACACTACTAAACCCTAAAAAACCCTAATTTACCCTCTTAAAAATTAATAAACCATAATGAATGATACTAAACCCCGATAAATCCTAAATATCCCCAAATATACCATAATATATCATAATATAACCTAATAAACCCAACTCAATCCTAATAGAACCATAAAAATACCTAATAAACCATAATAAACCTTAACACACCATAATAAACCCGAATAAAATCCTAATAACCCCCACCAAACCCTAAAAATGCTAATATACCATTAAAAACACTAAAACCCTAACAAACAATAATAAATGTTAATAACACCTAAAAAATCTGAAAATGCTAGTAAACCCTAAAAATACATCTAATAATAATAATTGTACATAATAACGCACGTGCATGTGCATATGCATGTGCATGGATTAAATAATAAATCATAGTGGATGTGAATGTGCATATGCCTGCGTATTTACATGTGAATGATAATAAATAATAAATTATAAATAATAACCCATGTGAATCACATGTGTATGAGCATGTTCATGTTAATGATAATAAATAATAAATAATAACGCACATCCAAGTGCATGTGCATGTGTATGTGCATGTGCATGTGCATGGTAATAAACAATAAATAATAACCAAGTCCACATGAATGTTCATTTTTATGTGAATGATAATAAATAATAAATAATAACACATGTGATATTAGAATAACGCAAGTTCATTTCATGTGCACGTGCATGAGAATAAATAATAATAACACATGTGATAATAGAATAACACAAGTGCATTGCATTTTCATTGATTGATAATAAATAATATATAATAACGCATGTGTATGTGCATTTACATGTAATGATAATGATAATGATGCCTGCACGTGCATGTTAATAAATAATAAATAACGATGCACTTGCATGTGCATTTGTATTTGATGATACAAACAAAAATAATAATAATAATAATAATAATAATAATACACTACTATTATTATTATTATTATTATTATTATTATTAACAACGCATGTGATAATAGAATAACACATGTGCATTGAATGTGCGTGTATGTGCATTCGCATTTCCATCTTCATGTTATGATAATAATAACAACAACATCAACAACAACAACAACCACAATAATAATAATAACAATAAAAATAACTACGCATGTGATAAAAAAATAACATGTGTGCATTGAATGTACACGTGCATGGTAATAAAAATATAATAATAATGCACGCGCACGTGCATGTGTATGTGGATGAGATGATGATAATTATAATAATAATAACAGTTATAATAAGTTATAGTTTATTTCAAAAAATAGCATACAAGACAAAAATGCTAGAAATATGTTCTCAAAAAATCTAACAAATCATAGAGTCATTGAAAAAGACATAACTTCTTTAGGTGTCCATTTCCGCTCCATGAATAGTCAAACTGAATCTCATGGAATGAACTACAATAAAAAGAGGGTTCGGAGGCTGAACAGACACACATATCAGAAGTTATGACCATTTTAAGAAAATTTTGACAGGGATCCGTACACGGAAATTGAGTTTTGCAGGCCTTATGATGGGTTTATGGGATTTTAGGGTCTCAAACTTGACTTAAACTATGTTCAAGTCATCCTTCTGCGTATATCTCTTTTCTACTTTTGATTTGATATGTGGTAGAGCTCAAACGGACAACCGGAGCGAAAGTTATGGTCATTTGAAGTTGGACTTTTTTTGGAGTGGTATAACTAATATATCTTATATTTCATTGATCTTATCATAGTTTCTACTAAACTTGGTCCTCACTCATCTCACGAGCTTCGATTTGACCTATCACAGTGCTCAGACAGACTCCCGAAGGAGAAGTTATGCCTATTTTAGTGAGTTGCGGGTTTCTTAGGTTTTTAGGTCCTATGAGAGTTGCTCAATTTAAAATAACGATAACTTCTACTATGTGTGTTCATTTTGTCACTACCACATATCAAATCGAATATTGTTAAAAGATACACACTCTTTTAACCACTATAACCCTTTTGGACATTCATCAACCCCCAAAAAGACCCAAAATCAATTTGGATGGCCAAAAGATTGGCTTCTGGTGTCTATTTTGCAATAACTTATTCTATGGGTGTCTGTTTTGCATCTACCACATATCAAATTGAAGCATGCGACTAAAACTACACTCTTATAACCATTGAATCACCTTCTCACATCCTTGAAGGCCCAAAAAGGTACTTACAACCTCTAAAAGAACATAACTTCTACTTCGAGAGTCCATTTTGCCTCTACCATATATCAAATCAAAGCTTTCGACAAGATCTACACATCTGTGACCAATAGGAACACCTTATCACGTTCTTAATGTCCCAAAAGGTCATTAAGTCCTCCAAATGACCAAAACCTCTACTCTGGGTGTCTGTTTCACCTCTACCACATATCAAATTGAAGCTTGCGACTAGCACTACCCACCATAATAAACCATAATAAACCCCACTAAACCCTAAAAAACGAAAATATACCATTAAAAATCCCTAAAACCCCTAATAAATGCAAATAAAACATAAAAAATCTTAAAAGCGCGAATAAACCTGAATAAACACTAATAAACACCAAAAAACCCTAATATACCCACTTAAAAATTAATAAACCATAACGAACCATAATAAACCCAAATAAATCCCAAACATACCAAATTATACCATAATATACCACTATATAACCTAATAAACACAACTCAATCCTAATAAAACCCTATAAATACCAAATAAACCCTAAAAAATGCAACAAAAACATTAAAAATTCTACATAAAACCTAAAAAGACAATATAAACCCTAGAAACACTCCATGGACCCTAAAAACATTACATAAACCCTAAAAAATGCAACATAAATTATACATCACCCCTAAAAATGCTACATAAACCCAAAAAACGCAACATAAACCCTAAAAAATACAACATAAAACCTAAACCCTAAACATGCTACATAAACCCTAAAAATGTTACATAAACCCTAAAAATGATACATAAAATCTAAAACCACTATATAAAACTTAAAAATGCTACATAAACACTAAAAATGCTATATAAACTATAACAACACTACACAAACACTGAAAAATGCTACAAAAACCCTTAATACACTTTAAGACCCTCAAAAATATTATACCCTAATATACTATAATATAAAAAATTAAACCTTAATAAACACCTATTAAACTTTAATAATCCCTAAAATCCTAATAAACTCTACTCAACCCTAATAAAACCCAAATAATACATACTAAACCCTAATAAATGATAACAAAACCTAATAAACCATAAAAACGCATTAAGAAAAACTAAAAAACCCTAACCAACCCTAATATAAACTAATAAACACTAATAAACTCTAATAAACCCCCAATAAAACCCTTAAAAGACCTAATAAACCATAAATAAAGCCAAATAAACCCTACTCAACCCTAAAAAACCTTAACAGACCATAATAATCCCTAATAAATCCATACAAAACCCTAATAATGAAAAATGCTAGTATACCTTAAAAAATCCCTAGAAACCCTGATAAACTCTAATATAACCAAATAATCCCTAAAAATGGTCACAAACAATGAAAAAATGATCACAAATAATTAAAATGTGATATATTACCTAAAAAGACATAAAAACACTAATATAACATAATATAGACAAAAAAATGTTAATATACCTTAAAATCCCTAGAAACCCTAATAAACCATAATAAGCTCTAATATAACCAATGAGACCCTAAAACGATCACACAAAAAAAACAAAACACTCAAAAACGATAAATACACGCTATATTATCTAAAAAGACCTAACAAACACTAATATAACTTAATAAAACAACAAAAAAATAATAAACCCCTAATAGACACTAATAAACCCTAAAAATCCCAAATAAACCCTAATAAAAAAGAATAAACCCTAATAAAACTCTAAAAAAACTCTAAAAAAACCTTCTCAACCCTAATAAACCTTGACACACCATAACAAAACCTAATAAAACCCGAATAAACCCCAATAAACAAAAAAAACGCAAACAAACTATTTAAAATCCCTAGAAACCCTAATAAACCATAATAAATTCAAATAAAAGCTAATAAACCATTAAAAATGCTCAAAAACACTAAAAACACACAAATAAAACCAACACAGTCATAACAACCCCTCATATATATTAATAAAAACTAAAGAAGACTCATATACCCTAATAGAAACAATAAAAAACCCTAGTAAACCCTAAATATCCCGAAAAAACCCTAATAAACAGTTCTCAACCCTGATAAACCCTAATAAAATCTTAAAGATACCGACTCAACCCTAATAAAACATTAAAAATACCAACTCAACCCTAATAAACCTTAACATACAATAATAAACTATAAGAAACCCCTCTAAACACTAAAAAACGAATATATACCATTAAAAAGCTCTAAAACCCCAAATAAATGCTAATAAAACCTAACAAAGCCTTAAAGCGCTACTAAACCTGTATAAAAACTAATAAACACTAAAAAACACTAATATACCCTCGTAACAATTAATAAACCATAATGAACCACAATGAACCCGAATAAATCCTACACATACCCAAATTTACAATAATATACCACAATATACACTAATAAACCCCACTCAATCCGAATTAAACCCTAAAAATACCTAATAAACACTAATAAACTGTGACACACCATAATAAACCCTAATAAAGTCCTAACAACCCCCACCAAATCCTAAAAAAACTAATATACAATTAAAAACCCTAAAACCATAACAAACCATAATAAATGTTAATAACACCTAAAAATTATAAAAATGATAGAAAGCCCTAAAAATACCTCTAATAATAATAGTTGTAATGATGCACGTGCATGTGAATATGCATGTGCATGGTTTAAATAATAAATAATAATGCATGTGCATGTGCATATGCTTGCTCATTTTCATGTGAATGATAATAAATAATAAATAATAACGCACATCCAGGTGCATGTGCATGTGCATGGTAATAAACAATAAATAATAACAAAGTCCACATGAATGTGAATTTTCATGTGAATGATAACAAATATAAATAATAACACATGTGATATTAGAATAATGCAAGTGCATTGAGTGTGGACGTGCATGAGAATAAATAATAATAACACATGTGATAATAGAATAACACAATTGAATTGAATTTTCATGTGCATGGTAATAAATAATATATAATAAAGCACATTTATGTGCATTTACATGTAATGATAATGATAATGACGCATGCACATGCATGGTAATAAATAATAAATAACAACGCACGTGCATGTGCATTTGTATTTGATGATACAAACAACAACAACAACAACAACAATAATAATAATAATAATAGTACAATAAAACAAGTGCATTGCATGTACATGTGAATAATAGTAAATAATAAATAAATAATAGTAAATTACCCCATAATAAATTGTAAAAAAACCCTAATAACCCCATAATAAATCCTAGCAAACTCTAATAACTCCGTAATTAATCGTAAAAAACCATAAAAACCCCAAATAAATCGTAAAAAATCCTAACAATACCACATTAATCATAAAAACTGAAACAAACCATAACCAACCCCTAATAAACCGCAATAAACCCTAACAAGTAATAATAAACCCTAATAAATTGTAATAAACCCAAATACATGTTAATAAACCCGAATAAATAAAATAAACTGTAAGAAACCCTAATAAATACTAAATAACCCTAAAAAGGTTGATAAACCCTAGAAAAATCTATTAATGCCTACAAAATCCCAATAAAACCCTAATATACAATAACAAATACTAATAAACCGTATCAAATCCTAAATAACACTAATAAACCCTAAAAACCCCTAATAAAAACTAAAGAATCATAATAAACTCTAAAGAACACTAAAAAACCCTAAAGAACCCAAATAAATGCTAAAACGCATTTCCTAAACCCTGAAAACTGCTACAATTCCCCAAAAAACAGTTAAAACACTAAAAAACCCTAACAACCCCTATCAATCCTAATAAAACAAATAAACCCTTAAAACCCCCCAAAAACCATTATAAACCCATCAAATACCATAAAAACCATATACACCTGGTAACAACCCATAATAACCCTAAAAACCACTACTAACCATAAACAACCATTAAAAACCAAAAAAAGGAAACAAATAGATACATAAACTGAAAAAACTTTACATAAACCCTAAAAATGAAACATAATCCCTAAAAATGAAACATAAACCCAAAAAAACGCAACATAAAACCAAAAAATGCTACATAAACCCAAAAATAACTACATAAACCCTAGAACCGTAACATAAACCTTAAACAACGCAACATAAACATTAAAAAATTCTACATAAAAACTAAAAACACAACATAAACCCTAAAAACACTACATGAACCCTAAAACGTTAGATTAGCATTAAAAAATGCAATATAAACGCTATATCACCCCTATAAACGTTACATAAACCTAGAAAAAACAACATAAACCCAGAAAAACGCTACATAAAACCTATACCCTAAACACGCTACATAAACCCTAAAAACATTACATAAACCCTAAAAATGATACATAAAATCTAAAACCGCTAACTAAACCCTAAAAACGCTAAATAAACACTAAAAATGCTACATAAGCTTTAACAACGCTACACAAACCCTAAAAATGCTACAAAAACCCTAAGGACGCTTTAAAACCCTCAATAATATTAAACCCTAATATACAATAATATAAAAAATTAAACCATAATAAGCCCCTAATAAACTCTAATAATCCCTAAAAACACCTTATAATCCCTAAAATCCTATGAAACTCTACTCAGCCCTAATAAAACCCCAAAAATAACTAATAAATCCTAATAAATGATAATAAAACCTAATATACCCTAAAAACACGTTAAGAAAACCTAAAGAACCCTAACCAACACAAATAGACACTAATAAACACTAATAAACCCTAATAAACCCCAAACAAACCCTAAAATCCCTAATAAACCATAAATAAATCCAAATAAACCATATACAACCCTAACAAACCTTAACACACACCATAATAACCCCTAATAAAACCCAACAAAACCCTAATAAAGAAAAAAATGATAGTATACCGTAATAAATCCCTAGAAATCCTGATTAACTCTAATATAACCTTATAATCCCTAAAAATAGTCAAAAACAATAAAAAATGATCAGAAACAACAAAAACACACTATATTACCTAAAAAGACCGGAAAACACTAATATGAACTAATAAAGGCAAAAAACACTGATATACCTTAAAATCCCGGGAAACCCTAATAAACCATAATAAACTCTAATATAACCAAAGAAACCCTAAAATGCTCACAAAAGAAAAACAAAACACTCACAAACAATAATGACACCCTATATTATCTAAAAAGACCTAACAAACACTAATATAACCTAATAAAACAAAAAAACTAATAACCCCTAACAACCCCTAATAAACCCTAAAAATCCTAAATAGACCCTGATAAAAAATAAAAAACCCAAATAAATCCCTAATAAAACTCTAAAAAACCTTCTCAACCCTAATAAACCTTGACACACCATAAAAAACCTAATAAAACCCAAATAGAGCCCAATAGAAAAAAAATATGAAAACAAACCATTAAAAAGCCCTAGAAACACTAATAAACCATAATAAATTCAAATAAAAGCTAATAAACAATTAAAAATGCTCACAAACACTAAAAACATGCCAATAAAACCTAAAATTTCATAGCAACCCCTCATATATATTAACAATAACTAAAAAACAATCATATACCCAATTAAAAACAATAACAAACCCTAGTGAACCCTAAAAATCCCTAACAAACCCTAATAAATTGTACTCAATCCCAATAAACCCAAATAAGACCTTAAAGATACCGACTCAACCCTAATAAAACCTTAAAAATACCTACTCAACCCTAATATACCTTAACACACCATAATAAACCATAATAAACCCCACTAAATCCTAAAAAACGCAAATATACCATTAAAAATCCCTAAAACCCCTAATAAATGCTAATAAAACCTAAAAGGCATAAAAGCTCTAATAAACCCAAATAAACATGAATAAACACTAAAAAAACCCTAATATACCCTATTAAAAATTATTAAACCATAATGAACCATAATAAACCTGAATAAATCCTAAACATACCCAAATATACCATAATATACCATAATATACCCAAAAAAACTCAACCCAATCCTAATAAAACCCTTAAAATACTTAATAAATCCTAATAAACCTTGAAACGCCATAATAAATTCTAATAAAATCCTAATAACCCCCATCAAATCCTAAAAAATGCTAATATACCATTAACAACCTTAAAACCCTAACAAACCATAATAAATGTTAATAAGAATTAAAAATCCTAAAAATGATAGTAAACCCTAAAAATACCTCTAAAAATAATAGTAGTAATAATGCACGTGGATGTTCATATTCATGTGAATGGGTTAAATAATAAATCATAACGTACATGCATGTGTATATGCATGTGCATTTGCATGTGAATTATAATAAATAATAAATTATAAATAATAAGGCATGTGAATTTCATGTGTTTGTGCATGTGCATGTGAATGATAATAAATAATAAATAATAACACACATCAAAGTGAATGTGCATGTGCATGTGCATGTGCATGTTCAAGTGCATGGTAATAAACAATAAATAATGACAAATTCCACATGAATGTGCATTTGCATGTGAATGATAATAAATAATAAATAATAACAATTGTAATAATAGAATAATGCAAGTGCATTGCGTGTGGATGTTTATGAGAATAAATAATAATAACACATTTGATAATAGAACAACGCAAGTGCATTGAATTTTCATGTGCCTGGTAATAAATAATATATAATAACGCACATGAATGTGCATTTACATGTAATGATAATGATAATAACGCATGTATGTGCATGGTAATAAATAATAAATAACAACGCACGTGCATGTGAATTTGTATTTTATTATACAAACAACAACAACAACAATAATAATAATAGGAGTAGTAGAAGTAGAATAACACATGTGCATTTCATGTGCATGCGCATAGTAGTAAATAATAAATAAATAATAGTTAATTACCCCATAATAAATCGTAACAAACCATAATAACCCCATAATAAATCCTAAAAAACCCTAATAACCCCATAATAAATCGTAACAAACCCTAACAACCCCAAATAAATCGTAAAAAATCCTAACAATGCCAAATAAATCATAACAAACAATAATAAACCATAATAAACCCCTAATAAACCGCAATAAACCCTAAAAAATCATAATAAACCCTAATAAATCGTAATAAACCCAAATACACGTTAATAAACCCTAATAAATAAAATAAACCCTAAGAAACCCTAATAAATCATAAATAACTCTAAAAAGGTTGATAAACCCTAGAAAAAGCTATTAATGCCTAAAAAAACCCAATAAAACCCTAATATACAATAAAAACGCTTATAAACCATAACAAATCCTAACGAACACAAATAAACCCTAAAGAAACCTAATAAACCCTAGAGAACCATAATAAACTCTAAAGAACACTAAAAACCCTAAAGAACCCAAAAAATGCTAAAACACATTACATAAACCCAAAAAACTGCTACAATTCCCAAACAAACCCTAAAACACACTAAAAACCCTAAAAACCCCTACCAATCCCGAAAAAACAAATAAACCCTTAAAACCCCCCAAAACCCATTAAAAACCCATCAAATACCATAAAAACCATAAACACCCGCTAACAACCCTTAAAAACCCTAAAAATCACTACAAACCAAAAACAACCATTAAAACCCTAAAAAAGAAACAAATAGATACATAAACCCAAAAAAGTTACATAAACCCTAAAAATGCAACATAAACCCTAAAAAAGCAACATAAACCCAAAAAACGCTACATAAACCCAAAAAACACTACATAAACCTCAAAAGCACTACATAAACCCAAGAATCATAACATAAACCCTTAACAATGCAACATACCCATTAAAAAACACAACATAAAACCTAAAAACACAAAATAAACCCTAAAAACACTACATGAACCCTAAAAACGTTACATAAAACCTAAAAAATGAAACAAAAACGCTACATCAGCCCTAAAAATGCAACAGAAACCTAGAAAACGAAACATAAACCCTATAACCCACCGAATGATAGCCTACAAGACCCTACAACCCACTAATAAACCCTAAAAAACCCTAATAACCCCATAATAAATCGTAACAAACCCTAACAACCCCAAATAAATCATAACAAATCCTAACAACGCCAAATAAATATTAACAAACTGAAACAAACCATACCAAACCCCTAATAAACCACAATAAACCCTATCAAATCATAATAAACCCTAATAAATTGTAATAAATCCAAATACATGTTAATAAATTCTAATAAATAAAATAAACCCTAAGAAACCCAAATAAATAATAAATAACCCTAAAAAAGGTTGATAAACCCTAGAAAAATATATTAATGCCTACAAAAGCCCAATAAAACCCTAATATACAATAAAAATGCTAATAAACCTTAACAAATCCTAAATAACACTAATAAACCCTAAAGATCCTGAATAAACCCTAAAGTAACATAATAAACTATAATGAACACTAAAATACCCTAAATAATCCAAAAAACACTAAAACACATTACATAAACCCTAAAAACCGCTACAATACTCAAACAAACCCTAAAACACACTAAAAACCCTAACAACCCCTATTAATCCCGAATAACCAAATAAACACTGAGAAACCAGCAAAAAAACCATTAAAACCCATCAAATACCACAAAACCATAAACACCCGTTAACAACCCTTAAAAACTCTAGAAACCACTACAAACCATAAACAACCATTAAAACCCTAAGAAAGGCAACAAATAGATACATAAACCCCAAAATGTTACATAGACCCTAAAAATTCAACATAAACCCTAAAAATGCAACATAAACTCAAAAACACAACATAAACCCAAAAAATGCTACATAAACCCAAAAAGAACTACATAAACCCAAGAACTGTAACATAAACCCTAAACAAAGAAACATAAACATTAAAAAATGCTACATAAAATCTAAAAACACAACATAAACCCTAAAAACACTACATGAACCTTAAAAAAATTACATAAACCCTAAAAAATGAAACATAAATGCTACATCTCCCCTAAAAATGCTACATAAACCTAGAAAACGCAACATAAACCCTAAAAAATGCTAAATAAAACCAAAACCCTAAACACGCTACATAAACCCTAAAATCATTACATAAACCCTAAAAAATGATACATAAAACCTAAAACTACTAACTAAACCCTAAAGGTGCAACATAAACACTAAAAATGCTAAATAAACTCAAACAACACTACACAAACACTAAAAAATGATACAAAAACCCTAAAGACAATTCAAACCCCTCAAAAATATTAAAACCTAATATACCCTAATATAAAAAATTAAACCACAATAAACCCCTAATAAACTCTAATAATCCATAAAAATGCCTTATAATCCCTAAAAACCCTAAGAGACTCTACTCAACCTTAATAAAAACCCAAAAATACCTAATAGTCTCTAATAAATGATAATAAAACCTAATAAACACTAAAAACACGTTAAAAAAACCTAAAGAACCCTAACCAACCCCTATAGACACTATTAAACACTAATAAACCATAATAAACCCCAAACAAACCCTAAAAATCCCTAATAAACCATAAATAAATTAAAATAAACCCTACTCAACCCTAACAAAATGTAACACACCATAATGACCCCTAATAAAACCCTACCAAACCCTAATAACAAAAACAAATGCTAGAAATCATTTTTTTTTATTTTCTCAAAACCAGTTTATGGGTTATCGGTAAACATACAAGAACTGGTCCACATCACAAACAACCACCCCTGCCACATAATCAAGCATCCAAATTCAAAATTCAAAAACCATTCCATCATTTCAAACACGAGTACCGAGGTGTCTTGGGCAGAACGTCACCTCGAGCCACACCCCTGCAGCGTTAGCCATACCACCGGCAACAACCACCATCGCCGCCACATCAGGCGATGGTGAAAACCCTACAACCAGCGCTGTCAAACCTTCAACAATGCAACAACACCGAGGGAGGAACCCTCAGCACAACTCATTGTCATAACCGGCATCACCAGAAGCTCACGAATAGCATTCTCCATGGAACCGATCCTCAACCGACAACAAATCCTCAACCAAAACTCGAAACCAACAACACAAACTCAACCAGACCATCACCTCAGGCCATTACAAACTCATCAGAAGAAACCACAAACTGCATCCAAAGTGAACAATTACAGGAAAGAAAAAAGTGTCAGAAAACCATCACCAATCATGCCAGAAGGAAGTCCCACAAAAAATCAGAACTCGTCGCCGCCAACTAGAACACCTGCGGAAGCCACGACGAGAATCCAAACACGCACCAGAGATGAGGCAGAAACTCTCAAGCGATAGGAGCTGGATCTTGGTCGCGTACCGTCACCGCGCCACCGTGGGGAACCCAATCTAGCGAAGAAGGGACTAGGCATGAAATCAGTCCAGCAACGGTGAAAGAGATTGACACGCCGAGTCCGCGAAGCACGCCACCACAATAGGAATCCACCGCCACGAGCTCCTGAGCGCGAGGACATACCCCACTTTGGTCTGTTATGCTGGTGTTTGTGGAGGCATTGGGATAGTGCTGGTGGTAGCGTCCGAGGTCAGGGGCATATCGCGGTGGAGTGGCATTGATGACTACTAGTTGTTGGTTGCTAATTGCTGGAAGATGATGATGGTTGTTGTGGTCTGCTGGTCGGATTGGACTTGTTGTTACTGCTGTGTGGCTGTGATGTTTGGTATTGGTGCTAGATGTTGGTGTTGGCTGGACTAGATGTGTGGACACTACTAGGGCTGGTTGGATTGGACGTGTTGTCTCTGCTGCTTGGCCGTGCTATTTGGTATTGGTGCTGGATGCAGTTGTTGGCTGGAAAAGATGTGTGGACACTGCTATTGTGTTTTGTTTTGTGTCTTTTCTCGGTTTTTCTTTCTTTTTGATTTTCCTTTTTTTGGGTCTTTTACTGTGAAGGGGTTTTGGGTGTGGGTCGTTTGACCCCTCCCCTCCCTTGTCTGTTGTGTCTTTTTTCTCCTTAATAAATTTGGGGGGGTCGGGAATAGCCCGACCCTCACATCTTCCTTGCCTAAAAATCCCTAATAAACACTAATAAAAAACTAAATATGCCTACTCAACACTAATATAACCCTAAAAATACCTACTCAACCCTAATAAACCTTACCACACTATAATAAACCATAATAAACCCCACTAAACCCAAAAAATGAAAATATACCATTAAAATCCGTAAAACCCCAATTAAATGCTAATAAAACCTAACAAAGCATAAAATAAATAATAAACCCTAATAAACACTACTAAACCCTAAAAAACCCTAATATACCCTCTTAAAACTTAATAAACTATAATTAATGATAATAAACGCAAATAAATCCTAAACATGCCCAAATATACCATAATATACCATAATATAACCTAATAAACCCACCTCAATCCTAATAGAACCAAAAAAATAACTAATAAACCCTAATAAACCTTAACACACCATAATAAACCCGAATAAAATCCTAATAACCCCCACCAAACCCTAAAAAATTCTAATATACCGTTAAAAACCCTAAAACCCTAACAGACAATAATAAATGTTAATAACACCTAAAAAATCTGAAAAATGCTAGTAAACCCTAAAAATACATCTAATAATAATAATTGTACGTAATAACTCACATGCATGTGCATATTCATGTGCATGGTTTAAATAATAATTCATAATGGACGTGCATGTTCATATGCCTGCGCATTTGCATGTGAATGATAATAAATAATAAATTATAAATAATAACCCATGTGAATTACATGTGTTTGAGCATGTGCATGTGAATGATAAAAAATAATAAATAATAACGCACATAGAAGTGCATGTTCGTGTGTATGTGCATGTGCATGTGCATGGTAATAAACAATAAATAATAACCAAGTCCACCTGAATGTGCATTTGCATGTGAATGATAATAAATAATAAATAATAACGAATGTGATAATTGAATAATGCACGTGCATTGCGTGAGCACGTGCATGAGAATAAATAATAATAACACATGTGATAATAGAATAACGCAAGTGTGTTGCATTTGAATGTGAATGATAATAAATAATATATAATAACACACTTGCATGTGCATTTATACATAATGATAATGACAATGACGCATGAACATGCATGGTAATAAATAATAAATAATGAAACACGTGCATGTACATTTGTGTTTGATGATACAAACAAAAATAATAATAGTAATAATAATAATAATAATAATAATAATAATAGAATAACGCAAGTGCAATTCATGTGCCCGTGCATAGTAGTAAATAATAAATAAATAATAATAAATAAGAATGCACATTCATGTGCATGTGCATTTACATTTGATGATAATATTAAAAATACAAATTGTAATAATAATAATAATAATAACTCGTGCACGTGCATGGTAATAAATAATAAATAAAAACGCACATGCATGTGCATTTTCATGTGATAATGATAATAATAATGATAATGACAATAATAATAATAATAATAATAATAATAATAATAATAATTGTGATAATAATAATAATAATAAAAGAATAATACAAGTGCATTTCATATTCATGTGCTTAGTAATAAATAATAAATAATAACGCATGTGCGTCTACATTTACATGTGATGATAGTAATAATAGCAGCAGTATTAATAATAGTAGTAGTAGTGGGGATAATAGTAGTATTACCAATGAATGTGATAATAGAATATTGCATGTACATCAAGTGTGCACGAGCATGGTAATAAATAATAATGCTCGTGCATTGCATTTTCATTTGATGATGCTGATAATAAAAATACTATTTTAATTATTAATAATAATAACAATGCATGTGATAATAGAATAATGCACGTGCATTGAATGTGCGTGTATGTGCATTCACATTTGCATTTTCATGTGAATATAACAACAACAACAACAACAACAACAACAACAACCACAATAATAATAATAACAACAAAAATAACAACGCATGTGATAAAAAAATGACATGTGTGCATTGCATGTGCACGTTCATGGTAATAAAAATATAATAATAATGCACACGCACGTGCATGTGCATGTGGATGAGATGATGATAACAATAATAATAATAATAACTGTTATAATAAGTTATAGTTTTTTAAAAAATAGCATACATGACAAAAATGCGAGAAATGGGGTCTCGAAAAATCTAACAAATCACAGAGTCATTGAAAAAGGTATAACTTCTTCAGGCATCCATTTCCACTTTGTGAATAGTGAAACTGAATCTCATGGAACGAACTACAATAAAAAGAGGTGTCGAAGGTCGAACAGACACACATATCAGAAGTTATGACCATTTTAAGAAAGCTTTGACAGGGATCCATACATGAAAATTTAGTTTTTCAGGCCTTATGATGGGTTTCTAGGATTATAGTGTCTCAAAAATGACTTGAACTATGTTCAATTCATCCTTCTGCATATATCTCCTTTCTACTTTTGATTTGATATGTGGTAGAGCTCAAACAGACAACCGGAGTGAAAGTTATGGCCGTTTGAGGTTGGACTTTTTTTTGAGTGGTATAACTAATATATATTATATTTCTTTGATCATCTCATAGTTTCTACTAAAATTGGTCCTCACTCATCTCACGAGCTTCGATTTGACCTTTCATAGTTCTCAAAAAGATACACGAAGGAGAAGTTATGCCTATTTTATTGAGTTGCGGGTTTATTAGGTTTTTAGGTCCTTAGAGAGTTGCTCAATTTAAAATGAAGATAACTTCTGCTATGTGTGTTCATTTTGGCACTACCACATATCAAATCGAATATAATGAAAATATACACAATCTTGTAACCACTGGAACCCTTTCTGACATTCTTCAACCCCCAAAAAGACCCAAAATCACTTTGGATGGCCAAAAGATTGGCTTCTGGTTTCCGTTTTGCAATAACTTCTTCTATGGGTGTCTGTTTTGCATCTACCACATAAAAAATCAAAGCATGCGACTAAACCTACACTCTTATAACCACTGAAGCACCTTATCACATCCTTGAAGGCCCAAAAAGGTACTTAAACCCTCTAAAAGAACATAACTTATACTTCAGGAGTCCATTTTGCCTCTACCATATATCAAATCAAAGCTTTCGACTAGGTCTACACTTCTGTCACAAATAGGAACACCTGATCACGTTCTTAAAGTCCCAAAAGGTCATTAAGTCCTCCAAAT
Source organism: Viscum album (assembly GCA_963277665.1). NCBI lineage: Eukaryota > Viridiplantae > Streptophyta > Magnoliopsida > Santalales > Viscaceae > Viscum > Viscum album. Next base: position 4,400,909 of record CAUJRU010000007.1, read on the forward strand.
GACCAAAACATCTGCTCTGGGTGTCCATTTCACCTCTACCACATATCAAATTGAAGCTTGCGACTAGCACTACACACCACAATAAACCACAATAAATCCCACTAAACCCTAAAAACGAAAATATACCATTAAAAATCCCTAAACCCTCTAATAAATGCTAATAAAACCTAAAAATCATAAAAGTGCTAATAAACCTCAATAAACACTACTAAACACTAAAAACCCATATATAGCCACTTAAAAATTAATAAACCATAATTAACCATAATAAACCGTAATAAATCCTAAACGTACCCAATTATACCATAATATACCATAATATACCCTAATAAACGCAACTCAATCCTAATAAAACCCTAAAAATTCCTAATAAACCTTACACACCATAATAAACCCTACTAAAATACTAATAACCCCCACCAAACTCGAAAAAATGCTAATATACCATAAAAAACCCTAAAACCCTAACAAACCATAATAAATGTTAATAACACCTAAAAGTCATAAAAAATGATAGTAAACCCTAAAAATAACTCTAATAATAGTAGTAGTAATAACACATGTGCATGTGCATATGTATGTGCACAGTTTAAATAATAAATCATAATGCACGTGCATGAGCATATGCCTATGCATTTGCATGTGAATGATAATAAATAAAAAATTACAAATAATAATGCATGTGAATTTCATGTGTATGTGCATGTGCATGTGAATGATAATATAAAATAAATAATTACACACATACAAGTGCATGTGCATGTGCATGGTAATAAACAATAAATAATAACCAAGTCCACATGAATGTGCATTTGCATGCAAATGATAATAAATAATAAATAATAACAGATGTGATAATAGAATAACTGTAGAACCCCAAACATTTTATGGTATTTTTCTCTTAAATACATTCTACTCATCACTTTTTTCCTTTGAAACAACACTAGGATATTTAGTAGATTGTCAGAACCTAGCCATTAATTATAAATTCTCCACTTCTATGTTTTGAATTTCAAAAAATGGTCATCTAGAGTTGTGATCAGTAAGTCATTTGGAGTCTGATAGACCAAACTTGGTTTTGGTGAATAGTAACATACCCTTATGAATTGTAATATGAATAATAATGTGACCCTTATTAATAGTAAATAATATTATTATTTCATTTTCTTAAGGAAACAAGATAATGAGATCTTAATTAATTTTTCAATGTCACGTAAAACTAACTGCACTTCAAGATTGTTATTTTTCGAATTAATTATGAAATTACTTAAAAATTAAAATAATAATATTTAGAAAATTATTATTGAAAAACGGATTTCACTTTTTAATTCTACATGTCAAAAAATGGTAGGGGTGAATTTTTGGTATTTTTCTGAAATTTTTAAATTTTTGATTAATAGTGAAATACGGTAAAATACCGTATATTCAATTTATCAGTAAAATACACTATTTATGACATAATAAGTGATTAGAGGCCACTTTTTTCAAACTCACATGACATTATTACTATTATGGGTCACATGAAACAATACTATTGGTTGTCTTGATGGAAATAATAAAATAATGAAATTAAATATTCAAAATTTTCCCCTCTCCTCCACTATAAACCCCCCCCCCCCACCTCTTCTCTTCACTCATCTAAGCCTTGAATATCCTAAACATTATATCCAATAATCCTCCCAAGTCTCTTTCCCACGTCCTAGAGCTGCTGGTCTCACCAAAAATCTAAAACCAAATCCCTTAAGAAGGATCTCAAGGAGAAGAGATCAAGAGGTAAACAACCTCTTCTATTTTCATTCTTTTCTTTCATTTTATGTTATTCTCCTCCTTTCCCTTTGGCTTGTGTTGGGATATTTCATTAAATATTCCCCCTTACTTTCCATAATATGTATGAATGATAAGATATTTCATTCCTCTTATCAAACTATTTTTATGAAATTTTAAGGGACGTCGTTTGGCTGCCGGATTTTCGTGAGAAATTTATCAAGTTTTCATTCATTTTAAAATTCATTTCTTTTCTTCTTCTTTCCTCACCTCATCTTTACCAAGAGGCATGTATGCTCCATAATATTGTATTTTCAGGATGTTCTAACATTTATGGAAAATTATTCATTATTATTATTCTCCTCTCCTGCTTATTTAAGGAAAAAAACATTTTCTGTGATGTGTCGAATTACAGACATCGTGGACGATGTAATTTCAATTTCCATTAATTCTTTCAAGTCTAGTCATGAAACCAAATGTATGGTTGAACCAGGTCATAATATATGTATTTTATCTTTTTTGAAGTTCTGGAATATTTAAACCTTCATAATATAGAATTAAAATACAAAACAAGTTTATTTAGCAGAAAACTGCCAAGCCAAATTCAAGCATTTATTTTTAACTCATCGAATGAGTCATCATCATGGAATATAACCAGAATCATTATAAGATAATTTATGCATCTTTTATTTCACTAATAATTTATATTAAAAATTCTGGATGTTTAACCATATTTCAAACCAACTTCCATTCATGAATGAAAATAAACAAACCATGAAACCAAGTAAGAAAATGCTTCCAAAACAACAAAATTGGATCTCTTAAATCCATAAAAAAGACCATTAATGAAATAAATAAGGTTATAAAATATCAATTAAATATAAAATAGGTTCTTGAATTATGAATTAATAATCCTAATTTTTTTATTCAGGTCTTTAAAAACAAGACAAGAACACCTTCAAGCATAAGGTAAGGGATCCTCTCTCTCACTTTTGTTCAAGAATATCCCCATTGTTGTGAATAACATTGTATTATGCACCTAATAATCCTTATGTGGTGTACCTACTGTCCATTTCAGATCAATTTCCATTTGAAATTATATTTCTATTAAATATCCATTATCTCATCTCATGGATAGGTTTATTGTCTAAACTGTATACCATTTCACATACGGTGTATATTTGGGATGTTACTAATGAATTTTTATTCTATACTCTATACAGATATTGAAAAGACATATTTCTCTTGTATTGAATCATTGTATAAAATTTTTTTGGATGTAGTGGTGGGTGGGGCCCACTAAAGCCCCTCGATGCATCTGTAGGTCTGATGATACAAAACAATTTGGCGACAGACCCTTCGAGTTTGTTTCCAAAAAATCAGGCGGGTTTCAACCCACATCAGTAAACTATTTTTACGGTATTATGGTTTCATGTGCTAGATACATGACGTCCAATTAATAAGAATTCTCTTTATTCATTATCAGTTATTATTATTATCCATGAGGATTTCACTATGACAAAATCTATGGATACAGTTTCATTCTCAGTTTATTAATGGCTTTAGATGTTCATTTATTCACTATGCCATTTCAATTATGTCAGATTGATTATGATTCACTTATTATTTTACTCATGCTTCCGCTATTTGTAACCCTTACTGAGCATTTGATCTCACCCCTTTCATTGTTTACCTTTAACAGGTTATGAAGAGGAGGTCATTTATTGAGTGGTAGTGGATGCAGTTTTTTTTTCATTTGATTGTATCTTGCAACCTTATCCAATGTAATTTATGTTAAATCAATGTATCTAGTTTCTTCAGGACTACTAAACTGATCATTCCTTCGGCATTTTCATTCCTTCTGACAATGCCAATATCACAAGTAATGCACCGGCTCCAGCCTAGAGGGGTCAGGGTGTTACAATAACGCACACGCATTGTGTGTGCACGTGCATTAGAATAAATAATAATAATACATGTGATAATAGAATAACGCAAGTGCATTGAGTTTGCAAGTTCATGATAATAAATAATATATATTAACGCATGTGAATGTGCATTTACATTCATTGATAATGATAATGAAGCATGCATGTGCATGGTAATAAATACTAAATAAAAACACACATGCATGTGCATTTGTATTTGATGATACAAACAACAAAAACAACAAGAACCACTAATAAATCCAAATAACACCTGAAACCCACTATTAAACCCTAAAGCCCTAATAAACACTAATAAGTCATAATAACCTGTAATAAACCCTAAAATCCCTATTAGTCTATAATAAACGCAAAAAAAGCCCTAAAACCCCCAATATAAAATAAAAAACACCATTGAACCATAATAAATCGTAATAATCACTAAAAACACTAACAAACCTGACAAAACACTACAAAACCCACCAAATAATAGCCTACAAAACCCTAAAACACACTAATAAACCCAAAAAACTCTAACAACCCCATAATAAATCATAAAAAACCCTAACAACCCCAAATAAATTGTAACAAATCCTAACAACGCCAAATAAATCATAACAAACTGAAACAAAGCATAACAAACCCCTAATAAACCGCAATAAACCCTAACAAATCATAATAAACCCTAATAAATCGTAATAAACCCAAATACATTCTACAAAACCTTAATAAATAAAATAAACCCTAATAAACCCTAATAAAGCCTAAATAACCTTAAAAAAGGTTGATAAACCCTAGAAAAAGCTATTAATGCCTTCAAAAATCTCAATAAAACCATAATATACAATAAAAAATGCTAATAAACTGTAACAAATCCTAAAGTACACTAATAAACATTAAATAACCCTAATAAACCATAAAGAACAATATTAAACTCTAAATAACGCTAAAAACCCTAAATAACCCAAAAAAACATTATATAAACCCTATAAACTCCTACAATACCCAAACAAACCCTAAAACACACTAAAAAACCCTAACAACCCCTATCTATAATAAAACAAAACAAATAAACCCACAAACCCCCCAAAAAACATTAAAAAGCTATCAGATACAATAAAAACCATAAACACCCATTAACAACTCATAAAAACCCTAAAAAACTACAACCCATAAACAACCATTAAAACCCTAAAAAAGGCTTCAAATAGATACATAAACCCTAAAAACGTTACATAAACACATCAAAATGCAACAAAAAACCCTAAAAACGCAACATAAACCAAAAAATGCAACATAAAACCAAGAAACGCTACATAAAACCTAAAAGCACTACATGAACACTAGAAATGTAACGTAAACCTTAAAAAACACAACATAAACCCTAAAAATTCAACATAAAAATTAAAAAACACTACATAAAACCTTAAAACACAATATAAACCCTAAAAACACTACATCATCCCTAAAAACGTTACATAAACCCTAAAAAATGCAACATAAATGCTATATCACATCTAAAAGGCTACATAAACCCAAAAAATGCAACATAAACCCTAAAAAATGATACATAAAACCTAAACCCTATACACTCCACATAAACCCATAAAACGTTACATAAACCCTTAAAATGATGCATAAAATCTAAAACTGCTAAATAAATCCTAAAAATGCTACATAAACACAAAACAAATGCTACAAAAACACTAACAACGCTACACAAACCCTAAAAAATGCTATAAAAACCCTATAGACACTTTGAAACCCTCAAAAATATTAAACCCTAATACACCATAATATAAAACATTAAACACTAATTAACCCCTAATAAACTATAATAATCCCTAAAAACACCTTATAATTTGTAAAACCCTAAGAAACTCTACTCAACCCTAATAAAACCCCAAAAATACCAAATAAACCCTAATAAATGATAATAAAACCTAATAAACCCTAAAAACACATTATGAAAACTGAAACAACGCTAACCAACCCTAATAGACACTAATAAAAACTAATAAACACTAATTAACCCCCTAAAACCCCTAAAAAGCCCTAATAAACCCTAAATAAATCCAAATAAACACTACTCAACCCTAACAAACCTTAACACACCATAATAACCCCTAATAAAACCCTACAAAACCCTAATAAAGAAAAAAAAGCTAGTATACCTTAAAAAATCCCTAGAAATCCTAATAAACTATAATATAACCTAATAAACCCTAAAATGCTCACAAACAATAATAAAACCATCACAAACAATAAAAACGTGCTATATTACCTAAAGAGACCTAAAAGCGCTAAAATAACCTAATAAAGACAAAAAATGCTAATATACTTTAAAAATCTCTAGAAACCCTAATAAACTCCAATATAACCTAAGAAACCCTAAAAAAGCTCACAAACAAAAACAAAATGCTCACAAACAATAAAAAACACTATATTATCTAAAAAGACCAAACAAACACTAATATAACCTAATAACACAAATAAACTGATAAACCTCTAATAAACCCTAAAAATCCCTAAAAATCCATAATAAACCCTTATAAAAACTAATAAACCCTAATAAAACCATATTAAAACCCTAAAAATACCTTCTCAACCCTAAAAAACCCTGACACACAATAACAAAACCTAATAAAACCCAACTAAACCCCAATAAAAAATGCAAACAAACCATTAAAAAGCCCTAAAAACCCTAATAAACCATAATAAATTCAAATAAAGACTAATAAACCATTAAAAATGCTCACAAACACTAAAAACATTCTAATAAAAACTAGAAAGTCATAACAACCCCTCATATATATTAACTAAAACTGAAAAACCCTCATATACCCTAATAAAAACACTAACAACCCCTAGTGAACCTTAAAAATCCCTAACCAACCTTAATAAACTGCACCCAACCCTAATAAACCCTAATAAAACATTAAAGATGCCTACTCAAACCTAATAAAACCCTAAAAATACATAATCAACCCTAATAAACCTTAACACACCATAATAAACCATAATAAACCCCACTAAACCCTAAAAAATGCAAATATACCATTAAAAAGCCCTAAAACCCCTAATAAATTCTAATAATACATAATAAAGCTTAAATGCACTAATAAACCAAAATAAACACTACTAAACACTAAAAAACCCTAATATACCCTCTTAAAAATTAATAAACCATAATGAACCATAATAAACTCTAATAAATCCTAAACATACCCAAATATACCATAATACCCTAATAAACCCAAGTCAATCCTAATAAAACCCAAAAAAATACCTAATAAACCCTAATAAACCTTGACACACCATAATAAACCCAAATAAAATCCCAATAACCCCCACCAAACCCTAAAAACACTAATATACCATTAAAACTCTAAAAACCTATCCTACCATAATAAATGTTAATAACACCTAAAAATCTGAAAAAAAATGATAGTAACCCCTAAAAATACCTCTAAAAATAATTGTTGTAACAACAAAAATGCATGTGCATATGCATGTGCATGGTTTAAATAATAAATCATAATGTGTGTGCATGTGCATATGCCTACGCATTTTCATGTGAATGATAATAAATAATAAATTATAAATATCAACGCATGTGAATTGCATGTGTATGTGCATGTACATGTGAATGATAATAAATTATAAATAATTACGCACATACAAGTGCATGTGAATGTACATGTGCAAGTGCCTATTCATGTGCATGGTAATAAACAGTAAATAATAAGGAATTCTACATGAATGTGCATTTTCATGTGAATTATAATAAATAATAAATAATAACACATGTGATAATAGAATAACGCATGTGCATTGCGTGTGCACGTGAATTAGAATAAATAATAATAACACATCTGATAATAGAATAATGCAAGTCCATTGAATTTTCATGTGATGATAATAAATAATATATAATAACGCATGTGCATGTGAATTTTTATTTGATGATACAAACAACAACAACATTAAGAATATTATTAATAATTATAATTATAATTATAATTATAATTATAATAATAGAATAACGCAAGTGCATTTCATGTGCATGTGCATAGTAGTAACAATAAATAAATAATAATAAATAAGAATGCACATGCATGCAAATGTGAATTTACATTTGACGATAATATTAATACTACTAATTGTAATAATAATAATAATAATAATGCATGCACGTGCATGGTAATAAAAAATAAATAACAACGCACAAGCCCGTGCATTTTCATGTGATAATGATAATAATAGTGATAATGATAATAATAATAATAATAATAATAATAATAATCAAAACTATGATAATAATAATAATAATAAAAGAATAATACAAGAGCATTTCATATGAACGTACATGGTAATAAATATTAACGCACATGCATCTACATTTACATGTGATGATGTAATAATAACAGCAGTAGTAATAATAGTAGTAGTAGTGGTGATAATAGTAGTTGTACTAATTACTATGATAATATAATATTTCATGTTCATTATGTGTGCATGTGTATGGAAATAAATAATAACTCCCATGCATTGCATTTTCATGTGATGATGATGACAATAATAATAATAATATTTATATTAATAATATTAATAATAACAACGCATGTGATAATATAATAACACACGTTCCTTGAATGTGCGTATATGTGCATTTGGATGTGCATTTTCATTTGATTATAATAACAATAACAACAACAACAACAACAACAATGACAAAAACAAAAACAATGACCACAATAATAATAAAAACAATAATAACAACATTGCATGTGATAATAAAATAACGTGTGCATTTCCTGGGCACATGCATGGTAATAAAAATATAATAATAATGCACGTGCACTTGTAGGTGCATTTTCACGAGATGATGATAATAATAATAATAATAATAATAATAGTAATAATAAGTTATAGTTGTTTGAAATAACAACAGATAGGACCAAAGTGCTAGAAATGGTGTCTTGAAAAACCTAACAAATCACAGAGTCATTAAAAAAGGCTTAACTTCCTTCGGTGTCCATTTCCACTCTGTAAATAGTCAAACTAAATCTCCTGGAATGAACTAAGATAAAAATAGGTGCCATAGGCCGAACATACTCACATATCAGAAGTTATTACCATTTTATGAAAAATTTGACATGGATCCGGATACGAAAATGGAGTTTTGAACGCATTCTGATGGGTTTTTTGGATGTTAGGGTCCCAAACATGATTGGAACTTTTTTCAAGTTAGAATTATTATTATATCTCTTCGCTACCTTCGATTTGATATGTGGTAGAGCTCAAACAGACAACCAGAGTGAATGTTATGTCCGTTTGAAGTTAGACTTTTTTTGGAGTGGTATAACTAATATATCTTCTGTTTCTTTGATCTTCTCACATTTTTTATTATACATGGTCTTAACTCATCTCACAAGATTCTATTTTACTAGTCAAAGTTCTCAAATGGACACCTGAAGGAGAATTTGTGCCTATTTTAGCGAGTTATGGGTTTCTTAGGTTTTTAGGTGCTAGGAGGTTTGCTCAATTTAAAATGAAAATAACTTCTACTACGTGTGTTCATTCTGGATCTACCACATATCAAATTTAATATTGTGAAAGGATACAGACACTGGTAACCACTGGAACACTTTTTGACATTCCTCAACCCCACAAAAGACACAAAATCTTTTTGGATGGTCAAAAGATTGGCTTCTGGTGTGAGTTTTGCAATAAATTCTTCTATGGGTGTCTGTTTTGCCTCTACCACATATAAAATAGAATCTTGATACTATACCTACACTCCTATAACCACTAAAGCACCTTCTCACATCCTTGAAGGCCCAAAAATGTAGTTAAACCCTCCAAAAGACCATTAAAAACCACACAAAACCCTAACAAACCCTAACAAATTCTAACTAACACTAAAAAACCCTAAAAAACCCTAACAAACCCCAAAAAACACTAAAAAAACCCTAAAAAACCCTAACTAACACTAACAATATCTAACAATCCCTAAAAAACCCCAAGAAACCCTAAAAACATAACAATCACTAAAAACCCCTAATAAACACAAACAAGCCCTAACAAACCCCAAGAAGCACTATGAAACCCCAATAAACCCAATAAATACAAAAAACCCAATGAAACCCTTAAACCCACTATTAAACCATAGGAAACCCTAACATAACCCTAAAAATGCTAAAAACCCTAACAAAATCCTAAGCGAACCAAAGAAACACTAACACACCCTTAGAAACCCTAACACACCCTTAGAAACCCTAAAACACCCTTAGAAACCCTATCACTCCCTTAGAAACCCCAACACACCCATAAAAACCCTAACACAACCTTAGAAACCCTTAGAAACCATAACATACCCTTAAAAACCCTAACCCATCCATAAAAATACCAACCCACCCTTAGAAACCCTATCACACCCTTAGAAACCCTAACAAACCCTTAAGCACCCTAAATCACTCTAATAAAAACTTATAAATCCTAACAAACCCAACCAACCAATAATAAATCACAATGAACCCTAATAAACCTTAAATCCCACTACTAAACCCTAATAAACACTAATAAATCTTAATAAACCCTAAAACCCCTATTAGACCCCAATAAAAGCTACAAAATACCTAAAAACCCAAATATACAACAGAAACACTATTAAACCGTTCAAAATGCTAATATTCACAAAAAACCCTAACAAACCCGACAAAACCTAAAAAACCCCTAAAAAACCATAAAAACCAAAAATAAACCCTAAAAACCCTAAAAACCCAAGTAACCCTAAAACCCTAAAAATCCTAAAAAACCCTAAAAACCCCTAAAACCCCTAAAACCTGAAAAAAATTGAAAAAACCCAAAAACAACCCTAAAATACCCTAAATACCCTCAAAAAAACCTTATGAAACCCTAAAAAACCAAAAAAACCACTAAAAACACTAAAAACCCCTAAATGCCTAAAAATGACCAATAAAACCCAAACCAACCATATGAAACCCTTCAAAACCCTAAAAACCCCCTAGAAAACCTTAAAAACCACAGGAGAAAACATAATACAACCTAAATAACCCTAAAGAACCCCAAACCCCTAAATAACCCTAAAGAACTACTAGAGCCACTAACAACGCTACATAAACCCTATAAAATACTACAAAAACCCGAAAATTTCTTCAAAACCAACAAAGTGAAAAAAAACCCAAAAACACTAAAAAACCCTAAAAATCATAACAAATCAAAACACACCCATAAAACCCAAAAAAATGCATAAAACCCCAAACAACTCAAACAAACCGCAACAAACACTAAAAAACCTAAAAAACCTAAAAAACCCTAACAGCCACAAATAACCCCTAAGAACCACTAATAAACCCTAATAACCTATAAAACCCACTATTAAACCCTAAAAACCCTAATAAACACTAATAAATTATAATAACCTGTAATAAACCCTAACAAACTCTATTAGACCCTAATAAACGCTACAAAAGCCCTAAAACCCCTAATATACCATAAATAACACTATTAAACCATAAAAAACCCTAATAATCACTAAAAACCCTAACAAACATGACAAAACTCAACAAAATCTCCAAATAATAGCCTACAAAACCCTACAACCCACTAACAAACCCTAAAAACCCTATTAACCCCAAAATAAATCGTAACAAACCCTAACAACCCCAATAAATCATAATAAATCCTAACAACGTGAAATAAATCGTAACAAACTGAAACAAACCATAACAAACCCCTAATAAAACCCAATAAACCCCAAAAAAACATAATAAACCCTAAAAAATCATAATAAACCCAAAGACACGTTTCTAAACCCTAATAAATAAAATAAACCCTAATAAATCCTAAATAATCCTAAAAAGGTTGATAAACCCTAGAAACGCTATCAATGCCTATAAAAGACCAATAAAACCCAAATATACAATAAAAAACACAAATAAACTGTAAAAAATCATAAAGAACACTAATAAACCCTAAAGAACCCAAAAACCCATATTAAACTCTAAAGAACACTAAAAACCCTAAAGAACCCAAAAAATGCTAAAAACATTATATAAACCCTAATAACCACTACAATACCCAAACAAACCCTAAAACACACTAAAAACCCTAACAACCCCTATCAATCCCAAAAAACAAATATACCCATACCCCCCCCCCAAACCATTAAAAAGCCATTAAATACCATAAAAAACCATAAACACCCGTTAACCACCCTTAAAACCCCTAAAAACACTACAAACCATAAACAACCATTAAACCCCTAAAATGGATTCAAATAGATACATAAACCCTAAAAACGTTACATAAACCCTAAAAAATGCAAAGAAACCCTAAAACGCAACGCAACCCAACAAAACGCAACATAAACCCAAAAATTGCTACATAAACCCTAAAAGCACAACATAAACCCTAGAACTGTAACATAAACCCTAGAAATCACAACATAAACTCTAACAAACGCAACATAAAAATTAAAAATGCTACATAAAACCTAAAAACTAAATATAAACTCTAAAAATACAACATGAACCCTAAAAACGTTACATAAACCTTAAAAAATAAAACATAAACACTACATCACCTCCAAAAATGCTACATAAATCTAGAAAAGGCAACATAAACCCTAAAAAATGCTACATAAAACATAAACCCTAAACACACTACTTAAACCCTAAAAAAGTTACATAAAACCTAAAACGATACATAAAACATAAAACTACTAACTAAACCCAAAAAATGCTACATAAACCCTAAAAATGATACATAAACTCTAACAACGCTACACAAACCCTAAAAAATGCTACAAAAACCCTAAAGACGCATCAAAACCCTCAGAAATATTAAACCCTAATATACAATAATATAAAAAATTAAACCCAAAAAACCCCAAATAAACCCCTAAAGAACCACTAAAGCCACTAACAACGCTACATAAACCCTAACAATTGCTACAAAAAACTGAAAAAATATTTCAAAATCCAAAAAATGCAACAAAACCCCAAAAAATGCTAAAATAACCTTAACTAAGCATTAAAATCCATACACACCCATAAAACCCAAAAACAAAGATTAAAAACCCAAACAACTAAGACAAACTATAACAAACCCTAAAAACCCTAACAACCACTAAAAACCCCAATGAACCACTAATAAACCATAATAACCCGTAAAACCCGCTATTAAACCCTAAAAACCCTAATAAACACTAATAAATCGTAATAACCTGTAATAAACCCTAAAAACTCTATTGGACCCTAATAAACTATAAAAAATCCCTAAAACCCCTAATCTACAATAAGAAACACTATTAATCCAAAATAAACCCAAATAATCACTAAAAACCCTAACAAACCCGACAAAATGCTTCAAAACCCACCAAATAATATCCTACAAAACCCTACAACCCACAAATAAACCCTAATAACCCAAAAATAAATCGTAAAAAACCCTAAAAATGCCAAATAAGTCGTAACAAATCCTAACAATGCCAAATAATTCATAAAAAACTAAAACTAAACATAACAAACCCCTAGTAAACCGTAATAAAACCTAAGAAAACATAATAAACCCTAATAAATTGTAATAAACCCAAAGACACATTACTAAACCCTAATAAATAAAATAAACCATAATAAACCATAATAAATCCTAAATAACCCTATAAAAGTTTGATAAACCCTAAAAAAAGCTATTAATGCCTACAAAATCCCAATAAAACCCAAATATACAATTAAAAACGCTTATAAACTGTAATAAATCCTAAAGAACACTAATAAACCCTAAAGAACCCTAATAAACAATAAAGAACCATATTAAACTCTAAATAACACTAAAAAACCCTAAAGAACCCACAAAAATTCTAAAACACATTATATAAACCCTAAAAACCGCTACAATACACAAAAACCCCTAAAACGCAATAAAAACCCTCACAACCCCTATCAATCCCAAAAAACAAATAAACCACTAAAAACCCCCCAAAACCAATAAAAATCCATTAGATACCATATAAAACCATAAACACCCATTAACAACCCTTAAAACCCTAAAAACACTAGAAACCATAAACAAACATTAAAGCCCTAAAAAGTCTTCAAATAGATACATAAACCCTAAAAACGTTACATAAACCCTAAAAATGATTCATAAACACAAAAAATGCTACATAAACCCAAAAATCACTACATAAACCCAAGAACAGTAATATAAACCCTAAAAACACAACATAAACACTAAAAAATGCAAGAAAAACATTAAAAAATGCTACATAAAACCTAAAAACACAATAAAAACCCTAAAAACACTCCATGAACCCTAAAAACATTACATAATCCCTATCAAATGCAACATAAACTTTATATCACCCCTAAAAACGCTACATCAACCCAAAAAACGCAACATAAACCCTAAAAAATGCTACATAAAACCTAAACCCTAAACATGCTACATAAACCTTAAAAACATTACATAAACCCTAAAAATAGTACATTAAATCTAAAACTGCTAACAAAACCCTAAAAATTCTACATAAACACTAAAAATGCTACATTAACTCTAACAATGCTACACAAACCCTAAAAATGATACAAAAACCCTAAAGATGCTTTAAAACCCTCAAAAATATTAAACCCTAATATACCATAATATAAATAATTAAACCCTAATAAACCTCTAATAAACTCTAATAATCCCTAAAAAGCCTTATAATCCCTAAAATCCTATGAAACTCTACTCAACCCTAATAAAACCCCAAAAATACCTAATAAACCATAATAAATGATAATAAAACCTTATAAACCCTAAAAACACTTTAAGAAAACCTAAAAAACCCTAACCAACCCTAATAGACACTAATAAACACTAATAAACCCCAAAGAAACCCTAAAAATCCCTAATAAACCATAAATAAATCCAAATAAACCCCACTCAACCCTAAAAAACATTAACACCCCATAATAACCCCTAATAAAACCCTACAAAACCCTAATAAAGAAAAAAATGCTAGTATACCTTAAAAATCCTTAGGATCCCTGATAAACTCTAATATAACCTAATAAAACCTAAAAATGATAATAAACAATAAAAAATGATCAGAAACAGAAAAAAACGCGTTATTTTACCTCAAAAACCTAAAAACACTAATATAACCTAATAAAGACAAAAAACACTAATATACCTTTAAATCCATAGAAACACTAATAAACCATAATAAACTCTAATATAACCAATGAATCCCTTAAACTCTCACAAGAAAACACTCACAAAAAATAAAAACACGCTATATTATTTAAAAAGACCTAACAAACACTAATATAACCTAATAAAAAACTAATAAACCCCTAAGAGACCCTTATGAACCCTAAAAATCCCTAATAAACCCTAATAAAAAAGAATAAACCATAATAAGACCTTAATAAAACTCTAAAAATACCTTCTCAACCCTAATAATCATTGACACACCATAAAAAAACCTAATAAAACCCAAATAAACCCCAATAAACAAAAAAACGAAAACAAACTATTAAAAATCCCTAGAAACCCTAATAAACCAAAATAAATTCAAATATAAGCTATTAAACCATTAAAAATGCTCACAAACACTAAGAATAAGAAAATAAAACCCAAAATTTCATAACAACCCCTCATATATGTTAACAAAAACTAAAAAACACTCATATACCCTAATAAAAACAATAACAAACACTAGTAAACCCTAAAAACCCTAACAAACCCTAATAAATCGTACTCAACCCTATGAAACCCTAATAAAACCTTAAAGATACCGACTCAACCCTAATAAAACCCTAAAAATACATACTCAACCCTAAAAAACCTTAACACACCATAATAAACCATAATAAACCCCACTAAACCCTAAAAAATACTAATATACCATTAAAATCCCTAAACCCCCCCAATAAATTCTAATAAAACCTAACAAAGCTTAAAAGCGCTAATAAACCCGTATAAACACTACTAAACACTAAAAACCCAAATATACCCTCTTAAAAATTAATAAACCATAATAAAACATAATAAACCCGAATAAATCCAACACATACCCAAATATACCATAATATACCCTAATAAACCTAACTCAATCCTAATAAAACACTAAAAATACCTAATAACCCTATTAAACCTTGACACACCATAATAAACCCTAATAAAATCCTAATAACCCCCACCAAATCCAAAAAAATGATAATATACCATTAAAAACCCTAAAACCCTAACAAACCATAATAAATGTTAATAACACCTAAAAATTATAAAAAATGATAGCAAACCCTGAAAATACCTCTAATAATAATAGTAGTAATAACGCATGTGCATGTGCATATGCAGGTGCATGGTCTAAATAATAAATCATAACGCACATGCATGTGTATATGCATGCGCATTTTCATGTGAATTATAATAAATAATAACGCATGTGAATTGCATGTGTTTGTGGATGTGCATGTGAATGATAATGAATAATAAACAATAGCGCACATCCATGTGCATGTGCATGTGCATGGAAATAAACAATAAATAATATCAAAGTCTACATGAATGTGCATTTTCATGTGAATGACAATAAATAATAAATAAGAACACATGTGATAATAGAATAACGCAAGTGCATTGCGTGTGGACGTGCATGAGAATAAATAATAATAACACATTTGATAATACAATAACACAAGTGCATTGCATTTTCATGTGCCTGGTAATAAATAATATATAATAACGCACGTGTATGTGGATTTACATGTAATGATAATGATAATGACGCATGCACGTGCATGGTAATAAATAATAAAAAACAATGCACGTGCATGTGCATTTGAATTTTATGACACAAACAAAAATAATAATAATAGTAGTAGTAGTAGAATAACGCAAGTGCATTGCATGTGCATGTGAATAGTAGTAAATAATAAATAAATAATATTAAATTACCCCATAATAAATCATAACAAACCCTAATAACCACATAATAAATCGTAACGGACCCTAATAACTTCATAATAAATCGTAACAAACCCTACCAACCCCAAATAAATCGTAAAAAATCCTAACAATGCCAAATAAATAATAACAAACAGAAACAAACCATAACAAACCCCAAATAAACTGCAGTTACACTACAAGAAAATAGGCGTTTCGTGGCGGTTTTTTCCCAGCGGTTTTAAAAACCGCCGCGAAATGTGTAAAAAAATTAATTTTTTTAATTTTTTTTAATTTTTTTTTTAATTATTTCGAGGATTAGCGGCGGTTTTTTAAGAAACCGCCGCGAAATAGTGGCGGTTTGTGTAAAACCACCGCGAAATGAAATGAAAAAAATAAAAAAACATGAGAAACCGTGAAATCACTAAAATGACCATAACTTTTGATTCGGGCGTCCGTTGGAGCGCCACGACCAATTAAATCGAAGCTCATAAAGAGATCTAGAAGCATATATAATAATATAATAATATTATTATTAATAATATTTGTTTCTGGTTATTTATTATTTATTATTTATTATTTATATTTATTTATTATTTGTTATTTATTACTTATTATTATTTATTATTTCTTATTTGTTATTTGTTATTTGTTATTTCTTATTTCTATTTCTTATTTATATTTATTATTTATATTTATTATTTATATTTATTATTTGTTTATTATTATTCATTATTTGTTTATTATTATTTATTGTTTATTATTTATTTTTATTATTTATTATTTATTATTTATTATTATTTATTATTTATTATTTATTATTTATTATTTATTATTCATTATTTCTTATTATTTATTTCTTATTTCTTATTTCTTATTTCTTATTTCTTATTTCTTATTTCTTATTTCTTATTTATTATTTATTATTTATTATTTATTATTTATTATTTATTATTTATTATTTCTTTTTTCTTATTTCTTATTTCTTATTTCTAATTTCTTATTTCTTATTTCTTATTTATTATTTATTATTTATTATTTATTATTTATTATTTATTTTTTATTTTTTATTATTTATTTTTTCTTATTTATTATTTATTTTTTATTTTTTATTTTTTATTTTTTCTTATTTATTAATAATAATATTTTATTTTTTATGTGTTATTTATTATTTAATATTTATTATTAAAAAAAATTATTTCGTATTTATTATTTATTATTAGTTATTATTATTTTTTATTATTTTTTATTTTTTATTTATTATTTGTTTATTATTATTTATTATTTGTTTATTATTATTTATTATTTGTTTATTATTATTTAATACTTGTTATTATTTATTATTTACTATTTATTATTTATTATTTATTATTTATTAATAATAATATTTTATTTATTATGTGTTATTTATTATTAAATATTTATTATTAAATATTTTTTTATTTTGTATTTATTATTTATTATGAAATATTATTATTTATTATTATTTATTATTATTTATTATTTATTATTTATTATTTATTATTTATTATTTCTTATTTCTTATTTCTTATTTCTTATTTCTTATTTCTTATTTATTAATAATAATATTTTATTTATTATGTGTTATTTATTATTTAATATTTATTATTAAATATTTTTTTATTTCGTATTTATTATTTATTATTATTTATTATTTATTATTTATTATTATTTATTATTTATTATGTATTATTTGTTTTTTTAATTAACATATAAAAGTATATTAAATTCTGTTTATTAACCACATGGCGAGCTTGCTCGAGTGGTAAAGTCTTTGGAAAATATGCAAGAGGTTAGGGGTTCAAATCTCACCAAACGCAGTATTTCTTTATATTGCATGGGCATGTGCATTTGCATATGCATGGGATGTGCATGCATGGATAAATAAAGTAAATAAATAAGTAAATAAAAAAATTACAAAATAAATAAAATAAAAAATAAAATAAATAAAATAAATAAATACGAAATAAAATAATTAAATAAATAAATAAATAAATAAAATAAATACGAAATAAAGAAAATAAAAAATAAATACGAAAAAAATAAATAAAATAAAAAATAAATAAGAAAAAAAATAAAAAAAATAAAAAAATAAAATAAATAAATAAAATAAATAAATAAATAATAAATAAATAAATAAATAAATAAATAAATACGAAAAATAAATAAATAAAATAAAAATAAATAAATAAAATAAATACAAAATAAATAATTAATTAATTAAAAAAATAAAAAAATTTAAAAAAAATAAAAATTTAAAAATTTAAAAAAAATTAAAAAAAAAATTAAAAAAACCGCTGCTAAATCATTTAGAGGCAGTTTAAACCGCCGCCAAAAAAACTGCCGCGAAACGTTTTGCGACGGTTTTGAAAACCGCCTTGAATAGTTTCCCGACGCACAATTTCGCGGCTGTTTTTCAAAACAGCCGCCAATCTATTTGGCGGCGGTTTAAACCGCCACGAAACGTAAAATCAAACCGCCGCTAAATGCCTTTTTTGCCGTATTATTAACCCTAACAAATCCTAATAAACCCTAATAAATCGTAATAAACCCAAATACACGATAATAAACCCTAATGAATAAAATAAACCCTAAGAAACCCAAATAAATCCTAAATAACCCTAAAATTTGTTGATAAACCGTAGAAAATGCTATTAATGCCTACAAAAGCCCAATAAAATTTTAATATACAATAAAAACGCTAATAAATCGTAACAAATCCTAAAGAACACAAATAAACTCTAAAGAACCCTAATAAACCCTAAAGAACCATAATAAACACTAAAGAGCACTAAAAAACCCTAAAGAACAAAAAAACTCTAAAACACATTACATAAATCCTAAAAACCGCTACAATTCCCAAACAGACCCTAAATCACACTAAAAACCCCTAACAACCCCTATCAATCCTGAAAAAACAAATAAACCCTTAAAAACCCCCAAAAAACATTGAAAACACATCAAAGACCATAAAAACCATAAACACCCGTTAGAAACCCTTAATAACCCTAAAACCACTACAAACCATAAACAACCATTAAAACCCAAAAAAGGCAACTAATAGATACATAAACCCAAAAAACGTTACATAAACCCTAAAAATGCAACATAAATCCTAAAACACAACATAAACCCAAAAAACGCAACATAAAACCAAAAAACGCTACATAAACCCAAAAAGCACTACATAAACCCTATAATTGTAACATTAACACTAAACAACACAACATAAGCATTAAAAAACACAACATAAAACCTAAAAACACAACATAAACACTAAAAACATTACATAAACCCTAAAAACGTTACATAAACCCTAAAAAATGCAACATAAATGCTACATCACCCTTAAAAACGCTACATAAACCCAGAAAATGCAACATAAACCCTAAAAAACTACATAAAACCTAAACCCTAAACACACTACATAAACCCTAAAAACATTACATAAACCCTAAAAATGATACATAAAATTTTAAAATCGCTAACTAAACCCTAAAAACGCTACATAAACACTAAAAATGCTACATAAACTCTATCAACGCTACACAAACCCTAAAAAATGCCACAAAAACCCAAAAGATGCTTTAAAACCCTCAAAAATCATAAACCCTAATATATCGTAATATAAAAAATTAAACCCTAATAAACACCTGATAATCTCTAATAATTCTTAAAAACACCTTAGGATCCCTAAAATCCTATGAAACTGTACTCAACCCTAATAAAACCCCAAAAATACATAATAATCCCTAATAAATTATAATAAAATCTAATAAACCCTAAAAACATGTTATGGAAACCTAAACGACCCTAAACGACCCTAATTGACACTAATAAACACTAATAAACCCTAATAAACCCCAAACAAACCCTAAGAATCCCTAATAAACCATAAATAAAGCCAAATAAACCATACTCAACCCCAAAAAAACTTAACACACCATAATACCCCCTAATAAAACCCTACAAAACCCTAATAAAGAAAAAAATGCTAGTATACCTTACAAAATCCCTAGAAACCCTAATAAACTCTAATATAACCTAATAAACCCTAAAAACAGTCACAAATAATAAAAAAAGATCACAAACAATAAAAATGTGCTATATTACCTAAAAACCCTAAAAACACTAATATGACGTAATAAAGACAGAAAACGC
This sequence comes from Viscum album, assembly GCA_963277665.1. Taxonomy (NCBI): domain Eukaryota; kingdom Viridiplantae; phylum Streptophyta; class Magnoliopsida; order Santalales; family Viscaceae; genus Viscum; species Viscum album. The sequence goes on from CAUJRU010000007.1 coordinate 4,421,746, forward strand.
TAATATACCTTAAAATCCCCTGAAAATCTAACAAACCATAATAAACTTTCATATAACCAATGAAACCCTAAAATGCTCACAAAAACCAAATAAAAACACTCACAAACAATAAAAACACGCTCTATTGTCTAAAAAGGCCCAACAAACACTAATATAAACTAATAAAACAAAAAAACTAATAAACCCCTAACAGGCCCTAATAAACCCTAAAAATGACAAATAAACCCTAATAAAAAAGAATAATCCCTAAAAAAGCCCTAATAAAACTCTAAAAATACCTTCTCAACCCTAATCATCCTTGATACACCATAACAAAACCTAATAAAACCCAAATAAACCCCAATAAATAAAAAAATGCAAACAAACCATTAAAAATCCCTTGAAACCGTAATAAATCATAATAAATTCAAATAAAAGCTAATAAACCATTAAAAATGCTCACAAACACTAAACACATGCAAATAAAACCTAAAAAGTCATAACAAACCCTCATATATATTAACAGAAACTAAAAAACACGCATATACCCTAAAAAAACAATAACAAACCCTAAAAATCCCTAAAAAATCCTAATAAACCATACTCAACCCTAATAAACCCTAACCCAATCTTAATAAAACACTAAAAATACCTAATTAACCGAAAAAAACCTTGACACACCATAATAAACCCAAATAAAATCATAATAAACCCCACCAAATCATAAAAAATGCTAATATACCATTAAAAACCCTAAAAACCTAACAAACCATAATAAATTTTAATAACACCTAAAAATCCTAAAAAATGATAGTAAACCCTAAAAATACTTCTAATAATAATAGTAGTAATAACGCATGTGCATGTGCATATGCATGTACATGGTTTAAATAATAAATCATAACGCACGTGCATGTGCAAATGCATGCGCATTTTCATGTGAATGATAATAAATAATAAATTATAAATAATAACGCATGTGAATTGCACGTGTTTGTGCATGTGCATGTGAATGATAATAAATAATAACGCACATCGAAGTGCATGTGCATGTGCATATGCATGTGCATGGTAATAAACAATAAATAATAACAAAGTCCACATGAATGTGCATTTTCATGTGAATTATAATAAATAATAAATAATAAAACATAAGATAATAGACTATTGCATGTTCATTGTGTGTGGATGTGCATGAGAATAAATAATAATAACGAATGTGATAATAGAATAACACAAGTGCATTGTATTTTCATGTGCATGGTAATAAATAATATATAATAACACACATGAATGTGCATTTACATGTAATGATAATGATAATGACGCCTGCATGTGCATGGTAATAAATAATAAATAACAACGCACATGCATGTGCAATTGTATTTGATGATAGAACACATAATAATAATAATAGTAGTAGTAGTAGTAGTAGTAGAATAACGCAAGTGCATTGCATGTGAATGTTCATAGTGGAAAATAATAAATAAATAATAGTAAATTACCCCATAATAAATCGTAACAAACCCTAATAACCCCATAATAAATCCTAACAAACCCTAATAACCCCATAATAAAACGTAACAAACCCTAACAACCCCAAATAAATCATAACAAATCCTAAAAATGCCAAATAAATCATAACAAACAGAAACAAACCATAACAAATCCCAAATAAACCGCAATAAACCCTAACAAATCATAATAAACGCTAATAAATCGTAATAAACCCAAATACACGTTAATAAACCCTAATAAAAACAATAAACCCTAATAAACCCTAATAAATCCTCAATAACCCTAAAAAGGTTCATAAACCCTAGATAAATCTACTAATGCCTACAAAAACCCAATAAAACCCGAATATACAATAAAAAATGATAATAAACCATAAAAAATCCTAAAGAACACTAATAAACCCTAAAGAAACCTAATAAACCCTAAAGAACCATAATAAACTCTATATAACACTAAAAAACCCTAATGAACCCAAAAACGCTTAAACACTTTACAAAAACCCTAAAAACCACTACAATTTCTAAACAAACCTTAAAACACACTAAAAACCCCCAACAACCCCTATCAATCCCGAAAAAAATAAACCCTTAAAACCCCCAAAAAAAATCATCGAAAACCCATAAAATACCATAAAAACCATAAAGACCCGCTAACAACCCTTAAAACCCTAAAACCACTAGAAACCATAAGCAACCATTAAAACCCTAAAAAGGGCAATAAATAGATACATAAACTCAAAAAACGTTACATAAACCCTAAAAATGCAACATAAACCCAAAAAACACAACATAAACACAAAAAATGCACCATAAACCCAAAAAATGCTAAATAAACCCCAAAAGCTCTACATAAACCCTTGAATCGTAACATAAACCCTAAACAACGTGACATAAACATTAAAAAACGCAACATAAAACCTAAAAATGCAACATAAACCCTAAAAAACAACATGAACCCTAAAAAAATTACATAAACACTAAAAAAGGCAACGTAAATGCTACATCACCCCTAAAAACACTATATAAACCTAGAAAATGCAACATAAACTCTAATAAATGCTACATAAAACCTCAACCCTAAACATGCTACATAAACCCGAAAAACATTACATAAACCCAAAAAAATGCTATATAAAACCTAAAACCGCTAACTAAACCCTAAAAGTGATACATAAACACTAAAAATGCTACATAAACTCAAACAACACCACACAAACACTAAACAATGCTTAAAAACCTAAAGACGCTTCAAAATCCTCAAAAATATTAAACACTAATATACCATAATATAAAACATTACACCCTAATAAACCTCTAATAAACTCTAATAATACCTAAAAACCCCTTATAATCCCTGAAAACACTAATAGACTCTAATCAACCCTAATAAAACCCCAAAATACCTAATAAACCATAATAAATGATAATGAAACCCAATAAACCCTAAAAACAGTAAGAAAACCCAAAAAACACTAACCAACCCTAATAGACAATAATAAACACTAATAAACCATAATAAACCCCAAGAAACATAAAAAATCCCTAATAAACCATAAATAAATCCAAATAAACCATACTCAACCCTAACAAACCTTAACACGCCATAATGACCCCTAATAAAACCCTACAAAACCCTAATATTGAAAACAAAAGCTAGTGTAGCTTAAAAAATACCTAGAAACCCTGATAAACTCTAATATAACCTAATAAACCCTAAAAATGCTCACAAAAAATAAAAAAGATATTATAAACAATAAAACACGCTATATAACCTAAAAAGACCAAAAAACACTAATATGACCTAATAAAGACAAAAACTCTAATATACCTTAAAAATCCCTAGAAACCATAATAAACCATAATAAACCATAATAAACTCTAAAAAATCCTAAGAAACCCTTAAAATGATCAAAAAAAAAATAAACCCTCACAAACAATAAAAAATTCTATATTATATAAAAAGACTTAACAAACACTAATATAACCTAATAAAACAAAAAAAACTAATAAACCCCCAAAAACCCTAATAAACCCTAAAAATCCCAAATAAACACTAATAAAACCATAATAAAACCCTAATTGTAGTAATAATAATAACAATGCTTGCACGTGCATGGTAATAAATAATAAATAACAACGCACATGCATGTTCATTTGCATGTGATAATGATAATGATGATGATAATAATAATAATAATAATAATAATAATTGTGATAATAATAACTACAATATAGAATGATACAAGTGCATTGCATATGAACGTGCATGGTAATAAATAATAAATAACAACGCACGTGCATCTACATTTGCATTTGATGATAGTAATAATAACAAAAATAGTAATAATAGTAGTAGTAGTGGTGATAATAGTAGTATTACCAATGCATGTGATAATAGAATATTGCATGTGCATTACGTGTGCACGTGCATGGTAATAAATAATAACGCTCGTGCATTGTATTTTCATGTGATGATGATGATGATGATAATAATGATAATAATAATAATAATAATAATAACTACACATGTGATAATAGAACAATGCACATGCATTGAATGTGCGTGTATGTGCATTCTCATGTTCATTTGAATGTGATGATAAAAACAATAACAACACCAACAGAAACAACAATAACAACCACAATAATAATAATAACAATAATAATAACAACGCATGTGATAATAAAATAACGTGTGTGCATTGCATGTGCATATGCATGGTAATAAAAATATAATAATAACGCACGTGCATGTGAATGCGCATGTGCATGAGATGATGACAATGATAATAATAATAAAAGTAATAATAAGTTATTTTTGTTTGAAAAAATATTAGACATGACAAAAATTCTAGAAATGGGGTCTCGAAAAACCTAACAAATCACAGAGTCATTGAAAAAGGCATAACATCTTCTTTGGGTGTCCATTTCAACTCTGTGAATAGTCAAACTATATCTCATGGAATGAACTATGATAAAAACAGGTGTCGGTGGCCGAACAGACACCCAGATCAGAACTTATGATCATTTAATGAAATATTTGACAGGGATCCGTACACGGAAATGGAGTTTTGGAGGCCATATGATGGGTTTCTGGGATTTTACGGTCTCAAACATGTCTTGAACTATTTTCAAGTCATCATTCTGCCTAGATCTCTTCAATGTTTTCGATTTGATATGTGGTAGAGCTCAAACGGAGAACTGGAGTGAAAGTTATGGCCGTTTGAAGTTGGACTTTTTTTTGGAGTGGTATAACTAATATATCTTATATTTATTTCATCTTCTCATTGTTTCTACTAAGCATGGTCCTCACTCATCTCACGAGCCTCGATTTGACTGGTCACAACACTCTAATGGACACCCGAAGGAGAAGTTATGCCTATTTTAGTGAGTTGCGGGTTTCTTAGGTTTTTAGGCCCTAGGAGAGTTGATCAATTTAAAACAATAATAACCTCTACTACGTCTGTTTATTTTGGATCTACCACATATGAAATCGACGATTGTGAAGAGATACACACTCTGGTAACCACTGGAACCCTTTCTGACATTCTTCAACACCCCAAAAGACCCAAATTCCCTTTGGATGGTCAAAAGATTGGTTTCGGGTGTCCGTTCTGAAATAACTTCTTATATGGGTGTCTGTTTTTCCTCTACCACATATCAAATCAAATCTTGAGACTAGACATACACTCCAATAACCACATAAGCACCTTCTCACATCCTTGAAGGCCTAAAAAGGTACTTAAACCCTTCTAAAGACCATAACTTCTACTCCAGGAGTCCGTTTTACCTCTACCATATATCAAATTGAAGCTTTCGACTAGATCTACACATCTGGGACTTATTGGAACACCTTATCAATAAGAAACCTAAAATCCCTTATATACCATAATATAAAAAATTAAACCCTAATAAACCCCTAATTAAACCCTAATAAACTATAATAATCCCTAAAAACCCTAAAAACCCTAAAGAACCCTAACAACCCTAAAAACCCTATAGAACCCTAAAGAATAACTAAAGCCACTAATAACTCTACATAAACCCTATCAATTGCTACAAAAACCTGAAAAATGCTTCAAAATTCAAAAAATGCAACAAACCCCCAAAAATACTAAAATAAACCTAACAAAGCATAAAAAATACAAACACACCCATAAAACCCAAAAAAAATGCCTAAAACCCGAAACAACTCAAACAAACTGTAACAAACCCTAAAATTTCTAACAAATCCTACAAACCCTAACAACCACTAATAATCCCTAAGAACAACTAATAAACCCTAATAACCCATAAAACCCACTATTAAACCCTAAAAATCCTAATAAACACTAAGAAATTGTAATAACCTATAATAAACTCTAACAAACTCTATTAGACCCTAATAAATTCTATAAAATCCCTAAAAACCCTAATATACAATAAAAAACACTATTATACCATAATAAACTTTAATAATCACTAATAACCCTAAAAACATGAGAAAACACTAGAAACATATCTGAATAATAGCATACAAAACCCTACAAGCCACTAATAAACCCTAAAAACTTAATAACCCCAAAATAAATCGTCATAAACCCTAACAACCCCAAATAAATCATAACAAATCCTAACAATGCCCAATAAATCACAACAAACTGAAACAAACCATAACAAACCCTTAATAAATCACAATAAACCCTAACAAATCATAATAAACCCTAATAAATCGTAATAAACTGAAATACACGTTACTAAACCCTAATAAATTAAATAAACCCTAATACACCCTAATAAATCCTAAATGACCCTAAAAAGGGTTGATAAACCATAGAAAAAAATCTATTAATGCCTAAAAAATCCCAATAAAACCCTAATATACAATAAAAAATGCTAATAAACAGTAACAAATCTTAAAGAACACTAATAAACCCTAAATTACCATAATAAACCCTAAATAACCATATTGGACTCTAAAAAACACTAAAATCCCCTAAAGAACCCAAAAAAAATGCAAAAACACATTATATAAACCCTAAAAATCTCTATAATACCCAAACAAATCCAAAAACACCCTAAAAAACCCTAACAACACCTATCAATCTCGAAAAGACAAATAAACCCATAAAACCCCCAACACCCATTAAAGGGCCATCAGATACCATAAAAAATCATAAACACCCGTTAACAACCCTAAAAAACACTACAAACCATAAACAACCATTAAAACCCTAAAAAAGGATTCAAATAGATACATAAACCCTATAAATGTTACATAAACCCTAAAGAATGCAACAAACCCCTAAAAACGCAACATAAACCAAAAAACACAACATAAACCCCAAACCGCTACAAAACCCCTAAAAGCACTACATAAACCCATGAACTCTAACATTGACCCTAAAAACACAATATAAACCCTAAAAACGCAACATAAATATTAAAAAATGCAACAAAAAACCTAAAAACATAATATAAAACCTCAATACACTACATGAACCCTAAAAACATAACATAAACCCTAAAAAATGTAACCTAAACCCTACATCACCCCTAAAAATGCAACATAAACCTAGAAAACGCAACATAAAGCCTAAAAAATGCTACATAAAACCTAAAGCCTAAACCCACTACATAAACCCTAAAAACGTTACGTAAGACCTAAAATGATACATAAAACCTAAAACTGCTAACTAAACCCCAAAATGATACATAGACACTAAAAATGATACATAAACTCTAACAACACTACACAAACCCTAAAAAATGCAACAAAAACCATAAAGACGCTTCACAACCCTAAAAAATATTAAACCTTAATATACCATAATATAAAAACTTAATCCCTAATAAACCCCTAAAGAACCACTAAATCCGCTAACAACGCTATATAAACCTTAACAATTCCTACCAAAAACCGAAAAAGTCTTCAAATAGACACAAAAGCCCTAAAAAGTTACATAAACCCAAAATAATGCAACGAAAACCCTAAAAATGCCACCATAACAAAAAATGCAACATAAACCCAAAAAATGCTATAAAAACCTTAAAAACACTACATAAACCCTAGAACTATAACATAAACCCTAAAAACACAACATAAACCCTAAAAACGTGACATAAACAATAAAAACGCTACATAAAACCTAATAACAAAATAAAAACCTTAAAAACACTCTACGAAACAGAAAAACATTATATAAACCCTAAAAAAAGTTACATAAATGCTACATCACCCCTAAAAATGCTTCCTAAACCCAAAAAACGCCACATAAACCCTAAAAAATGCTACATAAAACCAAAAACCTAAACACTCTACATAAACCCTAAAAACGTTACATAAACCCTAAAAACGATACATAAAATCTAAAACCGCTAACTGAAACCTAAAAACACTACAGAAACACTAAAATTCTACTTAAAATCTACCAACTCTACACACACCCTAAAAATGCTACAAAAACCCTAAATACGCTTTAAAACCCTAAAAAATATTAAACCCTAATATACCATAATATAAAAAATTAAACCCTAATAAACCCCTAATAAACTCTAATAATCCCTAAAAACACCTTATAATCCCTAAAATCCTAAAAAACTCTACTCAACCCTAATAAACCCCCGAAAATACCTAATAAAACCTAATAAATGATAATAAATCCTAATAAACCATGAAAACACATTAAGAAAACCTAAATGACCCTAACCAACCCTAATAGACACTAAAAAACCATAAATAAATCCAAATAAACCCTAATCAACCCTAAAAAACCTTAACACACCATAATAACCCTTAATAAAACCCTAAAAGCCCTAATAATGAAAAAATATGCTAGTTTACTTTAAAAAATCCCTAGAAACCTTGATAAACTCTAATACAACCTAATAACCCCTAAAAATGCTCAAAAACAATAAAAAAAGATCAGAAACAATAAAAATGCACTTTATTACCTAAAAACACTAATATAACCTAATAAAGACAAAAAATTCTAATATACCATAAAAATCCCTAGAAACCCTAATAAACAAAAATAAACTCTAATAGAACCAAAGAAACCATAAAACACTCACAAACAAAAACAAAATACTCACAAACAATAAAAACATGCTATATGATATAAAAAGACCTAACAAACAATAATATAACCTAATAAATCAAAAAAACTAATAAACCCCAAACAAACCCTAATAAACCCAAAAAATCCCTAATAAACCCTAATAAAAATGAATAATACCTAATAAAACACAAATAAAACCCTAAAAATACCTTCTCAACCTTAATAAACCTTAACACACCAAAAAAAACCTAATAGAACCCAAATCAACCCCAATAAACAAAAAAATTTAAACAAACCATTAGAAATCCCTAGAAACCCTAATAAACCATAATAAATTCAAATAAAAGCTAATAAACCATTAAAATGCTCAAAAACAATAAAAACACACTAATAAAACCTAAAAAATCATAACAACCCCTCCTATATATTAACAAAAACTAAAACACACTCATATACCCTAATGAAAACACTAAAAAACCCTAGTAAACCATAAAAATCCCTAACAAACCCTAATAAACCGTAGTCAACCCTAATAACCCCTAATAAAACCTTAAGGATACTGACTCAACCCTAATAAAATCCTAAAAATACCTACTCAACCCTAATAAACCTTAACAGACAATAATAAACCATAATAAACCCCACTATACCCTAAAAAAAGAAAATATACAATTAAAAAGCCCTAAAATCCCAAATAAATTCTAATAAAACCTAGCAAAGCAAAAAAGCGCTAATAAACCCGAATAAACAATACTAAACACTAAAAGACCCTGATATACCCTCTTAAAAATTAATAAACCACCATGAACCATAATAAAACTTAATAAATCCTTGATATACCCAAATATACCATAATATACCATAATATACCCTAATAAACCCAACTCAATCTTAATAAAACCATAAAAATACCTAATATACCCTAATAAACCTTGACACACCATAACAAACCCTAATTAAATCCTAATAACCCCCACCATACCCTAAAAAATGCTAATAAACCATTAAAACCCCCTAAAAACCTAACAAACCATAATAAATGTTAATAACACCTTAAAATCCTAAAAAATGATAGTAAAACCTAAAAATACCTCTAATAATAATAGTAGTAATAACTCACGTGCATGTGCATATACATGTTCATGGTTTAAATAATAAATCATAACACACGTGCATGTGAAAATGCATGACCATTTGCATGTGAATGATAATAAATAATAAATAATAACGCATGTAAATTGCATGTGTTTGTGCATGTGCATGTGAATGTTAATATATAATAAATAATAACGCACATCCAAGTGCATGTACATGTACATGTGCATGTGCATGGTAATAAACAATAAATAATAACAAAGTCCACGTGAATGTACATTTTCATGTGAATGATAATGAATAATAAATAATAACACATGTTATAATAGAATAATGCAAGTGCATTGAGTGTGCACGTTCATGAGAATAAATAATAATAACACATGTGATAATAGAATAACGGAAGTGCATTGCATTTTCATGTGCATGGTAATAAAGAATATATAATAACACACGTGTATGTGCATTTTCATGTAATGATAATGATAATGACGCATGCACGTGCATGGTAATAAAAAATAAATAACAACACATGTGCATGTGCATTTTTATTTGATGATACAAACAACAACAACAACAACAACAACAACAACAACAACAACAACAATAATAATAATAAAAGAATAACGCAAGTGCATTGCATGTGCACGTCCGTAGTAGTAAATAATAAATAAATAATAGTAAATAAGAATGCACATGCATGTGCATGTGCATTTACATTTGATAATAATATTAATAATACTAAATGTAATAATAATAATAATAATAATAGTGCATGCACGTGCATGGTAATAAATAATAAATAACAATGCACATGCATGGGGATTTGCATGTGATAATGATAATAATAATGATAATGATAATAATAATAATAATAATAATAATAACTGTGATAATAATAATTATAATAATTATAAAATAATAATACAAGTGCATTTCATATGCACATGCATGGTAATAAATAATAAATAATAACGCACGCGCATCTGAATTTTCATGTGATGTTAATAATAATAAAAGCAGCAGTAATAGTAGTGATAATAGTAGTAGTACCAATGCATGTGATAATAGAATATTGCATGTGCATTACGTGTGCATGTGCTTGGTAATAAATTATAACGCGCGTGTATTGCATTTGCATGTGATGATGATGACGACAATAATAATAATAATAACACTAATAATATTAATAATAACAACGCATGTGATAATAGAATAACAAACGTGCATTGAATGTGCGTGTTTATGTATTTGCATGTGCATTTTCATGTGCATTTACTTGTGATGACAATAACAATAACAACAACAACAACAACAACCACAATAATAATAATAACAATAAGAATAACAATGTATGTGATAATAAAATAATGTGTGTGAATTGCATTTTCACATGCATGGTAATAAAAAATAAATAATAATGCACGTGCATGTGCCTGTGCTGCGCATGACATGATAATAATAATAATAATAATAAGAACAATAATAATAATGATAATAATAATAATAATAACAACAATGCATTTGATAATAGAATAACGCACATGCATTGCATGTGCAGTGCATGATGATAAATAACAACTCATAGCGCACGTGATGATAATAATACCAATAATAGTAATATTAATAATAATAGTGCATGTGATAATAGAATAATTCACAAGTATTGAATGTGTGCACGTATGGTAATAAATAATAACGCACGTGCATTTGCATTTTCATTTGATGATAATAACAAGAATAACAAGAATATTAATAATAAAAATAACAATAAAAATGCATGTGATAATAGAATAATGTAGGTGCATTGCGTGTGCACGTGCAAGGTAATATAACATAATGGATGTGCATGTTCATTTGCATGTGATGATGATAATAATGGTAATAATAAAAATAATAATAATAACAACAGCGACAACAAAATATGCACATGAATGGAAATAAATAATAAATAATAAATAATAATAAATAACGCATGTGCATCTACATTTTCATGTGACGATAATAATAATAACAATAATTATAATTATAATAATGATAATTATAATAATGATAATGATTACAATGATAATGATAACGTGTGTGATAATAGAATAACACACGTCCTAACAAACCCTAAAAAAACCTAACAAACCCTAACAACCACTAATAACCCCTAAGAACCACTAATAAACCCAAATAACACCTGAAACCCACTATTAAACCCTAAAACCCTAATAAACACTAATAAATCACAATAACCTGTATTAAACCCTAAAAACTCTATTATACTCTAATAAATGCTTCAAAATCCCTAAAACCCCCAATATAATATAAAAAATACTATTGAACCATAACAAAACCTAATAATCACTAAAAACCCTAATAAACCTTAAAGCCCACTACTAAACCCTAGTAAACACTAATAAATTGTAATAAACCCTAAAAACCCTTTTAGACCCCCAATAAAAGCTACAAAATATCTAAAACCCCAAATATACAACAAAACGCTATTAAGCCATTCAAAATGCTAATATCCACAAAAAACCATAACAAACCCGACAAAACCTGACAAAACCCTAAAAAACCAAAAATACCCAAAAAACCATAAATACCCTAAAAACCCTAAAAACCCTAAAACCCTAAAAAATCCTAAAAATACCTAAAAACCCCTAAAAACTCTAAAACGCCAGATACTCGAAAAAACTGAAGAAGCCCGAAAACTACCCTAAAAACCCTAAAAAACCTCAACAAAACCTCATAAAACCCTAAAAAAACTAAAAACCACTAAAAACACTAGAACCCCTAAAAAGCCTAAAAATGACTAACAAAACCCAAACCAACCATATGAAACCCTTAAAAACCCTAAAAACCCCCTATCAAACCCTAAAAACCTCAAAAGAAACAATAATACATCCTAAAGAATCCTAAAAACCCAAAAAAAAAATCCTAAAGAACCACTAAAGCCACTAGCAATGCTATATAAACCCTATAAACTACTACAAAAACTCGAAAAATGCTTCAAAACCGACAAAATGAAAAAAACCCCCCCAAAACACTAAAATAACCCTAACAAAGCATAAAAAATTCAAACACACCCATAAAACCCAAAAAAATGCATAAAACCCCAAACAACTCAAACAGACCATAACAAACACTAAAAAACCTAAAAAAACCTAAAAAACCCTAACAACCACAAATAACCCCTAAGAACCACTAATAAACCCTAATAACTCATAAAACCCACTATTAAACCCAAAAAACCCTAATAAACACTAATAAATCATAATAACCTATAATAATCCCTAACAAACTCTATTAGACCCTAATAAACGCTAGAAAATCCCTAAAACCCCTAATATACCATAAAAACACTATTAAACCATAACAAACACTAATAATCACTAAAAACCCAAACAAACATGACAAAACGCAAAAAAAAATCTCCAAATAATAGCCTACAAAACCCTACCACCCACTTACAAACCCTAACAACCCCCAATAAATCATAACAAATCCTAACTATGCGAAATAAATCATAACAAACTGAAACAAACCATAACAAACCCCTAATAAACCCCAATAAACCCTAACAAATCATACTAAACCCTAATAAGTCGTAATAAACCCAAATACACGTTACGAAACCCTAATAAATAAAATAAACCCTAATAAATCCTAAATAATCCTAAAAAGGTTGATAAACCCTAGAAAAAGCTATTAATGCCTATAAAAGCCCAAGAGAACCCAAATATACAATAAAAAACACAAATAAACTGTAAAAAATCCTAAAGAATGCTAATAAACCCTAAAGCACCCTAAAGAACCCAAAAAACCACATTAAACACTAAAAAACACTAAAAAACCGAAAGAATCCAAAAAAATGCTGAAACACATTATATAAACCCTAAAAACCGCTACAATACCCAAACACACTAAAAAGCCCAACAACCCCTATCAATCCCAAAACAAAAATATACCCATAGCCCCCCCAACCATTAAAAATCCATTATTAGATAACATAAAAACCATAAACACCCGTTAACCACGCTTAAAAACCCTAAAAAAATACAAACCATAAACAACCATTAAAACCCAAAAAAAGGATTCAAATAGATACATAAAACATAAAAATGTTACATAAACCCTAAAAAATTAAAAAAAAACCCTAAAACACAACACAAACCAACAAAACAAAACATAAACCCAGCAATTGCTACATAAACCCTAAAATAACTACATAAACCCTAGAACTGTAACATAAACCATAAAAACACAACATAAACCCTAAAAAAGCAACATAAACATTAAAAACGTTGCATAAAATCTAAAAACACAATATAAACCCTAAAAATACAACATGAACCCTAAAAACGTTAGATAAACCCAAAAAATAAAACATAAATGCTACATCACCCCCAAAAACGCTACATAAATCCAGAAAAGGCAACAAAAACCCTAAAAAATGCTACATAAAACCTGAACCCTAAACATGCTACATAAACACTAAAAATGTTACATAAACCCTAAAATGATACTTGAAACCTAAAACTGCTTATTAAACCCTAAAAATGCTACATAAACACTAAAAATGCTACATAAACTCTAACAACGCTACACAAACCATAAAAAATGCTACAAAAACCCCAAAGACGCTTTAAAACCCTCAGAAATATTAAACCCTAATATACCATAATATAAAAAATTATACCCTAATAAACCCCTAATAAACCCCTAAAGAACCACTAATGCCACTAACAACGCTACATAAACCCTAACAATTGCTACAAAAAACCAAAAAATGCTTCAAAACCCACAAAACGCAAGAGAACCCCAAAAAATGCTAAAATAACCTTAACAAAGCATAAAAATCCAAACACACCCATAAAACCCAAAAAAAAACGATTAAAATCCCAAACAACTCAAACAAACTATAACAAACCCTAAAAACCCTAACAACCACTTATAACCCCGAAGAACCACTAATCAACCCTAATAACCCGTAAAACCTGCTATTAAACCCTAAAAACCCTAATAAACACTAATAAATCGTAATAACCTGTAATAAACCCTAAAAAACTCTATTAGACCCTAATAAACTCTAAAAAAGCCCTAAACCCCCTAATATACAATAAGAAAGACTATTAAACCATAATAAACCCTAATAGTCACTAAAAACTCTAACAAACCTGACAAAACGCTTAAAAACCACCAAATAATTGCCTACAAATCCCCACAACCCACTAATAAACCCTAATAACCCAAAAATAAATCATAAAAAACCCTAACAACCCCAAATAAATCATAACAAATCCAAACAATGCCAAATAAATAATAAAAACTAAAACTAACACTAACAATCCCCTAGTAAACCACAATAAACCCTAAGAAAGCATAATAAACCCTAATAAATCGTAATATACCCAAAGACACATTACTAAACCCTAACAAATAAAATAAACCCAAATAAACCCTATTAATTCCTAAATAACCCTATAAAAGGTTGATAAACCCTAGAAAAAACTATTAATGCCTACAAAATCCCAATAAAACCCTAATATACAATAAAAAACACTTATAAACAGTAACAAATCCTAAAGAACACTAAAAAACCCTAAAGAACCCAAAAAATGCTAAAACACATTATATAAACCCTAAAATCCGCTACAATACACAAAAAACCCTAAAACAAAATAAAAAACCCTAACAACCCCTATCAATCCCAAAAAACAAATAAACCACTAAAAACCCCCCAAACCCATTAAAAAGCCATCAGATACAATATAAACCATAAACACCCATTAACAACCCTTAAAAACCCTAAAAACACTACAAACCATAAAAAACATTAAAACCCTAAAAAGGCATCAAATAGATACATAAACTCTAAAAACGTTACATAATCCCTAAAAATGAAACATAAACCAAAAAACACAATATAAACCCAAAAAACACTACATAAATTCAAAAAGGACTACATAAACCCTAGAACAGTAACACAAACCCTAAAAACACAACATAAACCCTAAAAAATGTAACAAAAACATTAAAAAATGCTACATAAAACCTAAAAACACAATATAAACCATATAAACACTCCATGGACCCTAAAAACATTACATAAACCCTAACAAATGCAACATAAACACTATATCACACCTAAAAACGCTACATAAACCCAGAAAATGCAACATAAACCCTAAAAAATGCTACATAAAACCTAAACCTTAAACATGCTACATAAACCCGAAAAACATTACATAAACCCTAAAAATGGGACATAAAATCTAAAAATGCTACATAAACAAAAAAATGCTACATAAACTCCAACAACGCTACATAAACACTAAAAAAAGCTACAAACCCCCTAAAGATGCTTTGAAACCCTCAAAAATATTAAAACCTAATATACCATAATATAAAAAATTAAACCCTAATAAACCCCTAATAAACTCTAATAATCCATAAAAACACCTTATAATCCCTAAAATCCTATGAAACTCTACTCAACCTTAATAAAACCCCAAAAATACCTAATAAACCATAATAAATGATAATAAAACCTAATAAACCATAAAAACGCGTTAAGAAAACCTAAACAACCTTAACCAACCATAATAGACACTAATAAACACTAATAAACCCTAATAAACCCCATACAAACACTAAAAATACTTAATAAACCATAAATAAATCCAAATAAACCCCACTCAACCCTAAAAAACCATAACACACCATAATAACCCCTAATAAAACCCTAAAAAATCCTAATAAAGAAAAAAAATGTTAGTATACATTAAAAAATCCTTAGGAACCCTGATAAACTCTAATATAACCTAATAAACCCTAAAAATGATCACAAACAATAAAAAAATGAACAGAAACAATAAAAACACGCTATATTACCTAAAAAATCTAAAAACACTAATATAACATAATAAAGACAAAAAACACTAATATACCAAAAAATCCCTAGAAACCCTAATAAAACATATTAAACTGTAATATAACCAAATAAAACCTAAAACGCTCACAAAAAAACACTCACAAACAATAAAAACACGCTATATTATTTAAAAAGACCTAACAAACACTAATATAACCTAATAAAACAAAAATAATAATAAAACTCTAATAGACCCTAATAAACCCTAAAAATCACTAATAAACCCTAATAAAAAGTAATAAACCCTAATAAGACCCTAATAAAACTCTAAAAATACCTTCTCAACCCTAATAAACATTGACACACCATAACAAAACCTAATAAAACCCAAATAAACTACAATAAAAAAACGCAAACAAACCATTAAAAAAATCCCTAGAAGCCCTAATAAATAATAATAAATTCAAATATAAGCTAATAAACCATTAAAAATGATCACAAACACTAAAAAAATTAAATAAAACCTAAAAATTCATAACAACCCCTCATATAAGTTAATAAAAACTAATAAACACTCATATAACCTAATAAAAACAATAAAAAACACTAGTAAACCCTAAAAACCCAAACAAACCCTAATAAACCATTCTCAACCCTAAGAAACCCTAATAAAACCTTAAAGATACTGACTCAACCCTAATAAAACCCTAAAAATACCTACTCAACCTTAATAAACCTTAACACACCATAATAAACCCTACTAAACCCAAAAAAATGAAAATATACCATTAAAAAGCCCTAAATCCCCCAATAAATGCTAATAAATGCTAACAATGCCTAAAAGCGCTAATAAACACGTATAAACACTACTAAACACTAAAAACCCTAATATACCCTCTTTAAAATTAATAAACCATAATGAACCATAATAAATCTGAATAAATCCAACACATACCCATGTATACCATAATATACCATAATATACCCTAATAAACCCAACTCAATCCTAATAAAACCCTAAAAATACCTAATAAAACCTATTAAACCTTGACACACTGTAATAAACACTAATAAAATCTTAATAGCCCCCACCAAATCCTAAAAAACGCTAATATACAATTAAAAACCCTAAAACCCTAACAAACCATAATAAATGTTAATAACACCTAAAAATTATAAAAAATGATAGTAAACCCTAAAAATACCACTAATAATAACAGTAGTAATAACGAATGTGCTTGTGAATATGCATGTGCATGGTCTAAATAATAAATCATAATGCACATGCACGTGCATATGCATACGCATTAGCATGTGAATGATAATAAATTATAAATTATAAATAATAACGCATGTGAATTCCATGTGTTTGTGCATGTGCATGTGAATGATAATAAATAATAAATAATAATGCACATCCATGTGCATGTGCAAGTGCATGTTCATGTGCATGTGTATGGTAATAAACACTAAATAAGATCAAATTCCACATGAATGTGCATTTGCATGTGAATGATAATAAATAATAAATAATAACACATGTGATAATAGAATAACGCAAGTGCATTGCGTGTGGACGTGCATGAGAATAAATAATAATAACACATGTGATAATAGAATAACGCAAGTGCATTTCATTTTCATGTGCCTGGTAATAAATAATATATAATAACATAGATGTATGTGCATTTACATGTAATGATAATGATAATGGCGAATGCACGTGCATGGTAATAAATAATATAAAACAATGCACGTGACTGTGCATTTGTATTTTATAATACAAACAATAATAATAATAATAATAATAATAGTAGAATAACGCAAGTGCATTGCATGTGCATGTTCATAGTAGTAAATAATAAATAAATAATAGTAAATTTCCTCATAATAAATTGTAACAAACCCTAATAACCCCATAATAAATCCTAACTGACCCTAATAACTTCATAATAAATCATAACAAACCCAAACAACCCCAAATAAATTGTAACAAATCCTAACAATGCCAAATAAATCATAACAAACTGAAACAAACCATAACAAACCCCTAATAAACCGCAATAAACCCTAAGAAATCAAAATAAACCCTTATAAATCGTATTAAAACCAAATACATGTTTATAAACTCTAAAAAATAAAATAAACCCTAAAAACCCTAATAAATCCAAAATAACCCTAAAAACTGTTGATAAACCGTAGAAAATTCTATTAATGCCTACAAAAGCACAATAAAATCCTAATATACAATAAAAAATTCTAATAAACCGTAACAAATCCTAAAGAATAGTAATAAACCCTAATGAACCCTAATAAACACTAAAGAACCATAATAGACTCTAAAGAGCACTAAAAAACCCTAAAGAACAAAAAATGTTAAAACACATTACATAAACCCTAAAAACCTCTACAATTCCCAAACAAACCCTAAAACACACTAAAAACCCCTAACAACCCCTATCAATCCCGAAAAAACAAATAAACCCTTAAACCCACCAAAAAACCATTGAACACCCCTCATACACCATAAAAACCATAAACACCCGTTAACAACCCTTAATAACCCTAAAAACCACTACCAACCATAATCAACCATTAAAACCCTAAAAAGGCAACAAATAGTTACATAAACCCAAAAAATGTTACATAAACCCTAAAAATGCAACATAAACCCTAAAAACGCAACATAGACCCAAAAAAGGAAACATTAAACCAAAAAAACACTACATAAACCCTAGAACTGTAACATTAGCACTAAAAACACAACATAAACATTAAAAAACGCAACATAAAACCTAAAAACACAACATAAACACTAAAAAACTACATGAACCCCAAAAAATTACATAAACCCTAAAAAATGCAACATAAACGCTAAATCACCCCTAAAACGCTACATAAACCCAGAAAACACAACATAAACCCAAAAAATGCTACATAAAACCTAAACACAATACACGCTACAGAAACCCTAAATTGTTACATAAACCCTAAAAATGATACATAAAATTTTAAAACTGTTAACTAAACCCTAAAAATGCTACATAAACACTAAAAATGCTACATAAACTCTATCAACCCTAAAAAATGATACAAAAATCCAAAAGACGCTTTAAAACCCTCAAAAATATTAAACCCTAATATATAAAATTAAACCCAAATAAACACCTAATAAACTCTAATAAACCCTAAAAACACCTTAGTATCCCTAAAATCCTAAGAAATTCTACTCAACCCTAATAAAAACCCAAAAAAACCTAATAAACCCTAATAAATTATAATAAAACCTAATAAACCCTAAAAACAGGTTAAGAAAACCTAAATAACCCTAAACAACACTAATTGACACTAATAAACACTAATAAACCATATTAAACCCCAAAAACCCTAAAAGCCATAATAAACCATAAATTAATCCAAATAAACCCTACTCAACCCTAAAAAAACTTAACACACCATAATAACCCCTAATAAGACCCTACAAAACCCTAATAAAGAAAAAAATGCTAGTATACCTTAAAAACTCCCTAGAAATCCTAATAAACCCTAAAAACAGTCACAAATAATAAAAAAATATCACAAACAATAAAAACGTGCTATATTACCTAAAAAGACCAAAAAACACTAATATGACCTAATAAAGAAAAAAAACGCTAATATACCTTAAAATCCCCAAAAAATCTAATATATCATAATAAACTCTAATATAACCAATGAAACCCTAAAAGGCTCACAAAAACCAAAACAAAACACTCACAAACAATAAAAGAACGCTATATTATCTAAAAAGGCCTGACAAACACTAATATAACCTAATAAAACAAAAAATATAAACATCTAAAAGACCATAATAAACCCTAAAAATCACATAGAAACCCCAATAAAAAAGAATAAACCCTAAAAAAACCTAATAAAACTCTAAAAAATCCTTCTCAACCCGACTAAACCTTGACACACCATAAAAAAACCTAATAAAACCTAAATAAACCCCTATAAACAAAAAAATGCAAAAAAACCATTAAAAAGCCCAAGAAACCCTAATAAACCATAATAAGTTCAAATAAAAGCTAATAAACCATTAAAAATGCTCACAAACACTAAAAACACGCAAATAAAACATAAAAAGTCATAACAACCCCTCATATATATTAACAAAAACTAAAAAACACTCATATACCCTAATAAAAACAATAACAAACCCTAGTAAACCCTAAAAAACGCACATATACCATTAAAAAACAATAAAACCCCTAATAAATTCTATTCAAACCTAACAAAGCCTAAAAGCACTAATTAACCTGAATAAACACTACTAAACAGTAAAAAACCCTAATATACCATCTTAAAAATTAATAAACCACAATGAACCATAATAAACCAGAATAAATCCTAAATATACCCAAATACACCATAATATACCATAATATACCCTATTAAACCCAACACAATCCTAATAAAACCCTAAAATACCTAATTAACCCTAATAAACCTTGACAAACCATAATTAACCCAAATAAAATCCTAATAACCCCCACCAAATCCTAAAAAACGCTAATATACAATTAAAAATCCTAAAACCAAAACAAACCATAATAAATGTTAATAACACCTAAAAATCCTAAAAAATGATAGTAAACCCTAAAAATACCTCTAATAATAATAGTAGTAACAATGCATGTGCATGTGCATATGCATGTGCGTGGTTTAAATAATAAATCATAACGCGTGTGCATGTGCATATGCATGCGCATTTGCATGTGAATGATAATAATAATAAATTATAAATAATAATGCATGTGAATTTCATGTGTTTGTGCATGTGCATGTGAGTGATAATAAATAATAAATAATAACACACATCCAAGTGCGTGTGCATGTGCATGTGTATGTGCATGGTACTAAACAATAAAAAATTACAAAGTCCACATGAATGTGCATTTGCATGTGAATGATAATAAATAATAAATAATAACACATGTGATAATAGACTAATGCAAGTTCATTGCGTGTGGATGTGCATGAGAATAAATAATAATAACACATGTGATAATAGAATAACGCAAGTGAATTTAATTTTCATGTGCATGGTAATAAATAATATATAATAACGCACATAAATGTGCTTTTACATGTAATGATAATGATAATGATGCATGCACAAGCATGGTAATAAATAATAAATAACAACGCACATGCATGTGCATTTGTATTTGATGATACACACAGTAATAATAATAATAATAGTAGTAGTAGTAGTAGAATAACGCAAGTGAATTTCATGTGAATGTTCATAGTAGTAAATAATAAATAAATAATAGTAAATTCCAGCAACATTAGTCAGAAGCTAAGCTTCTGACCATTTATTAAAATAAAAGAAAAAGTACAAAATAGACTATCGGGGTCAAACATAGGAACTTTCTCTCATCCATCAAGTACAAAATTATAGATCATAATAAGACATGTCATTCCCATAGTTAGAATCATCACATGTTTCCCATTCAGACTGAGACTGGCCATGGTTTAAGATCATAAGAGTATCAGAATTGAACTTTCATGACAACTTCGAAGAAGCTCGGCTAGACACAGTGCGAGGTGTGTTAGAATAGTCATTCATCGACCTTCTCTTCGAGGGAGCATGAGTGACATTTGTCCTCCCTTTTTCAGATAAAAGTGCATCCTTAAAAGAGACACGACTAGTGATGCCCGTTTTCACCCCATCTATATCAGAGATATCACCCTACTTCTCAGCAATCCTAGAGGAGTTCAACAAATTCTGAATTTCATGGTGAAAATCAACATGTAATAATAGTAAATTACCCCATAATAAATCGTAACAAACCCTAAAAACCCCAAAATAAATCCTAACAAACCTTAATAACCCCATAATAAAACGTAACAAACCCTAACAACCCCAAAATAAATCGTAACAAATCCTAACAATGCCAAATAAATCATAATAAACTAAAACAAACCATAACAAACCCCTAATAAACTACAATAAACCCTAACAAATCATACTAAACGCTAATAAATCGTAATAAACCCAAATACACGTTAATAAACCCTAATAAATAAAATAATCCCTAAGAAACCCTAATAAATCCTAAATAACACTAAAAAAGGTTCATAAACCCTAGATAAATCTATTAATGCCTACAAAAACCAAATAAAACCCAAATATACATTAAAAACACCAATAAACCATAAAAAATCCTAAAGAACACTAATAAACCCTAATCAAACCTAATAAACCCTAAAGAGCCATAATAAACTCTAAAGAACACTAAAAAACCCTAAAGAACCAAAAAATGTTAAACACATTACATAAACCCTAAAAACCGCTACAATTCCTAAACAACCGCAAAAACACTCTAAAAAACCCTAACAACCCCTA
This sequence comes from Viscum album, assembly GCA_963277665.1. NCBI lineage: Eukaryota > Viridiplantae > Streptophyta > Magnoliopsida > Santalales > Viscaceae > Viscum > Viscum album. Next base: position 4,444,636 of record CAUJRU010000007.1, read on the forward strand.
TAAATCTCAAAAAAACAAATAAACCCTTAAAACCCCACAAAAACACATTAAAATCCCATCAAATACCATAAAACCCATAAACAACCGCTAACAACCCTTAAAAACCCTAAAAACCACTATAAACCATAAACAACCATTAAAACTATAAAAAGGCAATAAATAGATTCATAAACCAAAAAAACATTACATAAACCCAAAAATTGCAACATAAACCCAAAAAAAAACTACATAAACCGAAAAAACCCTACCACTACTAGAAATGATGTTTTTCCCAACGGGTGTTTACCAACGGTTTGCTAAAACCGTTGGGCTTGAAGGATTAAGAAAGCCTTTCCCAACGGTTCACTGAAACCGTTGGGAAAAGCCACCCCTTTGCCAACGGTTTCTTTAAACCGTTGGTAAAGGGGTGTGTTAATGACCCTTTTGCCACCGGTTCTGTTGAACCGTTGGGAAAGGGTCACCCCTTTGCCAACGGTTTCCTCAAACCGTTGGTAAAGGGGTCCTTAGCATCTCTTTCCCAACAGTTCTTAAAAACCGTTGGGAATTATTTCCCCCAAATCCAGCCGCGGGGCTGCTCTCCCCCATTCGCACAGAAACCTAATTTCATCCGCTCCACCGCTCTCCTCTCGAGAAATCCCCTATCCGAAGAGGTGAAAACCATCTGAAATCAGGTATCTTTTCATTTATACACATATACTTCCTTATTTTTATTGTTATTGCTTTAGTATTTTAGTTTTAAGTTATCAATCCACCTCTAGCTCTCTGCTACTCTCCAAATCCCCCATCCGATAGGTGAAAACCCATTTGAATCATCTCAAATCAAGTAATTTTTTGTTTATACACATATGGTCCCTTGTCTTTATTATTTTTATTGTTATTGCTCTAGTATTTTAGTTTTAAGTTATCAATCCAGCTGCAGCTCTCTGCTACTCTCGAACTCCCACATAGGAATAGGTGAAAACCCATCTGAATCGTCTCAAATCAGATAATTTTTTCTTTATACACATATGGTACCTTGTTTTTATTGTTATTGATCTAATATTTTAGTTTTAAGTTTGGATTTTGATATGATTTAACCGTGTAAAATAGGGAAATGAATAAATATTTTGTTAATTAATTAGTTTCCCCTGGAATATCAGTTGTGTTATAATGTCCATGATAAATAAAGGGGTAATGTAATAAAAGACCTTGAATAAATAAATTGTGGAAGTTGGGGTATGTTGCCTCTATGAGAGGTTTTTTTTTGTGTTTCATTGTATGATGTAGGCTGTTTTATGGGGATTGAGGTGACCAGTTGGGCTTTGTGATATGTGGGGTTGTAATGTGATGGTTAGTGGGCATGGATGTGTCATGTGAAGTTGTATGATAGTGATGATGTGTGGTGGTGTTGTGTCGTGTGGAGGTGTTGTGTGATGAAGTTGTGGTGTATAATGTGGTGAGGTGGTTTTGGTTGTGCAGTGGTTTGTGATGTGCAATATTTTTATTGTGATATGTGGTTGTTTTGGTGAGATGGTTGGTCGATGTAACATGGTGTCGACGGTTATTGTGAGATGGTGAGTTGTTGTGTGGTGGTTTTATTAGTTTCCTGGTTATCTATGGAATAAATTATGCTGTTAAAACAAAAAAAAACAAGATATTAAATAAATGAGATGGAATAGAAATGGATGTGTGGTAAATGGATTTAATTAATTTAACATTAAATGAATGGACAATGTAAGTGTGAATGAAGTGGCTTATAAATGAATGTGAGAAATGCTATGCGTCTTGTGTGGTGGTGGTGTGGTTTATGTGTTTTATAGTAGTAGTGAAGTGTGTGATTATGTAGTTAATGTGAACCCATAGCTTGAGTATTTTGTGCTATCTATATATCATGTATTTTTATGTTATTTCTACACATTCCAGGGGGGTGGTATGTCTAGGTGGTGGTGGTGGGGTTGCAGGGGAGGGGGGTGTGGGCTGTTTGGGAGGGTGGGCGGGGCTATCCAGGGGGGGTACGGGGTGTCCAGGGGGGTACGGGGGTGGGCGGGCTGTCCACAAGGGTGGACGGGCTGTCCACGGGGGTGGCCGGGCTGTCAAGGAGCGGTGGGTGGGCTATCCAGGGGGGTGGGTGGGCTGGCCACGGGGGGTAGGGGTGTCCAGGGGGGTGGGTGGGCTATCCAAGGGGGTGGGGGGCTATCCATAGGGAGAAGGGGTGTCGAGGGGGTGGGTGGGCTATCCACGGGGGTGGTTGGGCTGTCTAGGGGGTAGGGGGTGTCCACGGGGGTGGGTGGGTTGTCCACGGGGGTGGGCGGGGCTATCCACGGGGGTGGGAAAGGCTGTCCACGGGGGTGGGCGGGGCTGTCCAGGGGGTGTGGGCTGTCCTGGGGGTCTGGGTGGGGTGTCCTGGTGGGGGAGGGGTGTGTGGGGTGTCCAGGGGGGTGGTATGTCTAGGTGGTGGTGGTGGGGTTGCAGGGGAGGGGGGTGTAGGCTGTTTAGGAGGGTGGGCGGGGCTATCCCGGGGGGGTACGGGGTGTCCAGGGGGGTACAGTGGATTGTCTGATGTTTCTCTAATGATCAAGGACGGAATGTTTGGAGGACATCACAAGTCCTGACTGGTTGATCCTAGAAGCAATTTCATGATCATGGATGTAATGCCTATAGGGAATCTCTTGATTTTGGTGATCTTCTCCATTTTCATCAAAAGACATGTTTGACACACTGGGAGGGAAACTCTAGAGTCAGTGTGACATGTCTTGAAGGGTGATTTATGTCCATAGTGACATGATTTGAGGACATCACATGACCTAGTTGGTGTTCCTGGAGGGTGTTAAGGGAGCCATCTAACATTCCTGACATTTAATATGAGACTGAGATAATATGTATTGATTCCCCTATATAGAAGGAGATACATATCTATTGGAAAACATGTAGTCTGTATGGTGAGAATTAAAGGCTTTTCATTACAAGGGTGGCATATTCATAGGTGCCATCAGATTTTATTTGACATGTCAAGGGGACATAAAATGATCAAAATAGGTTTCCAATGGAATGTATTGTGAACATGATGAAATTTCCTAGTGCAATAAAATTTCATAGGTGATGCATGTTATGAACATTAGGGTCAACATATATTTCCTTCACCTTAGTCTCCCATATTTTAGTATTTCATCCATCCTTTTATCCCAAATTCCATATATTTATACATTATTTTATTATATTATGTCTCAAATTATCTAAAATATGTGTTTGATGTTCTTCACGTGACCTATCATAATTCCTTCTCATAATCTATAGTGATCATGGGAAGATCCCATGCATGATTCATGATCACTCAAATTATTCTGCAGATCATACATAATGGAAGCCTTACAGGATGTGAGATGATTATATCTATGAAATCTACTCAGGTACCTGGTGAGGAAGTGCATATTAATTCAAAAAGGTAAATCGCATATGAGGATACCCTACTAATATGGTTATGGGATGAGGCATGCTTTGATGTGATAACACATTAAGTTCTTGTTGGTTTTACATTTTTTCGATAACACATTAGTATGTTTTTTTCACATGTGTAGTTGATACCATGATTATTTTCTTCCTTTATCGTTTACTTAAATGTATTTTCTATTAAAGTTCAATCCTATTGAATTGTTTATGACAAAATGACTTATATGAATTATTCTTACAGAATGGACAGAAGTTGGATGTATGAAACCGATCGTATCTCAAACGATTTTCAAAACAATTTGGAGAGCTTTATAGATTTTTCATTTCACAATGTTTCAGATAGTGGTCGCATACACTGCCCATATTCTAATTGTGTTGGTAGACCTTGGTTGAGTCGTGAAGAAGTCAGCTACCACATAACCAAAAATGGTTTTCAAGCAAACTACTTTGTGTGGTATCACAATGGGGAGAAAATGAAATCTCAAATTGGTGATGATCGAAATGAAAGGACTGGAATGGAGAATTTGTTAGATGATCGGTTTCCGTTTATTCGTCATCATGAAAAAGAAAGGATTTCGACTCAAGAAGACGTCGATATGAGGACAACTGATGCATCTAGTGAAAATGATGATATTGATAGGGTGAAAAAATTGAATGATGCTGCCACGACTCCAGTATATCGACAATGTGATAAAATGAAAAAGCTGGAATTTTTAATCCGATTGTTTCATGGAAAAACTATGTATGGGATTTCTAATACCGCAATCGATTACATTCTTACCCTCTTGAAGGATTTACTTCCAGATGATGCAGATATTCCCTCCAACCACTATATGGCATGGAAGTTAGTTGAAGAACTTGGATTTTCCAGAAACAAAATTCATGCTTGCCCGAAAGATTGAAGTTTATTCTGGGAAGAAACCGCTAAACGAAATGAATGTATAAAATGTGGCACATCCCGCTGGAAGTCAAAATCTGATGGAACACCATCCCGCATTCCACAGAAAGTAATGTGGCACTTTCCATTGATCCCCAGACTCCAGAATCTTTTTATGTCTGATAACATATCAATAAAAATGAGATGGCATGATACCGAGAGAAAGAAGACTAATGATGAGTTGGTTCATCCTGCAGATGGATTTGCATGGCAGAGATTTGATGCTCGACATCCTGATTTTGCAGCTGACGTGCGTAATGTGAGGCTGGGTCTTTCATGCGACGGTTTTAATCCGTTTGGGCAGATTCTTACTTCGCACAGCACATGGCCAGTTTTTATACACATTTATAATCTTCCCCCATGGTTGTGTATGAAAAAATCTTTCACTTTCATGAGTATACTCATATCTGGTCCTTCTGATCCCGACATTGATATTGTTGTATACATGCAACCTTTAATAAAAGAGTTGAAACTTCTTTGGGATGTGGGTGTGCGCACATACTATGTATGTTCGAAAGACATATTTCAGATGCGTGCTGCGCTTATGTGGACGTTCAATGATTTTCTGGATTATGCAATGATGTCTGGATGGAGCACGAAGGGAAAACTATCATGTCCAGTTTTTATGAAGAATACACGATCCAGAAGACTGAAACATCGTTGTAGTTTCAGTTTTATGGGACATCGACGATTTTTGCCAAAGGATCATCCATATAGAATGAATCGTTGAAGATTTGATAATACTATAGAGACCGATGATCCACCTCAGCATATGTCTGGAACTGATGTTCTTAATTAATTGAAAGATTTCAGTTTTTCGTTCGGGAAGGGTCAAATGAAATCTGGAAAGAGAAAGAATGTTTCCACAGAAACCTGTTATAATTGGAGGAAGATGAGTATCTTTTTTGATTTGCCTTATTGGTCAACCAATTTGCTACGTCATTGCTTAGACGTAATTCATATTGAAAAGAATATATGTGAAATGTTGCTTTCAGTTCTTCTAAATGTCAAGGGGAAGACAAAAGATGATTTACGATCTCGACGTGACTTGGTGGATTGGGGCATCAGACCAGAATTGCATCCTGTGCGTATCAGTGAAAATAAATGGCAACTTCCATGTGCTTCTTATGTGATGACACCTACTGAAAAAAACAATTTTTGGAAGTATTAGAGACTATTAGAGTTCCTGATGGCTATTCAAGCATTATATCTAAACGGGTCAACAGAAGAGAGTTGAAGCTAAAATCTTTGAAGACTCATGATTATCACGTTCTACTGCATGAGTTTCTTCCAATAACAATCTGTCATCTTTTGTCCAATAATGTAAGGGTGGGTGTTATTCGGTTGTGCCATTTGTTTAGAGATCTTTGTGCTAAGAAGTTGTCCAAGTCTTTCTTGCAAAAAATGTTGACAGATGCTCCATTAATTTTGTGTGAGTTGGAGAAAATATTTCCCCCATCATTTTTCACATGCATGCTGCATCTGACTGTCCATATTCCAACTGAAATACTTCTCGAAGGACTTGTTTCTTTTCGTTGGATGTATCCAACTAAAAGAAATATGTTCACATTAATGTCTTATGTTCGAAACAAGAATCATCCTGAAGGTTCTATCGTGAACGGTTACTTAGCTCAAGAATGTATGGATTTCTGTTAAATGTATTTGTCTGATCTTACTACAAGAATGAACAGACCAATGAGAAATGAAGAAGAACAATATGAGGAAATTGAACCCAGTTTTCCATCACTTCCTCAAACAGGAGGAATTCCTGGATCATATACGTTGAAGACATTAAGCCATGAAGAGCAGGAGATGGCACATTACACAGTTTTGTTCAACTGTGATTTGTTCGATGACTATATCAGGTAACAAAATTGAATACGTATATCTTACATATATATTTGTTAAACTATTCATATTTTTTTATCTACAGGGAACATAAAACAATGATAAATAGGAATCATCATCCTTTATCTTTGAGAAGGAGAGAGACTTTGCATAGCAAAGAGTTTTCTGCTTGGTTAAAATTGAAGGTAAAAATATTACTGTTTAAATTAATTATTTCAATATTTACTTAAGTTTAACTATCATATATATTACAGGTATTGAGTTTGTCTGCTGACTCTGTCTCTGAGGAAATAAGAGCTTTGGCTTTTGGTCCTAATACCGTGGTCCGTGACTGTAAATCAATTGTTATCAATGGGTACAGATTTATTATCGCTGAACGAGCCAAAAACATGAGAACAAAACATGATGGTATTATGGTTACTACCACAACAGATTGTTATGCTAGTGCATCAGATAGTAGACCGCGACTTGAAAATGTGGGTTATTATGGAGTCGTTGAGAAAATAATAATATTGGATTATTACTCTCATGGACGAGTCACAATGATGAAATGTCATTGGTTTGATTCGATGACGAGACATGGCACATTTATTGATGATTGTGGATTTCGAGTAATTAATATGACCCGCACTCTTGCTACCGAAGAACCATATGTGTTGGCATCAATGGATAAACAAGTTGTTTATGTCAAAGATCTACTTCAACCTGAATTTGGTGTCATAGTTGAAGTAATTCCAAGACATATTTTTGATGATGCTGATGATGGAATTGACACTGTCCCTATTGCCATTGGAACCAATCCATTTATTTCTTTTGATTACTCCAATAGCTCAATTGTCAGAGTTGATTGTGAACCTGAAGTTGTGGTTGTAAATATATAGAATCATTCATCCATGTTCTCAATTCTTTTGGTTTACCTCGAGTTGGGTTGTTAAGGTTGGTAATATTCATATTTATTTAGTATTGATCACAAATATGTTTTAGCTGACTTGACCGTTATGTGAATTTTCAATGTTTATTGGTTGCTGTTTTATTTGAATTGCATTTTCTAATTTGGAATTGAACTGTATTCAAACCAAATCAAACAATATTTATAACTTGGTGAACATTACAACGTGTATGTTTTATTAAATTCATTCAAGCTCTTCTAAAACAATTGATAGCTAAATTACCAATGAATCCCCTCCTTCCCTCATATATTTAGTTTTTTGGTTTACACATTAATTTTCTTTTTCTAATTAATTACATATTTGTTTTCAAATGCAGAAAATGCATCCAATTGAAGAGAGACGAAGAAAAAAAATGGCGGAGAACAATCGTCGGATGGAGGAGATGGGCATTCCACCATTAGTGCCTACAGTGAGTACTTTATTTCAAATATATATATATATATATATATATATATATATATTTACAGAATATATAATGTCATGTGATTAATTTTTTTTGTAATCTTTTTTGTAGGATCAACCATTACGTCGACAGTTATTCGACGAGGAGCCTAGTACTGGTCCTAGTACTCAGGCCGGTGGTATGAGGAGGGTCCGTACCAGAGGTGGACGTAGAGCTGCGCGTGCCCGATTAGACCCTGCCCCTCCCACTGACATTTCAGCCTTCCCACATTCTGATCCCGGTGTGTCGTTAGGGACACACGGGTTATTTAGGCCTCCCATGTTTTCGCTACCTTCTGCATCTTCTGCCCCATCATTTTCACATCCCATGATGATTCCCACTCCCCAGTCAGCATCAGGTCATACAACTGTTCCATCTTATTTTCCTTCTACTTCTATCTCTCCGAGCTTTTATATTCCATCGTCTTCGACTCCTGTTCCACAATAGGGTGTTCCATCAGGTTCTGTGGATCTGGCGCCACTCATTGATCAGACTAGCGCAGGTATATTTATAAAACCCTAAAAAAAATTTATAGTAATATTTATTTTCATTATAACATGTTTTGATAAAATATTTGTTTTTCTTTCATGACAGATACATCTACTGACAGGAGGCGGGGGCGGGGCCGTACACGCATGCGTTCGGTGTGGAACCGTCGCACACAGGTTATGGTGGAATATAATGAAGACAATCAGATGGTTGAGAAAACAGGGCAGCAATGTCGGAGTTTTATGGCGACGCTTGCCAAATACTCCGACATCATTCCCGTCAGCCCGCTGTTGTGGAGACATTTGCCACATGAGGTCAAAGATAGAGCTTGGGCAGAGATATGGGTAAAAAAATATGTTGTATTTAATGCCATGAATTATTTTTGTATTTATATGAATTAATATTTTGATTTCAGCTTCGATTTAATTTTCCTGATGGTGAGGGTGCACGACTGGAACGTCTAAAGGATTTAGGCGAGCTTTGGAGAGCCTACAAGCATGAGCTGTATATTGGCTGGCGTGCTAGAGTTGGCACTGAGTTAGAGGCAGTACCAGTCGTGGATGATTGTCCTATAAAGCAGTATCGTCAGATGATTACTCATTAGACGAGTACCCAGTTTAAGGTATGAATTATATTTGAGGTATTTAAAAAATAAATTTCAAGTTTTTCATTAATATTATCCTTTTCATTATCGAATTTTATTTAGGAATCATCTGGAAAAAATAAAAAAAACATTGATGCAAATAAATACCTCCATACAGTAGGACGCACGACGATGCCGGATCATGAGAGGCAGCAGGTATGACAATTGTTTATAAGTTTTCTTTACGACTTACATTTTCTTTTGTTTCCTCAATTATTTAATCATTTGCTAAAGTTTTTATATAACTTTTGTTTTCAATGTCATTGTAGAGGCAAGTACAAAATATTGAAGGACGTGTGCCTCGAGCAAAACTATTTTGCTCGAGTAGACGAAAAAAGGATGGAAGTGCTGTCAACGAAGCGACTCAGCAACAGATTGTAAGTTTTAATCTGTTGATTTTATATTTTAATATCTATTTCGTAACTTAATAATATATTTATATTTGTAACAGGATGCTTTAGAGGCCCTCGATGCCCAAGAAGCAGACAATTTTGGGCCATCTGATCACTTACATCAGGTGTTGGGAGAGGATCATTCTGGCAGAGTACGCTGCCGACCTAGGATAGCCCCGACGAGGTATTGGCCTGCCTCAGGTACGAGTTGTAGTGCCACCGATCTGCAGCAAGTTAGGGCACAGGCAGAACAAGCTGAGAAAAGGGCCACAGAGACGGCAGAACAGTCTGCTAGGGCAAATAGTGCATTTATGAAATTTATTGAAGTTCTACGTCCAACACTTCCAGCAGAGGCCAGCCCAGAGATTGATGAATACATGTCGTAGATACATTCTATATATGGTGCACCAGGTGGCAGTTCTAGTGGTGGTCAGGCCGATGTCCAACTTGAAGATAATGATGGCGAGGAGTCTGATGCGGAAGAGGAGGGAGATGATGAGGGCGAGGAGGAGGGCGAAGGCGAGGATGAAGGCACTGTGGAGGGTGAGGACGATGAGGAGGACGATGACGAGGGTGATGATGATGATTATGATGGTGATGGTGATGATGATGTGGGACATATTGATCCGTTACATTTTTGACTTATATTACTGAGATTTGATGTTTAATCTATTCTAGTTGTTGGTTTTATCTAGACTCGTAGTATAGTATTGGAGTTGAGTTATTTTTATATATTATCTGTTTTTATGGATGTTGTTTTCTTTTAGTGGTTGTGTGTTTGAGAACTTCCTGGACAACCCCCCTCATTCTTGGACCCTGGACAACCCCCCCTCCCCCTTGGACCCCGAACACCCCCCAAACACCCCCCGGACAGCCCCGCGGACAGCCCCCTGGACAGCCCCCCGGACAGCCCCCAACCCTCCACCCTGGACCCCGGATAGCCCCCCGAACAGCCCCCTGGACAGCCCCCCAGACAACCCCCCCACCCTCCCCCTTGGACCCCGGACAACCCCCCAAACACCCCCCAGACAGCCCCCTGAACAACCCCAGACAACCCCCTGAACAACCCCTGAACAACCCCTGAACAACCCCTGAACAACCCCCTGAACAACCCCCGTACAGCCCCCTAAACAACCCCAGACAACCCCCTGAACAACCCCCAAACCCCCCCCCCCCCGGACAGACCCCGCACAGCCCCCCCACCCTCCTCCTTGGTCCCCGGACAGCCCCCCGGACACCCACCAGACAGCCCCCCGGACAGCCCCCGCGGACAGCCCCCTAGACAGCCCCCCGTACAGCCCCCAACCCTCCACCCTGGACCCCGGATAGCCCCTCGGACAGCCCCCCGGACAACCCCCCCCCCCCCCACCCTCCCCCTTGGACCCCGGACAACCCCCCAAACACCCCCAGACAGCCCCCTGAACAACCCCGGACAACCCCCTGAACAACCCCTGAACAACCCCTGAACAACCCCTGAACAACCCCCTGAACAACCCCCGGACAGCCCCCTGAACAACCCCAGACAACCCCCTGAACAACCCCCAAACACCCCCCGGACAGACCCCGCACAGCCCCCCCCCCCCCCCCCCACCCTCCTCCTTGGTCCCCGGACAGCCCCCCGGACACCCACCGGACAGCCCCCCCGGACAGCCCCCCGGACAGCCCCTCGGACAGCCCCTCCACCTTCCTTAATTTCATTAGCTCTGAAATGTTTCATAGCACGATCAACTAAAATCTAATCCATACTAAATATGATATAAAAATATTCTATATGAATTTCCATAAGATTTTAAGTGAAAACAAAAAGTGACATATGAAAAACTGACCAAACGCATTCGAAATGTGTTGATGCTTTAGGACAACGATCCATGGGTCATATGTGACGTGTACGAATCAACCCCGCCTCAATCCGAGGTGCGGTGTGGTCGGAACAACTCAAAGTGTATGTCTTTTGTTTCAAAGGACATCATTTTAAGTGAAAAAATCAACTGGCATACGGAAAATAGGCCAAATGCATTCAGATTGTGTTGATACTTTAAGACAATGATCCATGGGTCATTTGAGACGTGTATGAGTCAACCCCGCCTAAATCCGAGATGCGGTGTGGTCGGGACCACTCTAAGTGACATTCTTTTGTTTAAAATGGACAGTATTTTAAGTACATACGGAAAACCGACCAAAGGCATTCGGTTTCTGTTGAAACTTTAGGAGAACGATCCATGGGTCATATGTGATGTGTACGAGTCAACGCCACCTCAATCCGATGCGCGGTGTGGCCGACACCACTCAAAGTGTCTCTATTTTGTTTAAAATGGACTTCATTTTTAGTGAAAACAAAAAATGACATACGGAAAACCGACCAAACGCATTCGGTTTCTATTGAAACATTAGGAGAACAATCCATGGGTCATATGTGACGTTTACGAGTCAACACCACCTCAATCTGAGGTGCGGTGTGGCCGACACCACTCAAAGTGTCTCTATTTTGTTTAAAATGGACAGTATTTTGGCCGTTTATGACACCAGAACTGGGTTGTCAGTCACCGCGGGCACAGGGCACGTCCGATTGACGTGCCGTCTGCGCGTAAACATCATGAATAATAATTAGAATGTTGCACGGTGGTTTCAGGTCAATCCGAGGTCGTCCGCTATGAATTTGACCGTTTAACGCCCGTTTTGGCCGTTTATGACACCAGAACTGCGTTGTCGGTCACCGTGGGCACACGGCACGTCCGATTTACGTGACGTCTACTCGACCACTTCATAAATCACTCACCCGTATTTTTCGTCTGATTTCAGGTCATTCCGACTTCGTTCGGCCCATTTGGACCCCCCTCACGCGCGTTTACGAAGCGCGTGCATCACTTAAAATACGAATATTGCGCCGTACCGTGCAAACTGCACATCCGATTGACGTTCCGTCTGCGCGTACACGTCACAAATAATAATTAGAATGTTTCACGGTGGTTTAAGCTCAATATGAGGTTGTCTGCTATGAATTTGACCGTTGGATGCCCGTTTTGGCCGTTTATGACACCAGAACTGCGTTGTCGGTCACCGCGGGCACATGGAACATCCAATTGACGTTCCATCTACTCGACCACTTCAGAAATCACTCACCCATATTTGTCGTCTGATTTCAGGTCATTCCGACTTCGTTCGTCCCGTTTGGACCCCCCTCACGCGCGTTTACGAAGCGCGTGCATCACTTAAAATACGAATATTGAGCCGTACCGCGCAAACCGCACGTCCGATTGACGTTCCGTTTGCGCGTACACGTCACGAATAATAATTATAATGTTGTACGGTGGTTTCAGCTCAATCTGAGGTCGTCTGCTATGAATTTGACCGTTGGACGCCCGTTTTGGCCGTTTATGACACCAGAACTGCGTTGTCGGTCACCGCGGGCACACGACACGTCCGATTGACGTACCATCTGCTCGACCACTTCCGAAATCACTGTCCCGTATTTGTCGTCTGATTTCAGGCCATTCCGACTTCGTTCGGCCCGTTTGGACCCCCCTCACGCGCGTTTACGAAGCGCGCACATCACTTAAAACACGAATATTGAGCCGTACCGCGCAAACCGCACATCTGATTGGCGTGCCGTCTGCGCGTACACGTCAAGAATAATAATTATAATGTTACACGGTGGTTTTAGGTCAATCCGAGGTCGTCCGCTATGAATTTGACCATTTGACGCCCGTTTTGGCCGTTTATGACACCAGAACTGCGTTGTCGGTCACCGCGGGCACACGACACGTCCGATTGACGTGCCGTCTGCTCGACCACTTCATAAATCACTCACCCGTATTTTTCATCTGATTTCAGGCCATTCCGAAATCGTTCGGCCCGTTTAGACCACCCTCACGCGCGTTTACAAAGCGCGCGCATCACTTAAAACACGAATATTGAGCCGTACCGCGCAAACCGCACGTCCGATTGACGTGCCGTCTGCGCCTACACGTCAGAAATAATAATTAGAATGTTTCACGGTGGTTTCAGGTCTATCTGAGGTCTTCCGCTATGAATTTGACCGTTTGACGCCCGTTTTGGCCATTTATGACACCAGAACTGCGTTGTCGGTCACCGCGGGCACACGGCACATCCGATTGACGTGCCGTCTGCTCGACCACTTCATAAATCACTCACCCGCATTTTTTGTCTGATTTCATGCCATTCCGAAATCGTTCGGCCCGTTTGGACCACCCTCACGCGCGTTTACGAAGCGCGCACATCACTTAAAACACGAATATTGAGCCGTACCGCGCAAACCGCACGTCAGATTGACGTGCCGTCTGCGCGTACACGTCACGAATAATAATTAGAATGTTTCACGGTGGTTTCAGGTCAATCCGAGGTCGTCCGCTATGAATTTGACCGTTTGACGCCCGTTTTGGCCGTTTATGACACCAGAACTGCGTTGTCGGTCACCGCGGGCACACAGCACGTTCGATTGACGTGCCGTCTGCTCGACCACTTCATAAATCACTCACCCGTATTTTTCATCTGATTTCAGGCCATTTCGAAATTGTTCGGCCCATTTGGACCACCCTCACGCGCGTTTACGAAGCGCGCACATCACTTAAAACACGAATATTGAGCCGTACCGCGCAAACCGCACGTCTGATTGACGTGCCGTCTGCGCGTACATGTCACGAATAATAATTATAATGTTGCACGGTGGTTTCAGGTCAATCCGAGGTCGTCCGCTATGAATTTGACCGTTGGACGCCCGTTTTGGCCGTTTATGACACCAGAACTGTGTTGTCGGTCACCGCGGGCACACGGCACGTCCGATTGACGTGCCGTCTGCTCGACCACTTCATAAATCACTCACCCGTATTTTTCGTCTGATTTCAGGCCATTCCAAAATCGTCCGGCCCGTTTGGACCACCCTCACGCGCGTTTACGAAGCGCACACATCACTTAAAACACAAATATTGAGCCGTACCGCGCAAACCGCACGTCCGATTGACATGCCGTCTACGCGTACACGTCACGAATAATAATTAGAATGTTTCACGGTGGTTTCAGCTCTATCTGAGGTCGTCCTCTATGAATTTGACCGTTTGACGCCCGTTTTGGCCGTTTATGACACCAGAACTGCGTTGTCGGTCACCGCGAGCACATGGCACGTCCAATTGACGTGCCGTCTACTGGACCACTTCAGAAATCACTCACCCGTATTTGTCGTCTGATTTCAGGCCATTCCGACTTCGTTTAGCCCATTTGGACCCCCCTCACGCGCGTTTACGAAGCGCGCGCGTCACTTAAAATACGAATATTGAGCCGTACCGCGCAAACCGCACGTCCGATTGACGTTCCGTCTACACGTACACGTCACGAATAATAATTAGAATGTTTCACGTTGGTTTCAGCTGTATCTGAGGTCGTCCTCTATGAATTTGACCGTTTGACGCCCGTTTTGGCCGTTTATGACACCAGAACTGCGTTGTCGGTCACCGTGGGCACACGACACATCCGATTGACATGCCGTCTGCTCTAACACTTCATAAATCACTCTCCCATATTTTTCGTCTGATTTCAGGCCATTCCGACTTCGTTCGGCCCGTTTGGACCCCCCTCACGCGCGTTTACGAAGCGCGCGCATCACTTAAAACACGGATATTGAGTCGTACCGCGCAAACCGCACGTCTGATTGATGTGCCGTCTGCGCGTACACATCACTAATAATAATTAGAATGTTGCACGGTGGTTTTAGCTCAATCCGGAGATGTTTTGTGGCCGGCACTACTCAAAGTGTCCGTCTTTTGTTTCAAAATGACGTCATTTTAAGTGAAAAGCATCAAGTGACATACGGAAAACCGACCAAACGCATTCCGAATCTGTTGATAATTTATCGCAACAATCCATGGGTCATATGTGATGTGTACGAGACAACCCGGGATAAATCTGAGTCGCGGTGTGGCCAGGATAAGTCTAAGTGACTCTCTTTTGTTTAAAATGGACACCATTTTAAGTACGTACAGAAAAATGACCAAACAGATTCAGTTTCCATTGAAACTTTAGGAGAACGATCCATGGGTCATATGTGACGTGTACGAATCATTCCCGCCTCAATCCGACATGCGGTGCGGCTGACACCACTCAAAGTGTCCGTCTTTTGTTTCAAAAGGACGTCATTTTAAGTGAAAGGCATCAACTGACATACGGAAGAATGACCAAACGCATTCGGATTCTATCGATACTTTAGAACAACGATCCATGAGTCATATGTGACGTTTAAAAGTCAACCCCATCTTAATCCGAGATGCGGTGTGGCCGACACCGCTCTAACTCTGTCTCTTTTGTTTAAAATGGACATGATTATAAATGAAAAGAACAACTGGCATATGCAAAACCGACCAAACGCATTCATAATCTTTTGATAAGTTATCACAATGATCCATGGGTCATATGTGACATGTACGAGCAAACTCGGGATGAATCTGAGTCGCGGTGTGGTCAGGATTAGTCTAAGTGTCACTCTTTTTTTTAAAATGGACAACATTTTAAGTACATAGGGAAAACCAACCAAATGCATTCGGTTTCCATTTAAACTTTAGGAGAACGATCCATGGGTCATATGTGACGTGTAAGAATCAACCTCGCCTCAATTGGAGACGCGATGTGGTCGGCACCACTCATAGTGTCCGTCTTTTATTTCAAAAGGACGTCATTTTAAGTGAAAAACATCAACTGGCATACGGAAAACCGACCAAACGCATTCGGATTGTGTCGATACTTTAGAACAATGAACCATGGGTCAAATTAGACGTGTATGAGTCAACCCCGCCTCAATCTGAGGTGCGGTGTGGCCGGTATCACTTCAGGTGTATGTATTTTGTTTAAAATGGACATCATTTGAGGTAAAAATATATGGTATAGAAAAAACCGATCAAATTATGAATTGAATTTCGGATTCCACATATAATTGTCATCTAAATTTTAAATTGAATTCTATATTAATTATGTACGTTTATAATTATGTTATGAATTCTAATTTAATTTTCATCTAAGTGTGGTCGGGACACTCTAAGTGACTTTTTGTTGTTTAAAATGGACAACATTTTAAGTACATACGGAAAACTGACCAAACACATTCGGTTTCCATTGAAACTTTAGGAGAACGATCCATGGGTTATATGCGATGCATACGAGTCAACGCCACCTCAATCCGAGGCGTGGTGTGGCCGGAACAACTCAAAGTGTATGTCTTTTGTTTCAAAAGGACATCATTTTAAGTGAAAAACATCAACTGACATACGGAAAACCGGCCAAACGCATTCGGATTGTGTTGATACTTTAGGAAAATCATCCATGGGTCATTTGAGACGTGTAAGAGTCAACCCCGTCTAAATACGAGACGCGGTGTGGCCGGTACCACTCTGACTGTGTCTCTTTTGTTTAAAATGGACAAGATTATAAGTGAAATAAACAACTGACATATGAAAAACTGACCAAACGCATTCGGAATCTGTTGAAAATTTAGGACAACGATTCATGGGTCATATGTTACGTGTACGAGTCAACCACGCCTCAATCCAAGTCGCGGTTTGGCCGAGACCACTCTAAGTGTATCTCTTTTCTTTAAAATGGACTACATTTTAAATTCATACGAAAATCCAACCAAACGCATTCTGCTTGTGTTTATATTTTAGCACAACAATCCATGGGTCATTTTTGATGTGTATGAGTTAACCCCGCCTCAATACGAGGTGTCGTGTGTCCGAAACCATTCAAAGTGTCTCTCTTTTATTTAAAAAACACTTCATTTTAAGTGAAAACAACAACTGACATACGAAAAACCGACCAAACGATTTCGGAATATGTTGATACTTTAGGACAACGATCAATGAGTCATTTGTGACGTGTACGAGTTAACCTCGCCTCAATCTGAGGCACGGTGTGACCGGTATCATTCCATATGTATGTATTTTATTTAAAATGGATATCATTTCTATTAAAAACATATGGTATATGAAAAACCAATCAAATTATGAATTGAATTCTGGATTCCACATATGATTTTCATCTAAATTTTAAAATGAATTCTAAATGAATTATGTATGTTTATAATTATGTTATGAATTCTACTTTAATTATGGATGAGTATATTTTTAGGATGCATTATATGTGTTGGTCGGTTGGTTTGCATTATTTGTATGTGTTGGTTTGTTCTCTATATGTATGAATTATATGTGTTACAGGTACAATAATTGGATTGAAAAATGAATTTAAAACGAGGGCATAATTGGATTGAAAATTGAATTGAAACCGAGGGTGAATGCCCAAAAACTAGACCTGCTGTGCAAATTGCAGGCTGCTGTGCAATTTGCACAGCAAAGCCTATGCCAACGGTTTGAAAACCGTTGGTAGAGGCTCTATGTAGCTGTTTTTACCAACGGTTCAAGGAACCGTTGGTAAAAACACCCTATCCCAACGGTTTGAAACCATTGGGATATCCTGTAGAATGGTTGTTTTTACCAACGGTTCATAGAACCGTTGGGAAAGAAAATTCTCTGTTGATTTCCCAACGGGCCAAACCGTTGGGAAAGGCCTTTCCCAACGGTTTGGCAGAACCGTTGGGATAGGTTGATTTTTTCTAACCTACCCCAACGTTCTCTGTAAACCGTTGGGAAAAGCCTTTCCCAACGGCTTACTTCCCCACGGTTTGCAGAACCGTTGTTATAACATATACCAACAGTTCTGCAGCCTTTCCCAACGGTTCTAAACCGTTGGGAAATGCTGGATTTCCAGTAGTGTACATAAACCCTAGAATCGTTACATAAACCCTAAACAACGCAACATAAACATTAAAAAACGAAACATAAAACCTAAAAACGCAACATAAACCCTAAAAACACTACATGAACCCTAAAAATGTTACATAAAACTTAAAAAATTCAACATAAATGCTACATCACCCCTAAAAATGCTAAATAAACCCAGAAAATGAAACAAAAACCCAAATAAATGCTACATAAAACCTCAACCCTAAACATGCTACATAAACCCTAAAAACATTACATAAACCCAAAAAAATGCTATATAAAACCTAAATCCAATAACTAAACCCTAAAAGCACTACATAAACACTAAAAATGCTACATAAAATCAAACAATGCTACACAAAAACTAAAAAATGCTACAAAAACCCTTAAGATGCTTCAAAACCCTCAAAAATATTAAACCCTAATATTCCATAATATTAAAAATTAAACCCTAATAAACACCCGCTAATAAACCCTAAAAAACCCTAATAATCCCTAAAAATCCATAATAAACACTAATAAAACCATAATAAAACCCTATAAATACGTTTTGAACACTAATAAACCTTGAAACACCATAATAAAACCTATTAAAACCCAACTAAACCCCCAATAAACAAAAAAAAGGAAAAAACATTGAAAATCTATAGAAACCCGAATAAAGAATAATAAATTCTAATAAAACCTAATAAACCATAAAAAATGCTCACAAGCACTAAAAACTCTCCAATAAAACCTAAAAAGTCTTAACAACCCCTCATATATATTAACAAAAACTAAAAAACACTCATATAGACTAATAAAAACAATAACAAACCCTAGTAAACCCTAAAAATCCCTAACAAACCCTAATAAACACTACTCAACCCTAATAAAACCTAATAAAACCCTAAATATACCTACTAAACCCAAATAAAACCCTAAAATTACTTACTCAACCCCAATAAACCTTAACACACTATAATAAAACATAATAAACCCCACTAAACCCTAAAAATGAAAATACTCCATTAAAAAGCCCTAAACCCCTAATAAATGCTAATAAACCTAACAAAGCTTAAAAGCACTAGTAAAACATAATAAACACTACTAAACCATAAAAACCCCAAATATACCCTCGTAAAAATTAATAAACCATAATGAACGATAATAAACCCTAATAAATCATAAACATACCCAAATATACCATAATATATCATAATATACCCTAATAAACCCAACTCAATCCCAATAAAACCCGAAAAATACCTAATAATCCTTAATAAACCATAACACACCATAATAAACCCTAATAAAATCCTAATAACCACCACCAAACCCTAAAAATGATAATATACCATTAAAAAACCCAAAAACCCTAACAAACCAAAATAAATGTTAATAACACCTAAAATTTCTAAAAAATGCTTGTAAACCCTAAAAATACCTCTAATAATAATAATAGTAATAACGCATGTGCATGTGAATATGCATGTGCATGGTTTAAATATTAAATCATAACGCACGTGCATGTGCATATGCCTGCGCATTTTCATGTGAATGATAATAAATATTAAATTATAAATAATAACGCATTTGAATTACATGTGTATGTGCATTGCATGTGAATAAGAATAAATAATAAATAATAATGCACATCGAAGTGCATGTGAATGTGCAAGTTCATGGTAATAAACAAGAAATAATAACCAAGTCCACATGAAGGTGCATTTTCATGTGAATGAAAATAAATAATAAATAATAACACATGTGATAATAGAATAAGGCACATGCATTTCCTGTGCACGTGCATGGGAATAAATAATAATAACACATGTGATAATAGAATAACGCAAGTGCATTGCATTTGAATGTTCATGATAATAAATAATATATAATAATGCACGTGCATGTGCATTTACATGTAATGATAACGATAATGACGCATGCACGTGCATGGTAATGAATAATAAATAACAATGCACGTGCATGTGCATTTGTATTTGATGATACAAATAATAATAATAATAATAATAATAATAATGGTAATAATAATAGAATAATGCAAGTTCATTTCATGTGCATGTGTATAGTAGTAAATAATAAATAAATAATAATAAATAATAACACACATGCATGTGCAAGTGCATTTACATTTGATGATAATATTAATATTACTAATAATAATAATAATAATAATGCATGCACGTGCATGGTAATAAATAATATATAACAACACACATGCATGTGCATTTGCATGTGATAATGATAATAATAATAATAATAATAATAATAATTGTGATAATAATAACTATAATAAAAGAATGATACAAGGGCATTGCATATGAACGTGCATGGTAATAAATAATAAATAATAATGCACGTGCATCTACATTTTCATGTGATAATAGTAATAATAAAAACAATAGTAATAATAGTAGTGGTAGTGGTGATAATATTAGTATTACCAATGCATGTGATAATAGAATATTGCATGTGCATTACGTGTGCACGTGCATGGTAATAAATAATAACACTTGTGCATTGCATTTTCATGTGATGATGATGACGATGATAATAATAATAATAATAATAATAATAATAATAAAAACAACACATTTGATAATAGAATAATGCATGTGCATTGAATGTGCGTGTATGTGCATTCGCATGTGCATTTGAATGTGATGATAATAACAATAACAACACCAACAAAAACAACTACAAGAACCACAATAATAATAATAACAATAATAATAACAACGCATGTGATAATAAAATAACATGTGTTCATTGCATGTGCATGTGCATGGTCATAAAAGTATAATAATAATTCACATGCATGTGCATGTGCATGTGGATGAGATGATAATAATAATAATAATAATAAAAGTAATAATATGTTATATTTGTTTGAAAAAACAGAAAACAGGACAAAAAATGCTTGAAACGGGGTCCTGAAAAACCTAAAAAATTACAGAGTCATTGAAAAAGCCATAACTTCTTCTTTGGGTGTCCATTTCCACTTTGGGAATAGTCAAACTATATCTCAGGGAATAAACTACGATAAAAACAGGTGTCGGAGGCTGAACAGACACACAGATCAGAACTTATGACCATTTAAGGAAATATATTACAGGGATCCGTACATGGAAATGGGGTTTTGGAGACCATCTGATGGGTTTTTGGGATTTTATGGTCTCAAACATGACTTTAACTAAGTTCAAGTCATCATTATGCAAAGATCTCTTCACTGCTTTCGATTTGATATGTGGTAGAGCTCAAATGGAGAACCGGAGTGAATGTTATGGCTGTTTGAAGTTGGAATTTTTATGGGGTGGTATAACTAATATATCATATATTTATTTCATTTTCTCATTGTTTCTACTAAACATGGTCCTCACTCATCTCACGAACTTCGATTTGACTGGTCACAACACTCAAACGGGCACCCGAAGGAGAAGTTATGCCTATTTTAGTGAGTTGCGGGTTTCTTAGGTTTTTTGGCGCTAGGAGAGTTGCTCAATTTAAAACAACAATATCATCTACTACGTGTGTTCATTTTGGCTCTACCACATATGAAATCGATTATTGTGAAGAGATACACACTCTGGTAACCA
Source organism: Viscum album (assembly GCA_963277665.1). Lineage (NCBI taxonomy): Eukaryota > Viridiplantae > Streptophyta > Magnoliopsida > Santalales > Viscaceae > Viscum > Viscum album. The sequence continues at coordinate 4,466,139 of CAUJRU010000007.1, forward strand.
CTGGAACCCTTTCTGACATTCTTCAACCCCCCAAAAGACCCAAATTCCCTTTGGATGATCAAACGATTGGCCTCTGGTGTCCGTTTTGAAATAACTTCTTCTATGGGTGTCTGTTTTGCCTCTACCACATATCAAATCAAATCTTGAGACAAGACCTACACTCCTATAACCACTGAAGCACCTTCTCACATCCTTAAAGGCCCAAAAAGGTACATAAACCCTCATAAAGACCATAATTTCTACTTCAGGAGTCCGTTTTACCTCTACCATATATCAAATCGAAGATTTCGACTAGATCTACACATCTGGGACCTATAGGAACACCTTATCACTAAAAACACTAAAAACCATTATATACCATAATATAAAAAATTAAACGCTAATAAACCCCTAATAAACCCCTAATAAACTCTAATAATCCCAAAAAACCCAAAAAACCCAAAAGAACCCTAAAAACCCTAAAAACCCTATAGAACCCTAAAGAACAACTAAAGACTCTAACAACGCTACATAACCCCTATTAATCGCTATAAAAACCTGAAAATTTCTTCAAAACTCACAAAATGCTACAAAACCCCGAAAAACGCTAAAATAACCCAAACAAAGCATAAAAATTCCAAACACACCCATAAAACCCCAAAAAATGCAAAAACCCCCCAAACAACTGAACCAATCTGTAACAAACCCTAAAAACCCTAACAAATCCTAGAAACCCTAACAACCACTAATAACCCCTAAGAACAACTAATAAAGCCTAATAACACCTGAAACCCACTATTAAACCCTAAAAACCCTAATAAACACTAATAAATTGTAATAACCTATAATAAACCCTAACAAACTCTATTAGACCCTAATAAAAGCTGCAAAATCACTAAAACCCAAAATATACAATAAAAAACACTATTATACCATAATAAACCCGAATAATCACTAATAACCCAAACAAACACGAAAAAACACTAGAAAAATCTCCAAATAATAGCCTACAAAACCCTACAACCCGCTAATAAACTCTAACAAACCCTAATAACCCCATAATAAATCGTAAAAACCCTAACAACCACAAATAAATTGTAACAAATCCTAACGACACCAAATAAATCGTAATGAACTGAAACAAACCATAACAAACCCCTAAGAAATTGCAATAAACCCTAACAAATCATAATAAACCCTAATAAATCGTAATAAACCCAAATACACGTTAATAATCCCTAATAAATAAAATAAACCCTAAGAAACCCTAATAAATCCTAAATAACCCTAAAAAGGTTGATAAACCCTAGAAAAAGCTATTAATTCCTACAAAATCCCAATAAAACCCTAATATACAATAAAAAATTCTAATAAACCATAAAAAATCCTAAAGAATACGAATAAACCGAAAAGAACCCTAATAAACCCTAAAGAACTATAATAATCTCTAAAGAACACTAAAAAACCCTAAAGAACCCACAAAACTCTAAAACACATTACATAAACCCTAAAACCACTAAAATACCCAAACAAACCCTAAAACACACAAAAAAACCCCAACGACCCCTATCAATCCCGAAAAAACAAATAAACCCTTAAACCCCCCCCCCCCAAAAAAACCATTGAAAACCCAATAAATACCATAAAAACCATAAACACCCGTTAACAACCCTTAAAAACCCTAAAAACCCACTACAAACCATAAACAACCATTAAAAACCTAAAAAAGGGTTCAAATAGATACATAAACCCTAAAAAAGTTATATTAACCCTAAAAAATGCAACAAACCCCTAAAAACACAACATAAACCAAAATATGCAACATAAACCAAAATATGCAACATAAACACTACAAAACTACATAAACCCTAAAAGCACTACATAAACCCAAGAACTGAAACATAGACCCTAAAAAACACAACATTAATCCTAAAAAAATGCAACATAAACATTAAAAAACGCTAAAAAATCCTAAAAACACAATATAAAACCTAAATACAATACATGGACCCTAAAAACGTAACATAAACCCAAAAAAATGCAACATAAACACTACATCACCCCTAAAAATGCTACATAAACCCAGAAAATGCAACATAAAGCCTAAAAAATGCTATATAAAACCTAAACTCTCAACATGCTACATAAACCCTAAAAACATTATAGAAGCCCTAAAAATAATACATAAAACCAAAAACTGCTAACTAAACCCCAAAATGCTACATAACACTAAAAATGAAACATAAACTATAACAACACTACAAAAACCATAAAAAATTCTACAAAAACCATAAAGACGCTTCACAACCCTAAAAAATATTAAACCCTAATATTCCATAATATAAAAACATAATCCCTAATAAACCCATAATAAACCCTAAAAAACCACTAAAGACACTAACAACGCTACATAAACCCTAACAATTCCTACCAAAAATCTAAAAAAAGGCTTCCAATTGATACATAAACCATAAAAGCGTTACAAAAACCCTAAAAATGCAACGAAAACCCTAAAAACGCCACATAAACCAAAAACTCAACATAAACCCAAAAAACACTATAAAACCCTTTAAAGCACTACATAACCCATAGAACTGTAACATAAACCCTAAAAAACACAACATAAACCCTAAAAATGCAACAAAAACAATAAAAAACGCTACATAAAACCTAATAACACAATATAAACCCTAAAAACACTCTATGAAACATAAAAACATTACATAAACCCTAAAAAAGTGACATAAACGCTACATCACCCCTAAAAACGCTACATAAACCTAGAAAACACCACATAAACTAGAAAAAATGCTACATAAAACCAAAAACCTAAACACTCTACATAAACCCTAAAAACGTTACATAAACCCTAAAAATGACACATAAAATCGAAAACCGCTAACTAAAACCTAAAAATGCTACAGAAACACTAAAAATGCTACTTAAAATCTAACAACGCTACACAAACCCTAAAAAAGGCTACAAAAACCCTAAATACGCTATAAAACCCTAAAAAATATTAAACCCTAATATACCATAATATAAAATATTAAACTCTAATAAACCCCTAATAAACTATAATAATCCCTAAAAACACTTTATAATCCCTAAAGTCTTAAGAAACTCTACTCAACCCTAATAAAACCCCGAAAATACCTAATAAACCCTAATAAATGATAATAAAACCTAATAAACCCAAAAAGCACATTAAGAAATCCTATACAACCCTAACCAACACTAATAGACACTAATAAACCATAAATAAAGCCAAATAAACCCTACTCAAACCTAAAAAACCTTAACACACCATAATAAACCCAAATAAAACCTTAAAAGGCCTAACAAAGAAAAAAATGCTAGTTTACTTTAAAAAATCCCTAAAAACCCTGATAAACTCTAATATAACCTAATAAACGCCAAAAACACTCACAAACAATAAAAAAATGATCAGAAACAATAAAAATGCACTTTATTACCTAAAAAGACCTAAAAACTAATATAACCTAATAAAGAAAAAAAATGCTCATATACCTTAAAAATACCTAGAAACCCTAATAAACCAAAATAAACTCTAACAGAAACAAAGAAACCCAAAACACACGCAAACAAAAAAAATGCTCACAAACAATAAAAACATGCTATATTATCTAAAAAACCTAACAAACAATAATATAACCTAATAAAACAAAAAAACTAATAAACCCCTAACAAACCCTAATAAACCCTAATAAACCCTAATAAACCCTAATAAAAACGAATAAAACCTAATAAAACCCTAATAAAACCCTAAAAATACCTTCTCAACCCTAATAAACCTTGACACACCATAACAAAACCTAATAAAACCCAACTCAACCCCAATAAATAAAACAATGCAAACAAACCATTAAAAATATCTAGAAACCCTAATAAACCATAATAAATTCAAATAAAAGCTAATAAACCATTAAATTGCTCACAAGCACTAAAAACACGCTAATAAAACCTAAAAAGTCTTAACAACCCATTTTATATATTATCAAAAACTAAAACACACTCATATACCCTAATAAAAACACTAACAAACCCTAGTAAACCATAAAAATCCCTAACAAACCCTAATAAACCGTAGTCAACCCTAATAAACCCTAATAAAACCTTAAAGATACTGAACCAACCCTAATAAAATACTAAAAATACCTAGTCAACCCTAATAATCCTTAACACACCATAATAAACCATAATAAACCCCACTATACCCTAAAAAAAGAAAATATACCTTTAAAAACCCATAAAATCCCAAATAAATGCTAATAAAACCTAACAAAGAAGAAAAGCGCTAAAAACCCGAATAATCACTACTAAACACTAAAAGACCCTAATATACCCTCTTAAAAATTAATAAACCACAATAAACCATAATAAATCCTAAACACACCCGAATATACCATAATATACCATAATATACCCTAAACCCAACTCAATACAAATAAAACCCTAAAAATACCTAATAAACCCTAATAAACCTTGACACACCATAATAAACCCTAATAAAATCTTAATAACCCCCACCATACGCTAAAAAATTCTTATAAACCATTAAAAAAACTCTAAAAACCTAACAATCCATAATAAATGTTAATTACACCTTAAAATCCTAAAAAATGATAGTAAACCCTAAAAATAACTCTAATAATAGTAGTAGTAATAAATCACGTGCATGTTCATATACATGTGCATGGTTTAAATAATAAATCATAACGCACGTGCATGTGCAGATGCATTCGCATTTGCATGTGAATGATAATAAATAATAAATAATAAATAATAACGCATGTAAATTGCATGTGTTTGTGCATGTGGAAGTGAATGATAAAAAATAAAAAATAATAACGCACATCCAAGTGCATGTTCATGTACATGTGCATGTACATGTGCATGTGCATGGTAATAAACAATAAATAATAACAAAGTCCACATGAATGTGCATTTTCATGTGAATGATAATAAATAATAAATAATAACACATGTGAAATAGAATAACGCAAGTGCATTGCGTGTGCACATGAATGAGAATAAATAATAGTAACACAAGTCATAATAGAATAATGCAGGTGCATTGCATTTTCATGTGCATGGTAATAAAGAATATATAATAACGCACATGTATGTGCATTTACATGTAATGATAATGATAATGACGCATGCACATGCATGGTAATAAATAATAAATAACAACACATGTGCATGTGCATTTGTATTCAATGATACAAACAACAACAACAATAATATTAATTATAATTATAATAATAATAATAATAATAATAAATGAATAACGCAAGTGAATTGCATTTCCACGTCCATAGTAGTAAATAATAAATAAATAATAGCAAATAAGAATGCACATGTATGTGCGTGTATTTACATTTGATAATAATATTAACAATACTAATTGTAATAATAATAATAATAATAACAATGCATGCACGTGCACGGTAATAAATAATAAATAACAATGCAAATGCATGTGGATTTTCATGTGATAATGAAAATAATAATGATAATGATAATAATAATAATAATAATAATAATAATAATAATAACTGTGATAATAATAATTATAATAATAAAAAAAAAATAATACAAGTGCATTGCATTTGCATGTACATGGTAATTAATAATAAATAATAACGCACGTGCATATGAATTTTCATGTGATGTTAATAATAATAACAGTGGCAGTAGTAGTAGTGATAATAGTAATAGTACCAATGCACGTGATAATAGAATATTGCGTGTGCATTACATGTTCACGTGCTTGGTAATAAATTATAACGCGCATGCATTGCATTTGCATGTGATGATGATGATGATGATAATAATAATAACAATGCATGTGATAATAGAATAACACACGTGCATTGAATGTGCATGTTTATGTATTTGCATGTGCATTTGCATGTGCATTTACTTGTGATGATAATAATAATAACAACAAAAACAAAAACAACCACAATAATAATAAAAACAATAATAATAACAATGTATGTGATAATAAAACAATGTGTGTGCATTGCATGTGCACATGCATGGAAATAAAAAATAAATAATAATGCATGTTCTTGTGCGTGTGCTGCACATGACATGATAATAATAAGAATAATAATAATAATAATAATAATAATAATAATAATAATAATAACAACGCATGTGATAATAGAATAATGCATGTGCATTGCATGTGCAGTGCATGATAATAAATAATAACTCATAGTGCACGTGATGATAATTATAACAATAATAGTAATATTAATAATAATAGTGCATGTGATAATAGAATAATGCACATGTATTGAATGTGCGCGTGTATGGTAATAAATAATAACGCACGTGCATTAGCATTTGCATTTGATGATAATAACAATAATAACAATAATAGTAATAATAAAATTAACAATAAAAATTCATGTGATAATAGAATAATGTAGGTGCATTACGTGTGCACGTGCATGGTAATAAAAAATAATGAACGTGCATGTGCATTTTAATGTGATGATGGTAATAATAATAATAATAATAACAACAACAACAACAACCACGACAACAAAATATACACGTGAATGGAAATAAATAATATATAATAAATAATAATAAATAACGCATGTGCATATGCATTTTCATGTGACGATAATAATAATAATAGTAATAGTAATAACAATAATGATAATTATAATAATGATAATGATAATGATAATAATGATAATGATAACAATGATAATAATAACGTGTGTGATAATAGAATAACACACGCCATAAAAAACCCTAACAAAACCCAACAAACCCTAACAACCACTAATAACCCCTAAGAACCACTAATAAACCCAAATAACCCCTAAAACCCACTATTAAACCCTAAAACCCTAATAAACACTAATAAATCATAATAACCTATAATAAACACTAAAAACCCTTTTATACTCTAATAAATGCTTCAAAATCCCTAAAACCCCTAATATAATATAAAAAACACTATTGAACCACAATAAATCCTAATGATCACTAAAAACCCTAACAAACCCAACAAAACACTACAAAACCCGCAAAATAATAGCCAAAAAAACCCTACAACCCACTAATAAACTCTAACAAACACTAATAACCCCATAATAAATCGTAAAAAACCCTAACAACCACAAATAAATTGTAACTAATCCTAACAAAACCAAATAAACCATAACAAACTGAAACAAACCATAACAAACCCCTAAGATATTGCAATAAACCCTAACAAACCATAATAAACCCTAATAAATCGTAATAAACCCAAATACATGTTAATAATCCCTAATAAATAAAATAAACCCTAAGAAACCCTAAAAAATCCTAAATAACCCTAAAAAGGTTGATAAACCATATAAAAAGCTATTAATGCCTACAAAATCCCAATAAAACCCTAATATACAATAAAAAATTCTAATAAACCATAAAAAATCCTAAAGAATACAAATAAACCCAAAAGAACCCTAATAAAACCTAAAGAACAGTAATAAACTCTAAAGAACAATAAAAAACCCTAAAGAACCCAAAAAACGCTAAAACACATTACATAAACCCTAAAACCACTACAATACCCAAACAAACCCTAAAACACACAAAAAAAAACCCCAACGACCCCTTATCAATCCCGAAAAACAACTAAACCCTTAAACCCCCCCCCCCCCAAAACCATTGAAAACCCAACTAATACCATAAAAACCATAAACACCCATTAACAACCCTTAAAAACCCTAAAAGACCACTACAAACCATAAACAACCATTAAAAACCTAAAAAAGGATTCAAATAGATACATAAACCCTAAAAACGTTATATTAACCCTAAAAAATGCAACAAACCCCTAAAAACACAACATAAACCAAAATATGCAACATAAACACTACAAAACTACATAAACCCTAAAAGCACTACATAAACCTAAGAACTGAAACATAGACCCTAAAAAACACAACATCAACCCTAAAAAACGCAACATAAACATCAAAAAACGCTAAAAAATCCTAAAAATACAATATAAAACCTAAATACAATACATGAACCCTAAAAACGTAACATAAACCCAAAAAAATGCAACATAAACACTACATCACCCCTAAAAACGCTACATAAACCCAGAAAACGCAACATAAAGCCTAAAAAATGATACATAAACCCTAAAAACATTATAGAAGCCCTAAAAATGATACATAAAACCTAAAACTGCTAACTAAACCCCAAAATGCTACATAACACTAAAAATGATACAGAAACTCTAACAACGCTATACAAACCCTAAAAAATGCTACAAAAACCATAAAGACGCTTCACGACCCTAAAAAATATTAAACCCTAATATACTATAATATAAAAACTTAATCCCTAATAAACCCCTAATAAACCCCTAAAACCCACTAAATCCACTAACAACGCTACATAAACCCTAACAATTCCTACCAAAAAACTAAAAAAAGGATTCAAATAGATACATAAACCCTAAAAACGTTACAAAAACCCTAAAAAATGCAACAAAAATCCTAAAAATGCCACATAAACAAAAAACTCAACATAAACCCAAAAAACACTATAAAAAAATAAAAGCACTACATAAACCCTAGAACTGTAACATAAACCCTAAAAACACAACATAAACCCTAAAAAACGCACCATGAACTATAAAAAACGCTATATAAAACCTAATAACACAATATAAACCTAAAAACACTCTATAAAACATAAAAACATTACATAAACCCTAAAAAAGTTACATAAACTCTACATCACCCCTAAAAACGCTACATAAACCCAGAAAACGCCACATAAACCCTAAAAAATGCTACATAAAACCAAAAACCGAAACACTCTACATAACCCCTAAAAACATTACATAAACCCTAAAAATGATACATAAAGTCTAAAACCACAAACTAAAACCTAAAAATGCTACAGAAACACTAAAAATGCTACTTAAAATCTAACAACGCTACACAAACCCTAAAAAATGCTACAAAAAACCTAAATATGATATAAAACCCTAAAAAATATTCAACCCTAATATACCATAATATAAAAAATTAAACCCTAATAAACCCCTATTAAACTCTAATAATCCCTAAAAACAACTTACAATCCCAAAAATCCTATGAAACTCTACTCAACCCTAATAAAACCCCGAAAATACCTAATAAACCCTAATAAATGATAATAAACCTAATAAACTCAAAAAACGCGTTAAGATATCCTACAAAACCCTAACCAACCCTAATAGACACTAATAAACCATAAATAAAGCTAAATAAACCCTACTCAACACTAACAAACCTTAACACACCATAATAACCCCTAATAAAACCTTAAAAGCCCTAATAAAGAAAAAAATGCTAGTTTACTTAAAAAAATCCCTAGAACCCCTTATAAACTCCAATATAACCTCATAAACCCTCAAAACCCTCACAAATAATGAAAAAACGATCAGAAACAATAAAAATGCACTATATAACCTAAAAAGACCAAAAAACACTAATATAACCAAATAAAGGCAAAAAATGCTAATATACCTTAAAAATCCCTAGAAACCCTAATAAACCAAAATAAACTCTAATAAAACCAAAAAAACCCTAAAACACTCACAAACAAAAACAAAATGCTCACTAACAATAAAAACATGCTATATTATCTAAAAATACCGAACAAACATTAATATAACCTAATAAAACAAAAAAACTAATAAACCCCTAACAAACCCTAATAAACCCTAAAAATACCTAATAAACCCTAATAAAAATGAATAAAACCTAATAAACCCCTAATTTAACCCTAAAAATACCTTCTCAACCCTAAAAAACTTTGACACACCATAACAAAACCTAATAAAACCCAACTCAACCCCAATAAACAAAATAATGCAAACAAACCATTAAAAAGCCCTAGAAACCCTAATAAACCATAATAAATTCAAATAAAAGCTAATAAATAATTAAAATGCTCAGAAACACTAAAAACAAGCTAATAAAACCAAAAAATTCATAACAACCCCTTTTATATATTATCAAAAACTTAAACACACTCATATACCCAAATAAAAACACTAACAAACACTAGTAAACCTTAAAAATCCCTAACAAACCCAAATAAACCGTAGTCAACCCTAATAAAACCTAATAAAACCTTAAATATATTGAACCAACCCTAATAAAATACTAAAAATACCTAGTCAACCCTAACAATCCTTAACATACCATAATAAACCATAATAAACCCCACTATACCCTAAAAAAGAAAATATACCTTTAAAAATCCCTAAAATCCCAAATAAATGCTAATAAAACCTAACAAAGCAGAAAAGCACAAATAAACTTGAATAAACACTAGAAGACCCTAATATACCCTCTTAAAAATTAATAAACCACAATGAACCACAATAAACCCTAGTAAATCCTAAACATACCCAAATATACCATAATATACCCTAAACCGAACTCAATCCTAATAAAACCCTAAAAATACGCAATAAACCCTAATAAACATTGACACACCACAATAAAACCTAATAAAATCCTAATAACCCACACCATACCCTAAAAAATTCTTATAAACCATTAAAAAACTCTAAACACCTAACAAACAATAATAAATGTTAATAACACCTGAAAATCCAAAAAAAAGGATAGTAAACCCTAAAAATACCTCTAATAATAATATTAGTAATAAGTCATGTGCATGTGCTTTTACATGTGCTTGGTTTAAATAATAAATCATAATGCACGTGCATGTGCAGATGCATGCGCATTTGCATGTGAATGATAATAAATAATAAATAATAAATAATAACTCATGTCAATTGAATGTGTTTGTGCATGTGCAAGTGAATGATAATAAATAATAAATAATAATTCACATCCAAGTTCATGTGCATGTGCATGTGCATGTACATGTGCATGTGCATGTGCATGTACATGTGCATGTGTATGGTAATAAACAATAAATAACAAAGTCTACATGAATGTGCATTTGCATGTGAATGATAATAAATAATAAATAATTACACATGTCATAATAGAATAACTCAAGTGCATTGTGTGTGAACATCCATGAGAATAAATAATAATAACACATGTCATAATAGAATAATGCGAGTGCATTGCATTTTCATGTGCATGGTAATAAAGAATATATAATAATGCACGTGTATGTGAATTTACACGTAATGATAATGATAATGATGCATGCATGTGCATGGTAATAAATAATAAATAACAACGCATGTGCATGTGCATTTATATTTGATGATACAAACAACAACAACAATAATAATAATAATAATAAAAGAATAACACAAGTGCATTGCATGTGCACGTCTATAGTAGTAAATAATAAATAAATAATAGCAAATAAGAATGCACATGTATGTGCGTGTATTTACATTTGATAATAATATAAATAATACTAATTGTAATAATAATAATAATAACAACGCATGCACGTTCATGGTAATAAATAATAAATAACAATGCACATGCATTTGGATTTTCATGTGATAAGGATAATAATAATGATAATGATAATAATAATAATAATAATAATAATAACTGGGATAATAATAATTATAATAATAATTAAAGAATAGTACAAGTGCATTGTATATGCACGTACATGATATTAAATAATAAATAATAACGCACGTGAATATGCATTTGCATGTGATGTTAATAATAATAACAACAACAGTAGTAGTAGTGATAATAGTAGTAGTACCAATGCATGTGATAATAGAATATTGCATGTGCATTACGTGTGAACGTGCTTGGTAACAAACTATAACGCACGTGCATTGCATTTTCATGTGATGATGATGATGATAATATTAATAATAATAACACTAATAATATTAAAAATAACAACGCATGTGATAATAGAATAACAGACATGCATTTAATGTGCATGTTTATGTATTTTCATGTTCATTTGCATGTTCATTTACTTGTGATGATAATAAAAATAACAACAACAACAACAACAACAAACACAATAATAATAATAACAATAAGAATAAAAATGTATGTGATAATAAAATAATGTGTGTGCATTTCATGTGCACATGAATGGTAATAAAAAATAAATAATAATGCACGTGCATGTGCGTGTGCTACGCATGACATGATAATAATAATAATAAGAATAACAATAATAATAATAACAACAACAACAATGCATGTGATAATAGAATAATGCACGTGCATTGCATGTGCAGTGCATGATAATAAATAACAACTCATAGAATTGGTGATGATAATAATAACAATAATAGTAATATTAATAATAATAGCACATGTGATAATAGAATAATGCACATGTATTGAATGTGTGCTTGTATGGTAATAAATAATAATGCACATACATTGCCATTTTCATTTGATGATAATAACAATGATAACAACAATAGTAATAATATAATTAACAATAAAAATTCATGTGATAAAAGAATAATGTTGGTGCATTGCGTGTTCACGTGCATGGCAATAAAAAATAATGAAAGTGCATGTGAATTTTCATGTGATGATGATGATAATAATAATAATAACAACAACAACAACAACAACAACAACAACAACAAAATATGCACGTGAATGGAAATAAATAATATATAATAAATAATAATAAATAATGCATCTGCATCTGCATTTTCATGTGATGATTATAATAATAATAATAGCCTACAAAACCCTATTATACTCTAATAAATGCTTCAAAATCCCTAAAACCCCTAATATAATATAAAAAACACTATTAAACCACAATAAATCCTAATAATCACTAAAAACCCTAACAAAACTAACAAAACACTACAAAACCCACAAAATAATAGCCTACAAAACTCTACAAGCCGCTAATAAACTCTAACAAACCCTAATAACCCTATAATAAATCGTAAAAAACCCTAACAACCACAAATAAATTGTAACAAATCCTAACAACACCAAATAAATCGTAACAAACTGAAACAAACCATAACAAACCCCTAAGAAATTGCAATATACTCTAGCAAATCATAATAAACCCTAATAAATTGTAATAAACCCAAATACACATTAATAATCCCTAATAAATAAAATAAACCCTAAGAAACCCTAATAAATCTTAAATAAACCTAAAAATGTTGATAAACCCACGAAAAAGCTATTAATGCCTACAAAGCCCAACAAAACCATAATATACAATAAAAAGTTCCAATAAACCATAAAAAATCCTAAAGAATACGAATAAAACCAAAAGAAACCTGATAAACCCTAAAGATCAATAATAAACTCTAAATAACACTAAAAACCCCTAAAGAGCCCAAAAAATGCTAAAACACATTACATAAAACCTAAAACAACTACAATATCCAAACAAACCCTAAAACACACTAAAACCCCTAAAGACCCCTATCAATCTCGAAAAAAACAAATAAACCCTTAAAAACCCCCAAAAAAACAATTGAAAACCCATCAAATACCATAACAACCATAAACACCCATTAACAACCCTTAAAAACCCTAAAAACCACTACAAACCATAAACAACCATTAAAACCATAAAAGGCAACAAATAGTTACATAATCCCAAAAAACGTCACATAAACCCTAAAAATAAAACATAAACCCTAAAAACTCATCATAGACCCCAAAAACGCAAAATAAACCCAAAAAATGCTACATAAACCCCAAAAGAACTATATAAACCCATGAACCGGAACATAAACCCTAAACAACACAACATAAACATTAAGAATCGCTAAATAAAACCTAAAAACACAACATAAACCCTAAAATCACTACATGGACCTTAAAAAAGTTACATAAACCCTAAAAATTGCAACATAAACACTACATCACCCCTTAAAAAACTATATAAACCCAGAAAATGCAAGATAAACCCTAAAAATGCTACATAAAACCTAAACCCTAAAAACGTTACATAAACCCTAAAAATTTCTACATAAAACCCAAAACCGATAACTAAACCCTAAAAGCACTACATAAACACTAAAAATGTTATATAAACTCAAACAACTCTACACAAACACTAAAAAATTCTACAAAACCCCTAAAGGTGCTTCAAACCCCTCAAAAATATTAAACTCTAATATATCATAATATAAAAAATTAAACCCTAATAAACCCCTAATAAACTCTAATAATCCCTAAAAATGCCTTATAATCCCTAAAAACCCTAAGAGACTCCACTCAACCCTAATAAAACCCCAAAATACCTAATACACCCTAATAAATGATAATAAAATATAATAAACCCTAAAAACACGTTAAGAAATCCTACACAACCCTAACCATCCCTAATAGACACTAATAAACCATAAATAAAGCTAAATAAACCCTACTCAACACTAACAAACCTTAACACACCATAATAACCCCTAATAAAACCTTAAAAGCCCCAATAAAAAAAAAAAATGCTAGTTTACTTAAAAAAATCCCTAGAACCCCTTATAAACTCCAATATAACCTCATAAACCTTCAAAACCCTCACAAATAATGAAAAAACGATCAGAAACAATAAAAATGCACTATATAACCTAAAAAGACCAAAAAACACTAATATAACCAAATAAAGACAAAAAATGCTAATATACCTTAAAAATCCCTAGAAACCCTAATAAACCAAAATAAACTCTAATAAAACCAAAGAAACCCTAAAACACTCACAAACAAAAACAAAATGCTCACTAACAATAAAAACATGCTATATTATCTAAAAATACCGAACAAACAATAATATAACCTAATAAAAAAAAACTAATAAACCCCTAATAAACCCTAAAAATACCTAATAAACCCTAATAAAAATGAATAAAACCTAATAAACCCCTAATTTAACCCTAAAAATACATTCTCAACCCTAAAAAACTTTGACACACCATAACAAAACCTAATAAAACCCAACTCAACCCCAATAAACAAAAAAATGCAAACAAACCATTAAAAAGCCCTAGAAACCCTAATAAACCATAATAAATTCAAATAAAAGCTAATAAATAATTAAAATGCTCAGAAACACTAAAAACAAGCTAATAAAACCAAAAAATTCATAACAACCCCTTTTATATATTATCAAAAACTTAAACACACTCATATACCCAAATAAAAACACTAACAAACACTAGTAAACCTTAAAAATCCCTAACAAACCCAAATAAACCGTAGTCAACCCTAATAAAACCTAATAAAACCTTAAATATATTGAACCAACCCTAATAAAATACTAAAAATACCTAGTCAACCCTAACAATCCTTAACATACCATAATAAACCATAATAAACCCCACTATACCCTAAAAAAGAAAATATACCTTTAAAAAGCCCTAAAATCCCAAATAAATGCTAATAAAACCTAACAAAGAAGAAAAGCACAAATAAACTTGAATAAACACTAGAAGACCCTAATATACCCACTTAAAAATTAATAAACCACAATGAACCACAATAAACCCTAGTAAATCCTAAACATACCCAAATATACCATAATATACCCTAAACCGAACTCAATCCTAATAAAACCCTAAAAATACGTAATAAACCCTAATAAACATTGACACACCACAATAAAACCTAATAAAATCCTAATAACCCACACCATACCCTAAAAAATTCTTATAAACCATTAAAAAACTCTACACACCTAACAAACAATAATAAATGTTAATAACACCTTAAAATCCAAAAAAGGATAGTAAACCCTAAAAATACCTCTAATTATAATAGTAATAATAAGTCATGTGCATGTGCTTTTACATGTGCTTGGTTTAAATAATAAATCATAATGCACGTGCATGTGCAGATGCATGCGCATTTGCATGGGAATGATAATAAATAATAAATAATAAATAATAACTCATGTCAATTGCATGTGTTTGTGCATGTGCAAGTGAATGATAATAAATAATAAATAATAATTCACGTCCAAGTTCATGTGCATGTGCATGTGCATGTACATGTGCATGTGCATGGTAATAAACAATAAATAACAAAGTCTACATGAATGTGCATTTGCATGTGAATGATAATAAATAATAAATAATTACACATGTCATAATAGAATAACTCAACTGCATTGTGTGTGAACATCCATAAGAATAAATAATAATAACACATGTCATAATAGAATAATGCAAGTGCATTGAATTTTCATGTGCATGGTAATAAAGAATATATAATAATGCACGTGTATGTGAATTTACACGTAATGATAATGATAATGATGCATGCACGTGCATGGTAATAAATAATAAATAACAATGCATGTGCATGTGCATTTATATTTGATGATACAAACAACAACAACAACGATAATAATAATAATAAAAGAATAACACAAGTGCATTGCATGTGCACGTCTATAGTAGTAAATAATAAATAAATAATAGCAAATAAGAATGCACATGTATGTGCGTGTATTTACATTTGACAATAATATAAATAATACTAATTTTAATAATAATAATAATAACAACGCATGCACGTTCATGGTAATAAATAATAAATAACAATGCACATGCATGTGTATTTTCATGTGATAAGGATAATAATAATGATAATGATAATAATAATAATAATAATAATAACTGGGATAATAATAATTATAATAATAATTAAAGAATAGTACAAGTGCATTGTATATGCATGTACATGATATTAAATAATAAATAATAACGCACGTGAATATGAATTTGCAAGTGATGTTAATAATAATAACAACAACAGTAGTAGTAGTGATAATAGTAGTAGTACCAATGCATGTGATAATAGAATATTGCATGTGCATTACGTGTGAACGTGCTTGGTAACAAACTATAACGCACGTGCATTGCATTTTCATGTGATGATGATTATGATAATATTAATAATAATAACACTAATAATATTAAAAATAACAACGCATGTGATAATAGAATAACACACATGCATTTAATGTGCATGTTTATGTATTTTCATGTTCATTTGCATGTTCATTTACTTGTGATGATAATAAAAATAACAACAACAACAACAACAACAAACACAATAATAATAATAACAATAATAATAACAATGTATGTGATAATAAAATAATGTGTGTGCATTTCATGTGCACATGAATGGTAATAAATAATAAATAATAATGCACGTGCATGTGCGTGTGCTACGCATGACATGATAATAATAATAATAAGAAGAACAATAATAATAATAATAACAACAACAATGCATGTGATAATAGAATAACGCACGTGCGTTGCATGTGCAGTGCATGATAATAAATAACAACTCATAGAACTGGTGATGATAATAATAACAATAATAGTAATATTAATAATAATATCACATGTGATAATAGAATAATGCACATGTATTGAATGTGTGCTTGTATGGTAATAAATAATAACGCACGTACATTGCCATTTTCATTTGATGATAATAACAATGATAACAATAATAGTAATAATATAATTAAATATAAAAATTCATGTGATAAAAGAATAATGTTGGTGCATTGCGTGTTCACGTGCATGGCAATAAAAAATAATGAAAGTGCATGTGAATTTTCATGTGATGATGATGATAATAATAATAATAACAACAACAACAACAACAACAACAAAATATGCACGTGAATGGAAATAAATAATATATAATAAATAATAATAAATAATGCATGTGCATCTGCATTTTCATGTGACGATTATAATAATAATAATAGCCAACAAAACCTTATTATACTCTAATAAATGCTTCAAAATCCCTAAAACCCCTAATATAATATAAAAAACACTATTAAACCACAACAAATCCTAATAATCACTAAAAACCCTAACAAAACTAACAAAACACTACAAAACCCACAAAATAATAGCCTACAAAACCCTACAAGCCGCTAATAAACTCTAACAAACCCTAATAACCCTATAATAAATCGTAAAAAACCCTAACAACCACAAATAAATTGTAACAAATCCTAACAACACCAAATAAATCGTAACAAACCGAAACAAACCATAACAAACCCCTAAGAAATTGCAATATACTCTAGCAAATCATAATAAACCCTAATAAATTGTAATAAACCCAAATACACATTAATAATACCTAATAAATAAAAAAACCCTAAGAAACCCTAATAAATCTTAAATAACCCTAAAAATGTTGATAAACCCACGAAAAAGCTATTAATGCCTACAAATCCCAACAAAACCCTAATATACAATAAAAAGTTCCAATAAACCATAAAAAATCCTAAAGAATACGAATAAAACCAAAAGAAACCTGATAAACCCTAAAGATCAATAATAAACTCTAAATAACACTAAAAAACCCTAAAGAGCCCAAAAAATGATAAAACACATTACATAAAACCTAAAACAACTACAATATCCAAACAAACCCTAAAACACACTAAAACCCCTAAAGACCCCTATCAATCTCGAAAAAACAAATAAACCCTTAAAAACCCCCAAAAAAACAATTGAAAACCCATCAAATACCATAACAACCATAAACACCCATTAACAACCCTTAAAAACCCTAAAAACCACTACAAACCATAAACAACCATTAAAACCATAAAAGGCAACAAATAGTTACATAATCCCAAAAAACGTCACATAAACCCTAAAAATAAAACATAAACCCTAAAAACTCATCATAGACCCCAAAAACGCAAAATAAACCCAAAAAATGCTACATAAACCCCAAAAGAACTATATAAACCCATGGACTGTAACATAAACCCTAAACAACACAACATAAACATTAAGAATCGCTAAATAAAACCTAAAAACACAACATAAACCCTAAAATCACTACATGGACCTTAAAAAAGTTACATAAACCCTAAAAATTGCAACATAAACACTACATCACCCCTTAAAAAACTATATAAACCCAGAAAATGCAAGATAAACCCTAAAAATGCTACATAAAACCTAAACCCTAAAAACGTTACATAAACCCTAAAAAATTCTACATAAAACCCAAAACCGATAACTAAACCCTAAAAGCACTACATAAACACTAAAAATGTTATATAAACTCAAACAACTCTACACAAACACTAAAAAATTCTACAAAACCCCTAAAGGTGCTTCAAACCCCTCAAAAATATTAAACTCTAATATATCATAATATAAAAAAATTAAACCCTAATAAACCCCTAATAAACTCTAATAATCCCTAAAAATGACTTATAATCCCTAAAAACCCTAAGAGACTCCACTCAACCCTAATAAAACCCCAAAATACCTAATAAACCCTAATAAATGATAATAAAATATAATAAACCCTAAAAACACGTTAAAAAACCTAAAAAACCCTGATCATCCCTAATAGACACTAATAAAAACTAATAAAACATAATAAACCCCATAAAAACCCTAAATATCCCAAATAAACAATAAATAAATCCAAATAAACCCTACTCAACCCTAACAAACCTTAACAGACAATAATGAACCCTAATAAAACCCTACATAACCCTAATAATGAAAAAATGCTAGTATACCTTAAAAAATCCCTAGAAACCTTGATAAACTCTAATATAACCTAATAAACCCAAAAAATTCTCACAAACAATTTAAAAAATGATCACAAACAATAAAAACATGCTATATTACCTAAAAAGACCTAAAAACACTAATATAACCTAATAATGACAAAAAACACTAATATACCTTAAAAATCCCTAGAAACCATAATAAACCATAATAAACTCTAATATAACCTAATAATCCCTAAAATGCTCACAAACAAAAACAAAACGCTAACAAACAATTAAAAATGCTATATTATCAGAAAAGATTAAACAAACACTAATATAACTTAATAAAAAAAACAAATGAACCCCTATCAAACCCTAATAAACCCTAAAAAACACTAATAAACCCTAATAAAAAATAATAAAACCATAATAAAACCATAAAAATACCTTTTCAACCCTAATAAACTTTTTCACACCAATATAAAACCTAGTAAAACCCAACTAAACCCCAATAAACAAAAAAACCTAAACAAACCATTAAAAAGCCCTAGAAACCCTAATAAACCACAATAAATTCTTATAAAACCGAATAAACCATAAAAAATGCTCAAAAAACTAAATACACTATAATAACACCTAAAAATTTCTAAAAACCCCTCATATATATTAACAAAAACGAAAAAATACTAATATACCATAATAAAAACACTAAAAAACCCTAGTAAACCCTAAAAATCCCTACCAAACCCTAATAAATACTATTCAACCCTAATAAACCCTAATAAAACCCTTAAAGCTACCTACTCAACCCTAATAAAACCCTAAAAATACCTACTCAGCCCTAATAAATCTTAACATGCTATAATAAACCATAATAAATCCCACTAAACCCTAAAAACGCAAATATACCATTAAAAATCCCAAAAACCCCTAATAAATGCTAATAAAAACTAACAAAGCTTAAAAGCACTAATAAACCCAAATAAACACTACTAAACCCTAAAAAACCACAATATACCCTCTTTAAAATAATAAACCATAATGAACCATATTAAACCCTAATAAATCCTAAACACACCCAAATATACCATAATATACCATAATATACCCTAATAAACCCAACTCAATCCTAATAAAACCCTAAAAATAAATCCCAATTAACCTTATCACAACATAATAAACCCTAATAAAATCCTAATAACCCCCACCAAATCCTAAAAAAGCTAATATACCATTAAAAAACCCTAGAACCCTAACAAACCATAATAAATGTTAATAACACCTAAAAATTATAAAAATTCTAGTAAACCCTAAAAATTCCTCTAATAATAATAGTCGTAATAACACACATGCATGTGCATTTGCATGTGCATGGTTTAAATAATATATCATAACACACGTGCATGTTCATATGCATGCACATTTGCATGTGAATGATAATAAATAATAAATTATAAATAATAACGCATGTGAATTACATGTGTGCATGTGAATGATAATAAATAAATAAGTAATAACACAGATCCAATTGCATGTGCATTTTCATGTGCATGTGCATGTGCATGTGCATGGAAATAAACAATAAATAATAACCAAGTCCACATGAATGTGCATTTTCATGTGAATGATAATAAATAATAAATAATAACAGATGTGATAATAGAATAACGCACGTACATTGCATGTGCACGTGTATTAGAATAAATAATAATAACACATGTGATAATAGTATAACGCATGTGCATTGCATTTTCATGTGGATGTTAATAAATAATATATAATAATGCACATGTATGTGAATTTACTTGTAATGATAATGATAATGACACATGTAGGTGCATGGTAATAAATAATAAATAACAACGCACGTGCATGAGCAATTGTATTTGATGATACAAACAACAAAAACAACAACAATAATAATAAAAATAATAATAATAGAATAACACAAGTGCATTGCATGTGCACGTGCATTGTAGTGAATAATAAATAAATAATAGTAAATAAGAACACACATGCATGTGCATGTGCCTTTACATTTTATAATAATATTAATAATACTAATTTTAATAACAATAATAATAATAACAACGCATGCACGTGCATGGTGATAAATAATAAATAACAACGCACATGCAAGTGGATTTTCATGTGGTATAACTAATATATCTTCTATTTCATTGATCTTCTCATAGTTTCGATTATACTTGGTCCTCACTCATCTCACGAGATTCAATTTTACTAGTCACAGTGCTCAAATTGACACTCGAAGGAGAAGTTATGCCTATTTTAGTGAGTTGTGGGTTTCTTAAGTTTTTAGGCGCTAGGAGGGTTTCTAAATTTAAAACGACAATAACTTCTGCTACATGACTTCATTTTGACTCTACCACATATCAAATCTAAAATTGTGAAAAGATACACACTCTGTAAACCACTGGAACCCTTTCTGACATTTTTCAACCCCCCAAAAGACCAAAAATCCCTTGGGATGGTCAAAATATTGGCTTCCGGTGTCCATTTTACAATAACATCTTCTATGGGTGTCTATTTTTCCTCTACCACATATCAAATCGAAGCTTGCGACTATACCAAAACTCCAGTAACCACTGAAGCACCTTCTCACATACTTGAAGGCCCAAAAAGGTACTTAAACCCTCCAAAAGACCATAACTTCTACTCTGGGAGTCCGTTTTGCCTCTACTATATATCAATTCGAAGATTTCGACTAGATCTACACATATGTGACCAATAACAACACCTTATCACGTTCTTAAAGTCCCAAAATGTCATTAAGTCCTCCAAATGACCATAACTTCTGATATGGGTGTCTGTTTCACCTCTATCAAATATCAAATTGAAGCTTGCGACTATCTATACACATCTGTGACAACCATGAACGACTAAATAACCCTAAAAACCTTGAATAAACCCATAAACACTAAAAACCATTCAAAACCATTCAAAACTTTAAAAAACCCTAACAAACCCTAACAAACACTAACAAACACTAAAAACCATAACAAACCATAACAAACCCTAACAAACACTAACAAACCCCAAAAAACCCCAAAAAACCTAACAAACCATAAAAACCCTAACAAACCCATACAATCCCTAATAAACCCCAAGAATCACTAAGAAACACCAATAAACCAAAAAAACCCAAAGAAACCAAAAAAACCTCAATGAAACAATAAGAAACCCTAACAAAACCCTAAAACCCTAACAAAACACTAAACAAACCTAAAAAACACTAACACACCCTTAAAAACCTAAAACACCCTTAGAATCCATAACACACCCTTATAAACCCTATAACACCCTTAGAAACCCCAACACACCCATAGAAACCCAAAAACAACCTTATAAAACCTTAAAAACCATAGCACACCCTTAGAAACCCTGACCCGCCCATAAAAACCCTAACCCACCCTTAGAAAACCTAACACACCCTTAGAAACCCTAACAAACCCTTAGACACCCTAAGAAACTCTAATAATCACTAATAAATCCTAACAAGACCTCCCAACCAATAATCAACCATAATAAACCCTAATAAACCCTAAATCCACTACTAAACCCTAATAAACACTAATAAATCATACAAAACCATTAAAAACCCTATTAGACCCCAATAAAAGCTTCAAAATATCTAAAAAACCAAATATAAAAAAAATAATATTAAACCATTCAAAATGCTAATATTCACAAAAAAATCATAACAAACCCGACAAAACCTAACAAAACCCTAAAAAACCCTAAAAACACAAAAACCCATAAAAACCCTAAAAAACCCTGAAAACCCTAAAAAATATTAAAAACCCTAGAAAACACTAAAAAACCTAAAATATCTAAAAGAATGAAAAAAACCAAAAAACCCCAAAACAAACCTAAAAACCCTAAAATCCTCAAACAATCCTAAAAAAACCTCAAAAAATGCAAAAAAACCTAAAAACCCCTAAAATTGCTAAAAACCCAAAAGGCCAAAAAATGCATAACAAAACCCTCACCAACCCTATGAAACCATTGAAAACCCAAAATACCATAGCAAACCATAAAAAACTCAAAAGAAACCCTAATACACCATAAATATCCCTAAAGATCCCTAAAAATCCTTAAGAACCACAAAATCCACTAACAACACTACATAAACCCTAACAATTGCTACAAAAAACTGAAAAATGCTTCAAAACACACAAAATGCAACAAAACCCCAAAAAACTCTAAAACAACCCTAACGAAGCATAAAAAATCCTAACAGACCAAAAAACCCAAAAAAAATGAATAAAACCCCAAACAACTCAAACAAACTGTAACAAACCCAAAAAACCCTAACAAAACCTAAAAATACCTAGAAACCACTAATAACCCCTAAGAACCACTAATAGACCCAAATAACCCCCAAAACCCACTATTAAACCCTAAAAACCCTAATAAACACTAATAAATCGTAATAACCTGTAATAAACACTAACAAACTCTATTAGACCATAATAAATGCTACAAAAGCCCTAAAACCTCTAATATACAATAAAAAACACTATTAAACCATAATAAACCCTAATAATCACTAAAAACCCTAAAAACCTGACAAAACATTTCAAAAACCTCCAAATAATAGCCTAAAAAACCCTACAAGCTACTAATAAACACTAACAAACCCTAATAACCCAAAAATAAATTGTAACAACCCCTAACAACCCTAAATAAATCGTAACAAATCCTAACGACACTAAATAAATTGTAACAAACTAAAACAAACCATAACAAACCCCTAATAAAACAAACTAAATCCTAAAAAATCATAATAAACCCTAATAAATCATAATAAAACCAAATACAAGTTACTAAACCCTAATAAATAAAATAATCCCCTAATAAACCCTAATAAATCTTAAATAACCCTAAAAAGGTTGATAAACCCTAAAAAAATCTATTAATGCCTACAAAAGCCCAATAAAACCCTAAAATACAATAAAAATTGCTAATAAACTGTAACAAATCCTAAAGAACACTAATAAACCCTAAAGAACCCTAATAAACCCTAAAGAACCATATTAAACTCTAAAGAAGATTAAAAAACCCTAAAGAACCCAAAAACACAAAACACATTATATAAACCCTAAAAACAGCTACAATACCCAAACAAACCCTAAAACGCACTAAAAATCCTTACAACCCCTATCAATCCCAAAAAAAACAAACACATAACCCCCCCCCCCCCCCCCAAAAAAACCATTCACAAGCCATCAGATACCATAAAAAACCATAAACACCCGTTAACAACCCTTAAAACCCCTAAAAAATCTACAAACCATAAACAACCATTAAAATCATAAAAGGGCTTCAAATAGATACATAAACCCTAAAGACATTACATAAAAGCTTAAAAATGCAACAAAACCCCTAAAAACGCAACATAAACCAAAAAAAGGAAACAGAAATAAAAAAACGCTACACAAACCCTAAAAGCACTACATAAACCCTAGAACTGTAACATGAACCCTAAAAAACACAACATAAACCCAATAAAATGCAACATAAACATTAAAAAATGCTACCTAAAACCAAAAAACACTACATAAACAATTAAAACACTACACAAACCCGAAAAACATTACATAAACCCTAAAAAATGCAACATAAATGCTACATCACCCCTAAAAACAATACATAATCCCAAAAAAGGCAACATAAACTCTAAAAAATGCTACATAAAACCTAAAACCTAAACACACTAAATAAACCCTAAAAACATAACATAAACCCTAAAAATGATACATAAAATCTAAAATTGCTTACTAAACCCTAAAAATGCTACATAAACACTAAAAATGCTACATAAACGTTAATAATGCTACACAAACCCTAAAAATGCCACAAAAACCTAGACACTTTAAAACCCTCAAAAATATTATACCCTAATAATCCCCTAATAAACTCTAATAATACCTAAAAACACCGTATAATCCCTAAAACCATATGAAACTCTACTTAACCCAAATAAAAGACCAAAAATACCTAATACACCCTAATAAATGATAATTAAACCTAAAAAACCCTAAAAACACCTTAATAAAACCTAAACAACCCTAACCAACCCTAATAAACACTAATAAACACTAATAAACCTTAATAAACCCCAAAAAAACCCTAAAAAGCTCTAATAAACCATAAATACAGCCAAATAAACCCTACTCAACCCTAACAAATATTAACACACCATAATAACCCCTAATAAAACCCTACAAAACCCTAATACAGAAAAAAATGCTAGTATATCGTAAAAAATCCCATGAAACCCTAATAAACTCTAATATAACCTCATAAAACCTAAAAAATTTCACAAACAATAAAAAAATGATCACAAACAATAAAAACTTTCTATATTACCTTAAAAGACCTA
The DNA here is from genome assembly GCA_963277665.1 of Viscum album. Taxonomy (NCBI): domain Eukaryota; kingdom Viridiplantae; phylum Streptophyta; class Magnoliopsida; order Santalales; family Viscaceae; genus Viscum; species Viscum album. The sequence goes on from CAUJRU010000007.1 coordinate 4,492,042, forward strand.
AAAACACCAATATAACATAATAAAGAAAAAAAATTCTAATATACCATAAAAAATCCCTAGAAACCCTAATAATCCATAATAAACTCTAAAATAACCTTAAAAACCCTAAAAACACTCACAAACAGAAACAAAATGATCACAAACAATAAAAACACGCTATATTATCTAAAAAAACATACAAACACTAATATAACCAAAAAAATTAAAAAAACTAATAAACCCCTAACAAACCCTAATAAACCATATAAATCCCTAATAAACCCTAATAAAACCATAATAAAACTCTAAAAATACCTTCTAAACCCTAATAAACCTTGACACACCATAACAAAACCTAATAAAACCAAACTAAACCCCGATAAACAAAAAAACGCAAACAAACCATTAAAAATCCCTAGAAACCCTAATAAACCATAATAAAATCAAATAAAAGCTAATAAACCATTAAAACTGCTCACAAACACTAAAAATATGCTAATAAAACCTAAAAATTAATAAGAACCCCCCATATATATTAACAAAAATTAAAAAAACACTCATATACCCTAATAAAAACACTAACAAACCCTAGTAAACCCTAAAAATCCCTAACAAACCATAATAAACTGTACTCAATCCTAATAAACCCTAATAATGCCTTAAAGATACCGACTCAACCCTAATAATACCCTAAAAATACCTACTCAACCCTAATAAACCTTAACACACCATTATAAACCATAATAAACCCCACTAAACCCTAAAAAACACAAATATACCATTAAAAGCCCTAAAACCACTAATAAATGCTAGTAAAACCTAAAAAATCTTAAAATCTCTAATAAACACGAATAAACACTAATAAACACTAAAAAACCTAATATACCCTCTTAAAATTTAATAAACCATAATGAACCATAATAAACCCTAATAAATCATAAACATTTCCAAAAATAACATAATATAGCATAATATACCCTAATAAACCCAACTCAATCCTAATAAAACCCTAAAATACCTAATAAACCCTAATAAACAATGACACACCATAATAAACCCTAATAAAATCCTAATAACCCCCGCCAAACTCTAAAAAGGGCTAATATACCATTAAAAATGCTGAAAATCCTAACAAACCATAATAAATGCTAATATCACCTAAAAATCCTAAATAATGATGGTAAACCTGGAAAATACCACTAATAAAAATAGTAGTAATAACGCATGTGCATGTGCATACGCATGTGCATGGTTTAAATAATAAATCATAATGCACGTGCATGTGCATATGCCTGCGCATTAGCATGTGAATGATAATAAATAATAAAGTATAAATAATTACTCTTGTGAATTGCAAGTGTATGTTCATGTGCATGTGAATGATAATAAATAATAAATAATTACGCACATACATGTGCATGTGCAAGTTCATGTGCATGTTCATGTGCATTTGTATGATAATAAACAATAAATAATAACCAAGTCCACATGAATGTTCATTTGCATGTGAATGATAATAAATAATAAATAATAACACATGTGATAATAGAATAAAGCACGTGCATTGCGTGTGCACGTGCATTATATTAAATAATAATAACACATGTGATAGTAGAATAACAAAAGTGCATTTCATTTTCTTGTGCATGATAATAAATAATATATAATAATGCACGTGTATGTGCATTTACATGTAATGATAATGATAATTATGCATGCACGTGCATGATAATAAATAATAAATAACAACACACGTGCATGTGCATTTGTATTTGATGATACAAACAACAATAATAACAACAACAACAACAACAACAACAATAATAATAGAATAACACAAGTGCATTTCATGTGCACGTGCATAGTAGTAAATAATAAATAAATAATAATACATAAGAACATACATGCATGTGCATGTGCATTTACATTTGATGGTAATATTAATAATATTAATTGTAATAATAATAATAATAATGCATGCACGCGCATGGTAATAAATAATAAATAACAATGCTCATGCATGTGTATTTTCATTTGATAATGATAATAATAATTATTATGATAATAATAATAATAATAATAATAATAATAATAATAATAACTGTGAGAATAATAATAACAATAAAAGAATAATACAAGTGCATTGCATATGCACATACATGGTAATAAATAATAAATAATAACGCATGTGCATCTACAATTGCATGTGATAATAGTAATAATAACAGCAGTAGTAATAATAGTAGTGGTGGTGGAGATAATAGTAGAAGTACTAATGCATATGATAATAGAATATTGCATGTGCATTACGTGTGCAGGTGTATGGTAATAAATAATAACCCACATGCATTGCATTTTCATGTGATGATGATGATAATTATAATAACAATATTAATAATATTAATAATAACAATCCATGTGATAATAGAATAATGCACGTTCATTGAATGTGTGTGTATGTGAATTTGGATGTGCATTTGCATGTGATGATAACAACAACAACAACAACAACAACAACAATAACCACAATAATAATAATAATAATAATAATAACAACAACGCATGTGATAATAAAATAATGTGTGTGCATTGCATGTGCACGTGCATGGTAATAAAAATATAATAATAATGCACATGCATGTGCATGTGCATTTGAACGAGATGATAATAACAATAATAATAATAATAATAAAAGTAATAATAAGTTATAGTTGTTTGAAGAAACAGCAGACATGACAAAAGTGCTAGAAATGGTGTCTCAAAAAACCTAACAAATCACAGAGTCATAAAAAAGGCATTATGTCTTCTTGAGGTGTCCATTTCTGCTCTATGAATAGTCAAACTAAATCTCATGGAATGAACTATGAAAAAATCAGGTGCCAAAGGCTGAACAGACACACAGATCAGAAGTTATGACTACTTTAAGAAAACATTGACAGGGATCCGGACATAGAAATTGAGTTTTGGAGGCCTTCTGATGGGGTTTTTGTGATTTTAGGGTCCCGAAGATGACTTGAACTTTGTTCAAGTTAGCCTTCAGCGTAGATCTCTTCGCTGCAATTGATTTGATAAGTGGTAGAGCTCAAACGGACAACCAGAGTGAAAGTTTTTGCTGTTTGAATTTGGACTTTATTTTGGAGTGGTATAACTAATATATCTTATGTTTCTTTGATCTTATCAAGGTTTCAATTAGACTTGGTCCTCACTCATCTCAAGATATTTGATTTTACTAGTCACAGATCTCAAACAGACACCCGATGGAGAAGTTATGTCTTTATTAGTAAGATGCGGGTTTCATAGGTTTTTAGGCGCTAAGAGGGTTTCTCAATTTAAAACGACAATAACTTCTGCTACGCATATTCATTTTGGCTCTACCATAAATTAAATCGAAGATTATGAAAAGATACGCACTGTTGTAACCACCAGAACCCTCTCTGACATTCTTCAACCCCCAAAAAGTCCCAAAATCCGTTTGGATGGCCAAAAGATTTGCTTCTGGAGTCTGTTTTGCAATAACTTCTTCTATGGGTGTACATTTTGCCTCTACCTAATATCAAATCGAGTCTTGAGACTAGACCTACACTCCTATAACCATTGAAGCACATTCTCACATCCTTGAAGGCCCAAAATGGTACTTAAACCCTCCAAAAGACCATAACATCTACTCCAGGAGTCCGTCTTGCCTCTACCATATATCAAATCGAATCTTTCAACTAGATCTACACATCAGTGATCAATAGGAACACCTTATCATGTTCTTAAAGACCCAAAAAGTCCTTATGTCCTCCAAATGACCTTAACTTCTACTCTGGGTGTCTGTTTCACCTCTACCACATATCAAATTGAACCTTGCGACTGGCTCTACACATCTGTGACAACTATAGACATCTAAATAACCCTAACAAACCATGACTAACCCCATAAACACTAAAAAACATTAAAAACCATGAAAAACACTAAAAAACCCTAACAAACCCTAACAAACACTAACAAACCCAAAAAAACCCCAGAAAACCCTAAAAACATAAAAAACCCTAAAAACCCTAACAAATCCTAACAAGACCTATCAAACCCCAAGAAGCACTAACAAACCCCAATACACACAAAAAACCTGAAGAAACCCTAAAAACCCCTATGAAAGCATAAGAAATCCTAACATAACCCTAAAAACCATAACAAAACCCTATGTAAACCAATGAAACACTAACACACCCTTAGAACCCCTAACACACGCTTAGAACCCCAAACACACCCTTAGAAACCCTAGCACACCCTTAGAAACCCCAAAACATCCATAGAAATCCTAACACAACCATAGAAAGACTTAGAAACCATAACACACCCTTAGAATCCCTAACTCACCCATAGAAACCCTAACCCACCCCTAGAAATCCTAACACACACTAAGAAACCCTAACAAACCCTTAGGCACCCTAAACCACTCTAATAAGAATTAATAATTCCTAACAAACACGACCAACCAATAATAAACCATAATAAACCCTAATAAACCCAAAAGCCCACTACTAAAACTAATAAACATTAATAAATCGTAATAAACCCTGAAAACCCTATTAGATCCCAATAAAAGCTAAAAAATACTAAAAAATCCAAAAATACAACAAAAATGATATTAAACCATTAAAAATGCTAATATTCACAAATAAACCCTAACAATCCCGAAAAAACCTCACAAAACCCTAAAAACCCATAAAAACCCAAAAAACCCAAAAAACACCTAAAAATTATAAAAACCCTAAAAAACCCTAGAAAACCCTAAAAACCCTAAAACCCCTAAAACCCCTAAAAATTGGAAATACCAAAAAATCCCAAAAACAAACCTAAAAACCCTAAAAAAACCTTAAAAAACCTCAAAAAAACCAAAAAAAACTAAAAACCACTAAAAATGATAAAAAACCCTAAAAAGTCTAAAAATGCCTAACAAAACCCTAACAAACCCAATGAAACCCTTAAAACACCAAAAAACCCCTAGCATACACTAAAAACCTCAAATGAAACCCTAATATACCCTAAAGAACCCAAAAAACCCCTAAAAACCCTAAAGAACCACTAAAGCCACTAACAAGTCTACATAAACCCTATTAATTGTTATGAAAACCCGAAAAATGCTTCAAAACTCACAAAATGCATCAAAACCCCAAAAAACACTAAAATAACCCTAAAAAAGCATTAAAAATTCAAACACACCCATAAAACCCAAAAAACGCATAAAACTCCAAACAACTCAAACAAACTGTAACAAACCCTAAAACCCAAACAAATCCTAACAGACCCTAAAAACCACTAATAACCCCTATGAACCACTAATAAACCCTAATAACCCAAAAAACCCACTATTAAACCCTAAAAATCCTAATAAACACTAATAAATTGTAATAACTTGTAATAAACCGTAACTAACTCTATTAGATCCTAATAAACACTACAAAATCCCAAAAACCCCTAATATACAATAAAAAAACTATTAAACCATAATAAACCCTAATAATTACTAAAAACCCAAAAAAACCTGACAAAACACTACTAAAATCTCCAAATAATAGCCTACAAAACCCTAAAACTCACTAATAAACCCTAAAAAATCCTAAAAACCCAAAATAAATCGTAACAGACCCCAACAAACCCAAATAAATTATAACACATCCTAACAACACCAAATAAATCATAACAATCTGAAACAAACCATAACAAACCCCTAATAAACCCCAATAAACACTAACAAATCATAATAAACCCGAATAAATTGTAATAGACCTAAATACATGTTACTAAACCATAATAAATAAAATAAACCCTAAAAACCCTAATAAATCCTAAATAACCCTAAAAAGGTTTATTAACCCTAGAAAAAGCTATTAATGCCTACAAAATCCCTATAAAACCCTAATATACAATAAAAACGCTAATAAACTGTAACAAATCCTAAAGAACACTAATATACCCTAAAGAACCCTAATAAATGCTAAATAACCATATTAAACACTAAAGAACACTAAAAACCCCTAAAGAAACAAAAAAATGCTAAAACACAATATATAAACCCTAAAACCGCTACAATACCCAAACAAACTCTAAAACACACTAAAAAATCCTAACAACCCCTATCAATCCAAAAAAATCAAATAAACACATAAAACCCCCCAAAAACAATTAAAAAGCCATCAGATACCATAAAAATCATAAACACCCATTAATAACCCTTAAAACCCTAAAAACACTACAAACCATAAACAACCATTAAAACCCTAAAAGGGGCTACAAATAGATACATAAACCCAAAAAACGTTACATAAACCCTAAAAATGCATCAAAAATACAAAAAATGCAACATAAACTAAAAAATTCAACATAAATCCAAAAACGCTACATAAACCCTAAAAGCACTACATAAACCCTAGAACTGTAACATAAACCCTAAAAACACAACATAAACCCAACAAAATGCAACACAAACATTAAAAAATTATACATAAAACCTAAAAATACAATACAACCCCTAAAAACACTCCATGAACCCTAAACACGTTACATAAACACTAAAAAATGCAACATTAAAGCTACATCACCCCTAAAAACACTACATAAACCCCAAAAATGCAACATAAACCCTAAAAAATGCTATATAAAACCTAAACCCTAAACACGCTACATAAACCATAAAAACAAAACACAAACCCTAAAAATAATACATAAAACCTAAAACTGCTAACTAAACCCTAGAAATGATACATAAACACTAAAAATGATACATAAACTCTAATAACGCCACAAAAACCCAAAAAATGACACAAAAACCCTAAAGACGCTTCAAACCCTCAAAAATATTAAACCCTAATATACCATAATATAAAAACTTAAACCCAAATAAACCCCTACTAAACCACTAATAAACTCTAATAATCCCTAAAAACGACTTATAATCCCTAAAATCATAAGAAACTATACTCAACCCTAATAAAACCCAAAAAATAACTAATAAACACTTATAAATGATAATAAAACCTAATAAACCCTAGAAACACATTAAGAAAAACTAAACAACCCTAACCAACCCTAATAGTCACCAATAAATACTAATAAACCCTAATAAACCCCAAAAAAACTTAAAATCCCTAATAAACCACAATTAAATCCAAATAACCCTTACTCAACCCTAACAATCCTTAACACACCATAATAACACCTAATAAAACCCTAAAAACCCTAATAAAGAAAAAAAATGCTGGTATACCTTTAAAAATCCCCAGAAACCCCGATAAACTCTAATATAAACTATTAAACCCTAAAAACGCTCACAAACAACAAAAAACGATCAAAACCATAAAAACTTGCTATATTACTTAAAAAGACATAAAAACACTAATCTTACCTAACAAAGACAAAAAACGCTAATATACCTTAAATATCCCTAGAAACCCTAATAAACCATAATAAACTCTAATATAACAAAAGAAACCCTAAAACGCTCACAAAAAAAAAATGCTCACAAACAATAAAAACACACTGTATTATCTAAAAATACCGAACAAACACTAATATAACCTAATAAAACAAAAAAACAAAAAAACCCCTAACAAACCCTAAAAAAACTAAAAAACCCTAATGAACAATAATAAAAATGATTAAACCCTAATAAAACAAAAATAAAACTTTAAAAATACAATCTCAATCCTTTATAAACGTTGACACACCATAAAAAACCTAATAAAACCCAACTAAACCCTAATAAACAAAAAAATGCAAACAACCCATTTTAAAGCCCTAAAAACCTTAACAAACCATAATAAATTCAAATAAAAGCTAATAAACCATTAAAAATGCTCATGAACACTAAAAAATCTCTAATAAAACCTAATAAGTCATAACAACCCCTCATATATAATAACAAAAAATAAAAAACAATCATATACCCTAATAAAAACACTAACAAACCATAGTAAACCATAAAAATCCCTAACAAACCCTAATAAACCATACTCAACCCTAATAAACCCTAATAAAACCTTAAAGATACTAACTCAACCCTAATAAACCCTAAAAATACCTAATCAATCCTAATAAACCTTAACACACCATAATAAACCATAATAAACCCCACAAAACCATTAAAAACTCAAATATACCATTAAAAAGCCCTAAAACCTCAAATAAATGCTAATATAACCTAACAAATCGTAAAAGCACTAATAAACCCGAATAAACACTATTAAACACTAAAAAACCCTAATATACCCTCTTAAAAATTAATAAACCAGAATGAACCATATTAAACCCTAATAAATCCTAAACATACCCAAATATACCATAATATACCAAAGTATACCCTAATAAACCCAACTAAATCCTAATAAAACCCTAAAGAACCTTATAAACCCTAATAAACCTTGACACACCATAATAAACCCTAATAAAATCCTAATAACCCCCACAAAACCCTAAAAATACTAATATACCATTAAAAAACCCTAAAACCCTAACAAACCATAATAATGTTAATAACACCTAAAAATCCTAAAAATGACAGTAATCCTTAAAAATACCTCTAATAATAATAGTCATAATAACACATGTGCCTGTGCATATGCATGTGCATGGTTTAAATAATATATCATAACACACGTGCATGTTCATATGCCTGCACATTTGCATGTGAATGATAATAAATAATAAATAATAAATAATAATGCATGTGAATTACATGTGTGCATGTGAATGATAATAAATAATAAGTAATAACGCAGATCCAATTGCATGTGCATTATCATGTGCATGTGCATGGAAATAAACAATAAATAATAACCAAGTCCAAATGAATGTGCATTTTCATGTGAATGATAATAAATAATAAATAATAAGAGATGTGATAATAGAATAACGCACGTACATTGCGTGTGCACGTGTATTATAATAAATAATAATAACACATGTGATAATAGTATAACGCATGTGCATTGCATTTTCATGTGCATATTAATAAATAATATATAATAATGCACGTGTATGTGAATTTACATGTAATGATAATGATAATGACACATGTAGGTGCATGGTAATAAATAATAAATAACAACGCACGTGCATGAGCAATTGTATTTGATGATACAAACAACAAAAACAACAAAAATAATAATAAAAATAATAATAATAGAATAACACAAGTGCATTGCATGTGCACGTGCATTGTTTTGAATAATAAATAAATAATAGTAAATAAGAACACACATGCATGTGCATGTGCCTTTACATTTGATAATAATATTAATAATACTAATTTTAATAACGATAATAATAATAATAACAACGCATGCACATGCATGGTGATAAATAATAAATAACAACGCAGATGTAAGTGGATTTTCATGTGGTATAACTAATATATCTTCTATTTCATTGATCTTCTCATAGTTTTGATTGTACTTGGTCCTCACTCATCTCACGAGATTCAATTTTACTAGTCACAGTGCTCAAATTGACACCTGAAGGAGAAGATATGCCTATTTTAGTGAGTTGTGGGTTTCTTAAGTTTTTAGGCGCTAGGAGGGTTTCTCAATTTAAAATGACAATAACTTCTGCTACATGACTTCATTTTGACTCTACCACATATAAAATCTAAAATTGTGAAAAGATACACACTCTGGCAACCACTGGAACCCTTTCTGACATTCTTCAACCCCCAAAAAGACCCAAAATCCCTTGGGATGGTCAAAATATTGGCTTCCGGTGTCCATTTTAAAATAACAACTTCTATGGGTGTCTATTTTGCCTCTACCACATATCAAATCGAAGCTTGCGACTATACCAAAACTCCAGTAACAACTGAAGCACCTTCTCACATACTTGAAGGCCCAAAAAGGTACTTAAACCCTCCAAAAGACCATAACTTCTACTCTGGGAGTCCGTTTTGCCTCTACTATATATCAAATCGAAGATTTCGACTAGATCTACACATATGTGACCAATAACAACACCTTATCACGTTCTTAAAGTCCCAAAATGTCATTAAGTCCTCCAAATGACCATAACTTCTGATATGGGTGTCTGTTTCACCACTATCAAATATCAAATTGAAGCTTGCAACTATCTCTACACATCTGTGACAACCATGAACGACTAAATAACCCTAAAAACCTTGAATAAACCCATAAACACTAAAAACCATTCAAAACCATTCAAAACTTTAAAAACCCCTAACAAACCCTAACAAACACTAACAAACACTAAAAACCCTAACAAACCCTAACAAACCCTAACAAACCCCAAAAAACCCCAAAAAACCTAACAAACCATAAAAACCCTAACAAACCCATACAAGCCCTAATAAACCCCAAGAATCACTAAGAAACACCAATAAACCAAAAAAACCCAAAGAAACCCAAAAAACCTCAATGAAACAATAAGAAACCCTAACAAAACCCTAAAACCCTAACAAAACACTAAACAAACCTAAAAAACACTAACACACCCTTAAAAACCTAAAACATCCTTAGAATCCACAACACACCCTTATAAACCCTATAACACCCTTAGAAACCCCAACACACCCATAGAAACCCAAAAACAACCTTATAAACCCTTAGAAACCATAACACACCCTTAGAAACACTGACCCGCCCATAAAAACCCTAACCCACCCTTAGAAAACCTAACACACCCTTAGAAACCCTAACAAACCCTTAGACACCCTAGGAAACTCTAATAAGCACTAATAAATCCTAACAAACCCTCCCAACAAATAATCAACCATAATAAACCCTAATAAACCCTAAATCCCACTACTAAACCCTAATAAACACTAATAAATCATACAAAACCCTAAAAACCCTATTAGACCCCAATAAAAGCTACAAAATATCTAAAAAACCAAATATACAAAAAATACTATTAAACCATTCAAAATGCTAATATTCACAAAAAAATCATAACAAACCTGACAAAACCTGACAAAACCCTAAAAAATCCTAAAAACACAAAAACCCATAAAAACCCTAAAAAACCCTGAAAACCCTAAAAAATCTTAAAAACCCTAAAAACACTAAAAAACCCTAAAATATCTAAAAGATTGAAAAAACAAAAAAACCCCAAAACAAACCTAAAAACAATAAAAACCTCAAACAATCCTAAAAAACCTCAAAAAATGCAAAAAAAAACCTAAAAACCCCTAAAAATGTTAAAAACCAAAAAATGCCAAAAAATGCCTAACAAAACCCTCACCAACCCTATGAAACCATTGAAAACTCAAAAAACCATAGAAAACCATAAAAAACTCAAAAGAAACCCTAATACACCATAAATATCCCTAAAGATCCCTAAAAACCCTTAAGAACCACTAAATCCACTAACAACACTACATAAACCCTAACAATTGCTACAAAAAACTGAAAAATGCTTCAAAACACACAAAAGGCAACAAAACCCCAAAAAACTCTAAAACAACCCTAACAAAGCATAAAAAATCCTAACACACCAAAAAACCCAAAAAAATGAATAAAACCCCAAACAACTCAAACAAACTGTAACAAACCCAAAAAACCCTAACAAAACCTAAAAATCCCTAGAAACCACTAATAACCCCTAAGAACCACTAATAGACCCAAATAACCCCTAAAACCCACTATTAAACCCTAAAAACCCTAATAAACACTAATAAATCGTAATAACCAGTAATAAACACTAACAAACTCTATTAGACCCTAATAAATGCTACAAAAGCCCTAAAACCTCTAATATACAATAAAAAACACTATTAAACCATAATAAACCCGAATAATCACTAAAACCCCTAACAAACCTGACAAAACATTTCAAAAACCTCCAAATAATAGCCTAAAAAACCCTACAAGCTACTAATAAACACTAAAAAACCCTAATAACCCAAAAATAAATTGTAACAACCCCTAACAACCCTAAATAAATCGTAACAAATCCTAACGACACTAAATAAATTGTAACAAACTGAAACTAACCATAACAAACCCCTAATAAAACAAAATAAACCCTAAAAAATCATAATAAACCCTAATAAATCATAATAAAACCAAATACAAGTTACTAAACCCTAATAAATAAAATAATCCCCCAATAAACCCTAATAAATCTTAAATAACCCTAAAAAGGTTGATAAACCCTAAAAAAGCTATTAATTCCTACAAAATCCCAATAAAACCCTAAAATACAATAAAAATTGCTAATAAACTGTAACAAATCCTAAAGAACACTAATAAACCCTAAAGAACCCTAATAAACCCTAAAGAACCATATTAAACTCTAAAGAAGACTAAAAAACCCTAAAGAACCCAAAAAACACAAAACACATTATATAAACCCTAAAAAAAGCTACAATACCCAATCAAACCCTAAAATGCACTAAAAATACTTACAACCCCTATCAATCCCAAAAAAAACAAACACATAACCCCCCCCCCCCGAAAAACCATTAACAAGCCATCAGATACCATAGAAAACCATAAACACCCGTTAACAACCCTTAAAACCCCTAAAAAATCTACAAACCATAAACAACCATTAAAATCATAAAAGGGATTCAAATAGATACATAAACCCTAAATACGTTACATAAAAGCTTAAAATGCAACAAAACCCCTAAAAACACAACATAAACCAAAAAAAGGAAACAGAAACAAAAAAACGCTACACAAACCCTAAAAGCACTACATAAACCCTAGAACTGTAACATGAACCCTAAAAAACACAACATAAACCCAATAAAATGCAACATAAACATTAAAAAATGCTACCTAAAACCTAAAAACACTACATAAACAATTAAAACACTACACAAACCCTAAAAACATTACATAAACCCTAAAAAATGCAACATAAATGCTACATCACCCCTAAAAACAATACATAATCCCAAAAAAGGCAACATAAACTCTAAAAAATGCTACATAAAACCTAAAACCTAAACACACTAAATAAACCCTAAAAACATAACATAAACCCTAAAAATGATACATAAAATCTAAAATTGCTTACTAAACCCTAAAAATGCTACATAAACACTAAAAATGCAACATAAACTTTAATAATGCTACACAAACCCTAAAAAATGCCACAAAAACCTAAAGACACTTTAAAAGCCTCAAAAATATTAAACCCTAATAATCCCCTAATAAACTCTAATAATACCTAAAAACACCGTATAATCCCTAAAACCCTATGAAACTCTACTTAACCCAAATAAAAGACCAAAAATACCTAATACAAACTAATAAATGATAATTAAACCTAAAAACCCCTAAAAACACCTTAATAAAACCTAAAAAACCCTAACCAACCCTAATAAACACTAATAAACACTAATAAACCCTAATAAACCCCAAACAAACCCTAAAAAGCTCTAATAAACCATAAATACATCCAAATAAACCCTACTCAACCCCAACAAATATTAACACACCATAATAACCCCTAATAAAACCCTACAAAACCCTAATAAAGAAAAAATGCTAGTATATCATAAAAAATCCCAAGAAACCCTAATAAACTCCAATATAACCTCATAAAACCTAAAAAATTTCACAAACAATAAAAAAATGATCACAAACAATAAAAACTTGCTATATTACCTTAAAAGACCTAAAAACACTAATATAACATAATAAAAAAATATTCTAATATACCATAAAAATCCCTAGAAACCCTAATCATCCATAATAAACTCTAAAATAACCTTAGAAACCCTAAAAACACTCACAAACAGAAACAAAACGATCACAAATAAGAAAAACACGCTATATTATCTAAAAAAACTTACAAACACTAATATAACCAAAAAAAATTAAAAAAAACTAATAAACCCCTAAAAAACCCTAATAAACCATATAAATCCCTAATAAACCCTAATAAAACCATAATAAAACTCTAAAAATACCTTCTAAACCCTAATAAACGTTGACACACCATAACAAAACCTAATAAAACCAAACTAAACCCCAATAAACAAAAAAACGCAAACAAACCATTAAAAATACCTAGAAACCCTAATAAACCATAATAAAATCAAATAAAAGCTAATAAACCATTAAAACTGCTCACAAACACTAAAAACATGCTAATAAAACCTAAAAAGTCATAAGAACCCCCCATATATATTAAAAAAAATTAAAAAAACACTCATATACCCTAATAAAAACACTAACAAACCCTAGTAAACCCTAAAAATCCCTAACAACCCATAATAAACCGTACTCAACCCTAATAAACCCTAATAATGCCTTAAAGAAACCGACTCAACCCTAATAATACCCTAAAAATACCTACTCAACCCTAATAAACCTTAACACACCATTATAAACCATAATAAACCCCACTAAACCCTAAAAAACACAAATATACCATTAAAAGCCCTAAAACCACTAATAAATGCTAGTAAAACCTAAAAAATCTTAAAATCGCTAATAAACACGAATAAACACTACTAAACACTAAAAAACTCTAATATACCCTCTTAAAAATTAATAAACCATAATGAAGCATAATAAACCCTAATAAATCATATTCATTTCCAAAAATAACATAATATAGCATAATATACCCTAATAAACCCAACTCAATCCTAATAAAACCCTAAAATACCTAATAAACCCTAATAAGAATTGATACACCATAATAAACCCTAATAAAATCCTAATAACCCCCGCCAAACTCTAAAAAAGGCTAATATACCATTAAAAACCCCGAAAACCCTAACAAACCATAATAAATGCTAATATCACCTAAAAATCCTAAATAATGATGGTAAACCCTGAAAATAACTCTAATAATAATAGTAGTAATAACGCACGTGCATGTGCATACGCATGTGCATGGTTTAAATAATAAATCATAATTCACGTGCATGTGCATATGCATGCGCATTAGAATGTGAATGATAATAAATAATAAAGTATAAATAATAACTCTTGTGAATTGCAAGTGTATGTTCATGTGCATGTGAATGATAATAAATAATAAATAATTACGCACATACAAGTGCATGTGCAAGTTTATGTGCATGTTCATGTGCATTTGTATGATAATAAACAATAAATAATAACCAAGTCCACATGAATGTTCATTTTCATGTGAATGATAATAAATAATAAATAATAACACATGTGATAATAGAATAAAGCAGGTGCATTGCGTGTGCACGTGCATTAGAATAAATAATAATAACACATGTGATAGTAGAATAACGCAAGTGCATTTCATTTTCTTGTGCATGATAATAAATAATATATAATAACGCACGTGCATGTGCATTTACATGTAATGATAATGATAATTATGCATGCATGTGCATGATAATAAATAATAAATACCAACACACGTGCATGTGCATTTGTATTTGATGATACAAACAACAATAACAACAACAACAAAAACAACAACAATAATAATAATAGAATAACACAAGTGCGTTTCATGTGCACGTGCATAGTAGTAAATAATAAATAAATAATAATACATAAGAACATACATGCATGTGCATGTGCATTTACATTTGATGGTAATATTAATAATACTAATTGTAATAATAATAATAATAATAATGCATGCACGCGCATGGTAATAAATAATAAATAACAACACCCATGCATGTGTATTTGCATTTGATAATGATAATAATAATTATTATGATAATAATAATAATAATAATAATAATAATAACTGTGATAATAATAATAACAATAAAAGAATAATACAAGTGCATTGCATATGCACATAAATGGTAATAAATAATAAATAATAACGCATGTGCATCTACAATTGCATGTGATGATAGTAATAATAACAGCAGTAGTAATAATAGTAGTGGTGGTGGAGATAATAGTAGAAGTACTAATGCATATGATAATAGAATATTGCATGTGCATTACGTGTGCAGGTGTATGGTAATAAATAATAACCCACATGCATTGCATTTGCATGTGATGATGATGATAATAATAATAACAATATTAATAATATTAATAATAACAATCCATGTGATAATAGAATAATGCACGTTCATTGAATGTGTGTGTATATGAATTTGGATGTGCATTTGCATGTGATGATAACAACAACAACAACAACAACAACAATAACCACAATAATAATAATAATAATAATAATAATAATAACGCATGTGATAATAAAATAATGTGTGTGCATTGCATGTGCACGTGCATGGTAATAAAAATATAATAATAATTCACGTGCATGTGCATGTGCATTTGAACGAGATGATAATAATAATAATAATAATAATAATAATAATAATAATAATAATAATAAAAGTAATAATAAGTTATAGTTGTTTGAAAAAACAGCAGACAAGACAAAAGTGCTAGAAATGGTGTCTCAAAAAACCTAACAAATCACAGAGTCATAAAAAAGGCATTATGTCTTCTTGAGGTGTCCATTTCTGCTCCATGAATAGTCAAACTAAATCTTATGGAATGAACTATGAAAAAATCTGGTGCCAAAGGCCGAACAGACACACAGATCAGAAGTTATGACTATTATAAGAAAACATTAACAGGGATCCGGACATAGAAATTGAGTTTTGGAGGCCTTCTGATGGGGGTTTTGTGATTTTAGGGTCCCAAATATGACTTGAACTTTGTTCTAGTTATCCTTCAGCGTAGATCTCTTCGCTGCCATTGATTTGATAAGTGGTAGAGCTCAAACGAACAACCAGAGTGAAAGTTTTGGCTGTTTGAATTTGGACTTTATTTTGGAGTGGTATAACTAATATATCTTATGTTTCTTTGATCTTATCAAGGTTTCAATTAGACTTGGTCCTCACTCATCTCAAGATATTTGATTTTACTAGTCACAGATCTCAAACAGACACCCGATGGAGAAGTTATGTCTATATTAGTGAGATGCGGGTTTCATAGGTTTTTAGGCGCTATGAGGGTTTCTCAATTTAAAACGACAATAACTTCTGCTACGCATATTCATTTTGGCTCTACCATAAATTAAATCGAATATTATGAAAAGATACGCACTGTTGTAACCACAGAACCCTCTCTGACATTCTTCAACCCCCAAAAAGTCCCAAAATCCGTTTGGATGGTCAAAAGATTTGCTTCTAGAGTCTGTTTTGCAATAAATTATTCTATGGGTGTCCATTTTGCCTCTACCTAATATCAAATCGAATCTTGAGACTAGACCTACACTCCTATAACCATTGAAGCACATTCTCACATCCTTGAAGGCCTAAAATGGTACTTAAACCCTCCAAAAGACCATAACATCTACTCTGGGAGTCCGTTTTTCCTCTACCATATATCAAATCGAATCTTTCAACTAGATCTACACATCAGTGATCAATAGGAACACCTTATCATGTTCTTAAAGACCCAAAAAGTCCTTATGTCCTCCAAATGACCTTAACATCTACTCTGGGTGTCTGTTTCACCTCTACCACATATCAAATTGAACCTTGCGACTGGCTCTACACATCTGTGACAACCATAGACATCTAAATAACCCTAACAAACCATGACTAACCCCATAAACACTAAAAAACATTAAAAACCTTGAAAAACACTAAAAACCCCTAAGAAACCCTAACAAACACTAATGAACCCGAACAAACCCCAGAAAACCCTAAAAACATAAAAAACCCTAAAAACACTAACAAATCCTAACAAGCCCTATCAAACCCCATGAAGCACTAACAAACCCCAATACACACAAAAAACCTGAAGAAACCCTAAAAAACCCTATGAAAGCATAATAAATCCTAACATAACCCTAAAAACCATAACAAAACCCTATGTAAACCAATGAAACACTAACACACCCTTAGAACCCCTAACACAGGCTTAGAACCCCAAACACACCCTTAGAAACCCTAGCACACCCTTAGAAACCCCAAAACATCCATAGAAACCCTAACATAACCATAGAAACACTTAGAAACCATATCACACCCTTAGAATCCCTAACCTGCCCATAGAAACCCTAACCCACCCCTAGAAATCCTAACACACACTTAAAAACCCTAACAAACCCTTAGGCACCCTAAACCACTCTAATAAGAATTAATAATTCCTAACAAACACGACCAACCAATAATAAACCATAATAAACCCTAATAAACCCAAAAGCCCACTACTAAAACTAATAATCATTAATAAATCGTAATAAACCCTGAAAACCCTATTAGATCCCAATAAAATCTACAAAATACTAAAAAAATCCAAAAATACAACAAAAATGATATTAAACCTTTAAAAATGCTAATATTCACAAATAAACCCTAACAACCCCGGAAAAACCTCACAAAACCCTAAAAAATAAAAAAAACCCAAAAAACCCAAAAAACACCTAAAAATTATAAAAACCCTAAAACCCTAGAAAACCCTAAAAACCCTAAAACCCCTAAAACCCCTAAAAATCGGAAATACCAAAAAATCCTAAAAACAAACCTAAAAACCCTAAAAAAACCTAAAAAGACCTCAAAAAACCCTAAAAAACTAAAAACCACTAAAAATGCTAAAAAACCCTAAAAAGTCTAAAAATGCCTAAAAAAACCCTAACAAACCCAATGAAACCCTTAAAACACCAAAAACCCTAAAGAACCACTAAAGCCACTAACAACTCTACATAAACCCTATTAATTGTTATGAAAACCTGAAAAATGCTTCAAAACTCACAAAACGCATCAAAACCCCAAAAACACTAAAATAACCCTAACAAAGCATTAAAAATTCAAACACACCCATAAAACCCAAAAAACGCATAAAACCCCAAACAACTCAAACAAACTGTAACAAACCCTAAAACCCAAACAAATCCTAACAAACCCTAACAACCACTAATAACCCCTATGAACCACTAATAAACCCTAATAACCCAAAAAACCCACTATTAAACCCTAAAAACCCTAATAAACACTAATAAATTGTAATAACCTGTAATAAACCCTAACAAACTCTATTAGATCCTAATAAACACTACAAAATCCCTAAAACCCCTAATATACAATAAAAAAACTATTAAACCATAATAAACCCTAATAATTACTAAAAACCCAAAAAAACCTGACAAAACACTACTAAAATCTCCAAATAATAGCCTACAAAACCCTAAAACTCACTAATAAACCCTAAAAAACCCTAAAAACCCAAAATAAATCGTAACAGACCCCAACATACCCAAATAAACTATAACACATCCTAACAACACCAAATAAATCATAACAATCTGAAACAAACCATAACAAACCCCTAATAAACCCCAATAAACCCTAACAAATCATAATAAACCCTAATAAATCGTAATAGACCTAAATACATGTTACTAAACCATAATAAATAAAATAAAACCTAAAAACCCTAATAAATCCTAAATAACCCAAAAAATGTTTATTAACCCTAGAAAAAGCTATTAATGCCTACAAAATCCCTATAAAACCCTAATATACAATAAAAACGCTAATAAACTGTAACAAATCCTAAAGAACACTAATATACCCTAAAGAACCCTAATAAACCCTAAATAACCATATTAAACACTAAAGAACACTAAAAAACTCTAGAGAAACAAAAAAAATGCTAAAACACAATATATAAACCCTAAAACCACTACAATACCCAAACAAACTCTAAAACACACTAAAAAATCCTAACAACCCCTATCAATCCAAAAAAATCAAATAAACACATAAAACCCCCCAAAAACAATTAAAAAGCCATCAGATACCATAAAAATCATAAACACCCATTAATAACCCTTAAAACCCTAAAAACACTACAAACCATAAACAACCATTAAAACCCTAAAAGGGGCTACAAATAGATACATGAACCCAAAAAACGTTACATAAACCCTAAAAATGCATAAAAATACAAAAAACACAACATAAACTAAAAAACGCAACATAAATCCAAAAACGCTACATAAACCCTAAAAGCACTACATAAACCCTAGAACTGTAACATAAACCCTAAAAACACAACATAAACCCAACAAAATGCAACACAAACATTAAAAAATTATACATAAAACCTAAAAATACAATACAACCCCTAAAACACTCCATGAACCCTAAACACGTTACATAAACACTAAAAAATGCAACATTAAAGCTACATCACCCCTAAAAACACTACATAAACCCCAATAATGCAACATAAACCCTAAAAAATGCTATATAAAACCTAAACCTTAAACACGCTACATAAACCATAAAAACATTACACAAACCCTAAAAATAATACATAAAACCTAAAACTGCTAACTAAACCCTAGAAATGATACATAAACACTAAAAATGATACATAAACTCTAATAACGCTACAAAAACCATAAAAATGATACAAAAACCCTAAAGACGCTTCAAAACCCTCAAAAATATTAAACCCTAATATACCATAATATAAAAACTTAAACCCAAATAAACCCCTACTAAACCACTAATAAACTCTAATAATCCCTAGAAACGACTTATAATCCCTAAAATCATAAGAAACTCTACTCAACCCTAATAAAACCCAAAAAATAACTAATAAACACTTATAAATGATAATAAAACCTAATAAACCCAAGAAACACATTAAGAAAATCTAAACAACCCTAACCAACCCTAATAGTCACCAATAAATACTAATAAACCCTAATAAACCCCAAAAAAACTTAAAATCCCTAATAAACCACAATTAAATCCAAATAACCCTTACTCAACCCTAACAATCCTTAACACACCATAATAACACCAAATAAAACCCTAAAAAACCCTAATAAAGAAAAAAAATGCTAGTATACCTTTAAAAATCCCCAGAAACCCCGATAAACTCTAATATAAACTATTAAACCCTAAAAACGCTCACAAACAATAAAAAACAATCAAAACAATAAAAACTTGCTATATTACTTAAAAAGACATAAAAACACTAATCTTACCTAACAAAGACAAAAAACGCTAATATACCTTAAAAATCCCTAGAAACCCTAATAAACCATAATAAACTCTAATATAACAAAAGAAACCCTAAAACGCTCACAAACAAAAAAAACGCTCACAAACAATAAAAACACACTATATTATCTAAAAATACCGAACAAACACTAATATAACCTAATAAAACAAAAAAAATAAAAAAACCCCTAACAAACCCTAAAAAAACTAAAAAACCCTAATGAACAATAATAAAAATGATTAAACCCTAATAAAACCCAAATAAAACTTTAAAAATACAATCCCAACCCTAATAAACCTTGACACACCATAACAAAACCTAATAAAACACAACTAAACCCCAATAAACAAAAAAATGCAAACAACCCATTTTAAAGCCCTAAAAACCTTAACAAACCATAATAAATTCAAATAAAAGCTAATAAACCATTAAAAATGCTCATGAACACTAAAATATCTCTAATAAAACCTAATAAGTCATAACAACCCCTCATATATAATAACAAAAAATAAAAAACAATCATATACCCTAATAAAAACACTAACAAACCATAGTAAACCATAAAAATCCCTAACAAACCCTAATAAACCATACTCAACCCTAATAAACCCTAATAAAACCTTAAAGATACTAACTCAACCCTAATAAAACCCTAAAATACCTACTCAATCCTAATAAACCTTAAAACACCATAATAAACCATAATAAACCCCACTAAACCATTAAAAACTCAAATATACCATTAAAAAGCCCTAAAACCTCAAATAAATGCTAATATAACCTAACAAATCTTAAAAGCACTAATAAACCCGAATAAACACTATTAAACACTAAAAAACCCTGATATACCCTCTTAAAAATTAATAAACCAGAATGAACCATATTAAACCCTAATAAATCCTAAACATACCCAAATATACCATAATATACCAAAATATACCCTAATAAACCCAACTAAATCCTAGTAAAACCCTAAAGAACCTTATAAACCCTAATAAACCTTGACACACCATAATAAACCCTAATAAAATCCTAATAACCCCCACAAAACCCTAAAAATACTAATATACCATTAAAAAACCCTAAAACCCTAACAAACCATAATAATGTTAATAACACCTAAAAATCCTAAAATGATATTAAACCTTAAAAATACCTCTAATAATAATAGTCATAATAACACATGTGCCTGTGCATATGCATGTGCATGGTTTAAATAATATATCATAACACACGTGCATGTTCATATGCCTACACATTTGCGTGTGAATGATAATAAATAATAAATTATAAATAATAACGCATGTGAATTACATGTGTGCATGTGAATTATAATAAATAATAAGTAATAACACAGATCCAATTGCATGTGCATTTTCATGTGCATGTGCATGTGCATGTGCATGGAAATAAACAATAAATAATAACCAAGTCCAAATGAATGTGAATTTTCATGTGAATGATAATAAATAATAAATAATAACAGATGTGATAATAGAATAACGCACGTACATTGCGTGTGCACGTGTATTAGAATAAATAATAATAACACATGTGATAACAGTATAACGCATGTGCATTGCATTTTCATGTGCATGTTAATAAATAATATATAATAATGCACGTGTATGTGAATTTACATGTAATGATAATGATAATGACACATGTAGGTGCATGGTAATAAATAATAAATAACAACGGACGTGCATGAGAAATTGTATTTGATGATACAAACAACAAAAACAACAACAACAATAATAAAAATAATAATAATAGAATAACACAAGTGCATTGCATGTGCACGTGCATTGTAGTGAATAATAAATAAATAATAGTAAATAAGAACACAAATGCATGTGCATGTGCCATTACATTTGATAATAATATTAATAATACTAATTTTAATAATAATAATAATAATAATAACAACGCATGCATGTGCATGGTGATAAATAATAAATAACAACGCACATGCAAGTGGATTTTCATGTGGTATAACTAATATATCTTCTATTTCATTGATCTTCTCATAGTTTCGATTATACTTGGTCCTCACTCATCTCACGAGATTCAATTTTACTAGTCAGAGTGCTCAAATTGACACCCGAAGGTGAAGTTATGCCTATTTTAGTGAGTTGTGGGTTTCTTAAGTTTTTAGGCGCTAGGAGGGTTTCTCAATTTAAAACGACAATAACTTCTGCTACATGACTTCATTTTGACTCTACCACATATCAAATCTAAAATTGTGAAAAGATACACACTCTGGAAACCACTGGAACCCTCTGACATTCTTCAACCCCCCAAAAGACCCAAAATCCCTTGGGATGGTCAAAATATTGGCTTCCGGTGTCCATTTTACAATAACAACTTCTATGGGGTTTTTTTTCCCCTACTACATATCAAATCGAAGCTTGCGACTATAACAAAACTCCAGTAACCACTAAAGCACCTTCTCACATACTTGAAGGCCCAAAAGGTACTTAAACCCTCCAAAAGACCATAACTTCTACTCTGGGAGTCCGTTTTGCCTCTACTATATATCAAATCGAAGATTTCGACTAGATATACACATATGTGACCAATAACAACACCTTATCACGTTCTTATAGTCCCAAAATGTCATTAAGTCCTCCAAATGACCATAACTTCTGTTATGGGTGTTTGTTTCACCTCTATCAAATATCAAATTGAAGCTTGCGACTATCTCTACAAATCTGTGACAACCATGAACGACTAAATAACCCTAAAAACCTTGAATAAACCCATAAACACTAAAAACCATTCAAAACCATTCAAAACTTTAAAAACCCCTTACAAACCCTAACAAACACTAACAAACACTAAAAACCCCAAACAAACCCTAACAAACCCTAACAAACCCCAAAAAACCCCAAAAAACCTAACAAACCATAAAAACCCTAATAAACCCATACAAGCCCTAATAAACCCCAAGAAGCACTAAGAAACACCAATAAACCAAAAAAAACCCAAAGAAACCCAAAAAACCTCAATGAGACAATAAGAAACCCTAACAAAACCCTAAAACCCTAATAAAACACTAAACAAACCTAAAAAACACTAACACACCCTTAAAAACCTAAAACACCCTTAGAATCCATAACACACCCTTATAAACCCTATAACACCCTTAGAAACCCCAACACACCCATAGAAACCCAAAAACAACCTTATAAACCCTTAGAAACCATAACACACCCTTAGAAACCCTGACCCGCCCATAAAAACCCTAACCCACCCTTAGAAAACCTAACACACCCTTAGAACCCTAAAAAACCCTTAGACACCCTATGAAACTCTAATAAGCACTAATAAATCCTAACAAACCCTCCCAACCAATAATCAACCATAATAAACCCTAATAAACCCTAAATCCCACTACTAAACCCTAATAAACACTAATAAATCATAGAAAACCCTAAAAACCCTATTAGACCCCAATAAAAGCTACAAAATATCTAAATAACCAAATATACAAAAAATACTATTAAACCATTCAAAATTATAATATTCACAAAAAAATCATAACAAACCCGACAAAACCTGACAAAACCCTAAAAAACCCTAAAAACACAAAAACCCTAAAAAACCCTGAAAACCCTAAAAAATCTTAAAAACCCTAAAAAACACTAAAAAACCCTAAAATATCTAAAATAATGAAAAAACCCCAAAAACAAACCTAAAAACCCTAAAAACCTCAAACAATCCTAAAAAACCTCAAAAAATGAAAAAAAAACCTAAAAAACCCTAAAAATGCTAAAAACCCAAAAAGGCCAAAAAATGCCTAACAAAACCCTCACCAACCCTATGAAACCATTGAAAACCCAAAAAACCATAGCAAACCATAAAAAACTCAAAATAAACCCTAATACACCATAAATATCCCTAAAGATCCCTAAAAACCCTTAAGAACCACTAAATCCACCAACAACACTACATAAACCCTAACAATTGCTACAAAAAACTGAAAAATGCTTCAAAACACACAAAATGCAACAAAACCCAAAAAAACTCTAAAACACCCCTAACAAAGCATAAAAAATCCTAACACACCAAAAAACCCAAAAAAAATGAATAAAACCCCAAACAACTCAAACAAACTGTAACAAACCCAAAAAACCCTATCAAAACCTAAAAATCCC
The DNA here is from genome assembly GCA_963277665.1 of Viscum album. Lineage (NCBI taxonomy): Eukaryota > Viridiplantae > Streptophyta > Magnoliopsida > Santalales > Viscaceae > Viscum > Viscum album. The sequence continues at coordinate 4,517,126 of CAUJRU010000007.1, forward strand.
TAGAAACCACTAATAACCCCTAAGAACCACTAATAGACCCAAATAACCCCTAAAACCCACTATTAAACCCTAAAAACCCTAATAAACACAAATAAATCGTAATAACCTGTAATAAACACTAACAAACTCTATTAGACCCTAATAAATGCTACAAAATCCCTAAAACCTCTAATATACAATAAAAAACACTATTAAACCATAATAAACCCTAATAATCACGAAAAACCCTAACAAACCTGACAAAACATTTCAAAAACCTCCAAATAATAGCCTAAAAAACCCTACAAGCTACTAATAAACACTAACAAACCCTAATAACCCAAAAATAAATTGTAACAACCCCTAACAACCCTAAATAAATCGTAACAAATCCTAACGACACTAAATAAATTGTAACAAACTGAAACTAACCATAAAAACCCCTAATAAAACAAAATAAACCCTAAAAAATCATAATAAACCCTAATAAATCGTAATAAAACCAAATACAAGTTACTAAACCCTAATAAATAAAATAATCCCCCAATAAACCCTAATAAATCTTAAATAACCCTAAAAAGGTTGATAAACCCTAAAAAAGCTATTAATGCCTACAAAAGCCCAATAAAACCCTAAAATACAATAAAAATTGCTAATAAACTGTAACAAATCCTAAAGAACACTAATAAACCCTAAAGAACCCTAATAAACCCTAAAGAACCATATTAAACTCTAAAGAAGACTAAAAAACCCTAAATAACCCAAAAAACACAAAACACATTATATAAACCCTAAAAATAGCTACAATACCCAAACAATCCCTAAAACGCACTAAAAATCCTTACAACCCCTATCAATCCCAAAAAAAACAAACACATAACCCCCCCCCCCCCAAAAAAACCATTAACAAGCCATCAAATACCATAGAAACCCATAAACACCCGTTAACAACCCTTAAAACCCCTAAAAAATCTACAAACCATAAACAACCATTAAAATCATAAAAGGGCTTCAAATAGATACATAAACACTAAATACGTTACATGAAAGCTTAAAAATGCAACAAAACCCCTAAAAACGCAACATAAACCAATAAAAGGAAACAAAAACAAAAAAACGTTACACAAACCCTAAAAGCACTACATAAACCCTAGAACTGTAACATGAACCCTAAAAAACACAACATAAACCCAATAAAATGCAACATAAACATTAAAAACTACTACCTAAAACCTAAAAACACTACATAAACAATTAAAACACTACACAAACCCTAAAAACATTATATAAACCCTAAAAAATGCAACATAAATGCTACATCACCCCTAAAAACAATACATAATCCCAAAAAAGGCATCATAAACTCTAAAAAATGCTACATAAAACCTAAAACCTAAACACACTAAATAAACCCTAAAAACATAACATAAACCCTAAAAATGATACATAAAATCTATAATTGCTTACTAAACCCTAAAAACGCTACATAAACACTAAAAATGCTACATAAACTTTAATAATGCTACACAAACCCTAAAAAATGCCACATAAACCTAAAGACACTTTAAAACCCTCAAAAATATTAAACCCTAATAATCCCCTAATAAACTCTAATAATACCTAAATACACCGTATAATCCCTAAAACCCTATGAAACTCTACTTAACCCAAATAAAAGACCAAAAATACCTAATACACCCTAATAAATGATAATTAATCCTAAAAAACCCAAAAAACACCTTAATAAAACCTAAACAACCCTAACCAACCCTAATAAACACTAATAAACCCTAATAAACCCCAAAAAAACCCTAAAAAGCTCTAATAAACCATAAATACAGCCAAATAAACCCTACTCAACCCTAACAAATATTAACACACCATAATAACCCCTAATAAACCCTACAAAACCCTAATAAAGAAAAAAATGCTAGTATATCGTAAAAAATCCCATGAAACCCTAATAAACTCTAATATAACCTCATAAAACCTAAAAAATTTCACAAACAATAAAAAAATGATCACAAACAATAAAAACATGCTATATTACCTTCAAAGACCTAAAAACACTAATATAACATAATAAAGAAAAAAAATTCTAATATACCATAAAAATCCCTAGAAACCCTAATAATCCATAATAAACTCTAAAATAACCTTAGAAACCCTAAAAACACTCACAAACAGAAACAAAACGATCACAAACAATAAAAACACGCTATATTATCTAAAAAAACTTACAAACACTAATATAACCAAAAAAATTAAAAAAACTAATAAACCCCTAACAAACCCTAATAAACCATATAAATCCCTAATAAACCCTAATAAAACCATAATAAAACTCTAAAAATACCTTCTAAACCCTAATAAACCTTGACACACCATAACAAAACCTAATAAAACCAAACTAAACCCCAATAAACAAAAAAACGCAAACAAACCATTAAAAATCCCTAGAAACCCTAATAAACCATAATAAAATAAAATAAAAGCTAATAAACCATTAAAACTGCTCACAAACACTAAAAACATGCTAATAAAACCTAAAAAGTCATAAGAACCCCCCATATATATCAACAAAAATTAAAAAAACACTCATATACCCTAATAAAAACACTAACAAACCCTAGTAAACCCTAAAAATCCCTAACAAACCATAATAAACCGTACTCAACCCTAATAAACCCTAATAATGCCTTAAAGATACCGACTCAACCCTAATAATACCCTAAAAATACCTACTCAACCCTAATAAACCTTAACACACCATTATAAACCATAATAAACCCCACTAAACCCTAAAAACACAAATATACCATTAAAAGCCCTAAAACCACTAATAAATGCTAGTAAAACCTAAAAAATCTTAAAATCGCTAATAAACACGAATAAACACTAAAAACCCTAATATACCCTCCTAAAAATTAATAAACCATAATGAACCATAATAAATCCTAATAAATCATAAACATTTCCAAAAATAACATAATATAGCATAATATACCCTAATAAACCCAACTCAATCCTAATAAAACCCTAAAATACCTAATAAACCCTAATAAACATTGACACACCAAAATAAACCCTAATAAAATCCTAATAACCCCCGCCAAACTCTAAAAAAGGCTAATATACCATTAAAAACCCCGAAAACCCTAACAAACCATAATAAATGCTAATATCACCTAAAAATCCTAAATAATGATGGTAAAACCTGAAAATACCTCTAATAATAATAGTAGTAATAACGCACGTGCATGTGCATACGCATGTGCATGGTTTAAATAATAAATCATAATGCACGTTCATGTGCATATGCCTGCGCATTAGCATGTGAATGATAATAAATAATAAAGTATAAATAATAACTCTTGTGAATTGAAAGTGTATGTTCATGTGCATGTGAATGATAATAAATAATAAATAATTACGCACATACAAGTGCATGTGCAAGTTCATGTGCATGTTCATGTGCATTTGTAGGATAATAAAAAATAAATAATAACCAAGTCCACATGAATGTTCATTTGCATGTGAATGATAATAAATAATAAATAATGACACATGTGATAATAGAATAAAGCACGTGCATTGCGTGTGCACGTGCATTAGAGTAAATAATAATAACACATGTGATAGTAGAATAACGCAAGTGCATTTCATTTGCTTGTGCATGATAATAAATAATATATAATAACGCACGTGCATGTGCATTTACATGTAATGATAATGATAATTATGCATGCACGTGCATGATAATAAATAATAAATAACAACACACGTGCATGTGCATTTGTATTTGATGATACAAACAACAATAATAATAACAACAATAATAATAATAATAATAATAGAATAACACAAGTGCATTTCATGTGCACATTCATAGTAGTAAATAATAAATAAATAATAATACATAAGAACATACATGCATGTGCATGTGCATTTACATTTGATGGTAATATTAATAATACTAATTGTAATAATAATAATAATAATGCATGCACGCGCATGGTAATAAATAATAAATAACAACGCCCATGCATGTGTATTTGAATTTGATAATGATAATAATAATTATTATGATAATAATAATAATAATAATAATAATAATAACTGTGATAATAACAATAACAATAAAAGAATAATACAAGTGCATTGCATATGCACATAAATGGTAATAAATAATAAATAATAACGCATGTGCATCTACAATTGCATGTGATGATAGTAATAATAACAGCAGTAGTAATAATAGTAGTGGTGGTGGAGATAATAGTAGAAGTACTAATTCATATGATAATAGAATATTGCATGTGCATTACGTGTGCAGGTGTATGGTAATAAATAATAACCCACATGCATTGCATTTGCATGTGATGATGATGATAATAATAATAACAATACTAATAATATTAATAATAACAATCCATGTGATAATAGAATAATGCACGTTCATTGAATGTGTGTGTATGTGAATTTGGATGTGCATTTTCATGTGATGATATCAACAACAACAACAACAACAACAACAACAACAACAATAACCACAATAATAATAATAATAATAACAACGCATGTGATAATAAAATAATGTGTGTGCATTGCATGTGCATGTTCATGGTAATAAAAATATAATAATAATGCACGTGCATGTGCATGTGCATTTGAACGAGATGATAATAATAATAATAATAATAATAATAATAATAATAAAAGTAATAATAAGTTATAGTTGTTTGAAAAAACAGCAGACAGGACAAAAGTGCAAGAAATGGTGTCTCAAAAAACCTAACAAATCACAGAGTCATAAAAAAGGCATTATGTCTTCTTGAGGTGTCCATTTCTGCTCTATGAATAGTCAAACTAAATCTCATGGAATGAACTATGAAAAAATCAGGTGCCAAAGGCCGAACAGACACACAGATCAGAAGTTATGACTATTTTAAGAAAACATTGACAGGGATCCGGACATAGAAATTGAGTTTTGGAGGCCTTCTGATGGGGTTTTTGTGATTTTAGGGTCCCGAAGGTGACTTGAACTTTGTTCAAGTTAGCCTTCAGCGTAGATCTCTTCCCTGCCATTGATTTGATAAGTTGTAGAGCTCAAACGGACAACCAGAGTGAAAGTTTTGGCTGTTTGAATTTGGACTTTATTTTGGAGTGGTATAACTAATATATCTTATGTTTCTTTGATCTTATCAAGGTTTCAATTAGACTTGGTCTTCACTCATCTCAATATATTTGATTTTACTAGTCACAGATCTCAAACAGACACCCGATGGAGAAGTTATGTCTATATTAGTGAGATGCGGGTTTCATAGGTTTTTAGGCGCTAAGGGGGTTTCTCAATTTAAAACGACAATAACTTCTGCTATGCATATTCATTTTTGCTCTACCATAAATTAAATCGAAGATTATGAAAAGATACGCACTATTGTTACCACCAGAACCCTCTCTAACATTCTTCAACCCCCAAAAAGTCCCAAAATCTGTTTGGATGGTCAAAAGATTTTCTTCTGGAGTCTGTTTTGCAATAACTTCTTCTATGGGTGTCCATTTTGCCTCTACCTAATATCAAATCAAATCTTGAGACTATACCTACACTCCTATAACCATTGAAGCACATTCTCACATCCTTGAAGGCCCAAAATGGTACTTAAACCCTCCAAAAGACCATAACATCTACTCCGGGAGTCCGTTTTGCCTCTACCATATTTCAAATCGAATCTTTCAACTATATCTACACATCAGTGATCAATAGGAACACCTTATCATGTTCTTAAAGACCCAAAAAGTCCTTATGTCCTCCAAATGACCTTAACTTCTACTCTGGGTGTCCGTTTCACCTCTACCACATATCAAATTGAACCTTGCGACTCGCTCTACACATCTGTGACAACCATAGACATCTAAATAACCCTAACAAACCATTACTAACCCCATAAACACTAAAAAACATTAAAACCCATGAAAAACACTAAAAACCCCTAAGAACCCCTAATAAACACTAACAAACCCTAACAAACCCCAGAAAACCCTAAAAACATAAAAAACCCTAAAAACCCTAACAAACCCTAACAAGCCCTATCAAACCCCAAGAAGCACTAACAAACCCCAATACACACAAAAAACCTGAAGAAACCCTAAAAAACCTATGAAAGCATAAGAAATCCTAACATAACCCTAAAAACCATAACAAAACCCTATGTAAACCAATGAAACACTAACACACCCTTAGAACCCCTAACACACGCTTAGAACCCCAAACACACCCTTAGAAACCCTAGCACACCCTTAGAAACCCCAAAACATCCATAGAAACCCTAACACAACCATAGAAACACTTAGAAACCATAACACACCCTTAGAATCCCTAACCCGCCCATAGAAACCCTAACCCACCCCAAGAAATCCCAACACAAACTTAGAAACCCTAACAAACCCTTAGGCACCCTAAACCACTCTAATAAGAATTAATAATTCCTAACAAACACGACCAACCAATAATAAACCATAATAAACCCTAATAAACCCAAAACCCACTATTAAAACTAATAAACATTAATAAATCGTAATAAACCCGAAAAACCCTATTAGATCCCAATAAAAGCTACAAAATACTAAAAAATCCAAAAATACAACAAAAATGATATTAAACCATTGAAAATGCTAATATTCACAAATAAACCCTAACAATCCCGGAAAAACCTCACAAAACCCAAAAAAACCATAAAAACCCAAAAAACACCTAAAAATTATAAAAACCCTAAAAAACCCTAGAAAACCCTAAAACCCCTAAAACCCCTAAAACCCCTAAAAATTGGAAATACCAAAAAATCCCAAAAACAAACCTAAAAACCCTAAAAAAACCTAAAAAAACCTCAAAAAACCCTAAAAAAACTAAAAACCACTAAAAATGCTAAAAAACCCTAAAAAGTATAAAAATGCCTAACAAAACCCTAACAAACCCAATGAAACCCTTAAAACGCCAAAAACCCCTAGCATACCCTAAAAACCTCAAAAGAAACCCTAATATTCCCTAAAGAACCCTAAAAAACCCTAAAAACCATAAAGAAACACTAAACCCACTAACAACTCTACATAAACCCTATTAATTGTTATGAAAACCCGAAAAATGCTTCAAAACTCAAAAAACGCATCAAAACTCCAAAAACACTAAAATAACCCTAACAAAGCATTAAAAATTCAAACACACCCATAAAAACCAAAAAATGCATAAAACCCCAAACAACTCAAACAAACTGTAACAAACCCTAAAACCCAAACAAATCCTAACAAACCCTAACAACCACTAATAACCCCTATGAACCACTAATAAACCCTAATAACCCAAAAACCCACTATTAAACCCTAAAAACCCTAATAAACACTAATAAATTGTAATAACCTGTAATAAACCCTAACAAACTCTATTAGATCCTAATAAACACTACAAAATCCCTAAAACCCCTAATATACAATAAAAAAACTATTAAACCATAATAAACCCTAATAATTACTAAAAACCCAAAAAAACCTGACAAAACACTACTAAAATCTCCAAATAATAGCCTATAAAACCCTAAAACTCACTAATAAACCCTAAAAAACCCTAAAAACCCAAAATAAATCATAACAGACCCCAACAAACCCAAATAAATTGTAACACATCCTAACAACACCAAATAAATCATAACAATCTGAAACAAACCACAACAAACCCCTAATAAACCCCAATAAACCCTAACAAATCATAATAAACCCTAATAAATCGTAATAGAGCTAAATACATGTTACAAAACCATAATAAATAAAATAAACCCTAAAAACCCTAATAAATCCTAAATAACCCTAAAAAATGTTTATTAACCCTAGAAAAAGCTATTAATGCCTACAAAATCCGTATAAAACCCTAATATACAATAAAAACGCTAATAAACTGTAACAAATCCTAAAGAACACTAATATACCCTAAAGAACCCTAATAAACCCTAAATAACCATATTAAACACTAAAGAACACTAAAAACCCCTAAAGAAACAAAAAAAATGCTAAAACACAATATATAAACCCTAAAACCGCTACAATACCCAAACAAACTCTAAAACACACTAAAAAATCCTAACAACCCCTATCAATCCAAAAAAATCAAATAAACACATAAAACACCCCAAAAACAATTAAAAAGCCATCAGATACCATAAAAATCATAAACACCCATTAATAACCCTTAAAACCCTAAAAACACAACAAACCATAAACAACCATTAAAACCCTAAAGGGGGCTTCAAATAGATACATAAACCCAAAAAACGTTACATAAACCCTAAAAATGCATCAAAAATACAAAAAACGGAACATAAACTAAAAAACGCAACATAAATCCAAAAACACTACATAAACCCTAAAAGCACTACATAAACCCTAGAATTGTAACATAAACCCTAAAAACACAACATAAACCCAACAAAATGCAACACAAACATTAAAAAATTATACATAAAACCTAAAAATACAATACAACCCCTAAAAACACTCCATGATCCCTAAACACGTTACATAAACACTAAAAAATGCAACATTAAAGCTACATCAACCCTAAAAACACTACATAAACCCCAAAAATGCAACATAAACCCTAAAAATGATATATAAAACCTAAACCCTAAACACGCTACATAAACCATAAAAACATTACACAAACCCTAAAAATAATACATAAAACCTAAAACTGCTAACTAAACCCTAGAAATGATACATAAACACTAAAAATGATACATAAACTCTAATAACGCTACACAAACCCTAAAAATGATACAAAAACCCTAAAGATGCTTCAAACCCCTCAAAAATATTAAACCCTAATATACCATAATATAAAAACTTAAACCCAAATAAACCCCTACTAAACCACTAATAAACTCTAATAATCCCTAAAAATGACTTATAATCCCTAAAATCATAAGAAACTCTACTCAACCCTAATAAAACCCAAAAAATAACTAATAAACACTTATAAATGATAATAAAACCTAATAAACCCTAGAAACACATTAAGAAAATCTAAAAAACCCTAACCAACCCTAATAGTCACCAATAAATACTAATAAACCCTAATAAACCCCAAAAAAACTTAAAATCCCTAATAAACCACAATTAAATCCAAATAACTCTTACTCAACCCTAACAATCCTTAACACACCATAATAACACCCAATAAAACCCTAAAAACCCCTAATAAAGAAAAAAATGCTAGTATACCTTTAAAAATCCTCAGAAACCCCGATAAACTCTAATATAAACTATTAAACCCTAAAAACGCTCACAAACAATAAAAAACGATCAAAACAATAAAAACTTGCTATATTACTTGAAAATACATAAAAACACTAATCTTACCTAACAAAGACAAAAAACGCTAATATACCTTAAAAATCCCTAGAAACCCTAATAAACTATAATAAACTCTAATATAACAAAATAAACCCTAAAACGCTCACAAACAAAAAAAAAACGCTCACAAACAATAAAAACACGCTATATTATCTAAAAATACCAAACAAACACTAATATAACCTAATAAAACAAAAAAACAAAAAAAACCCTAACAAACCCTAAAAAAACTAAAAAACCCTAATGAACAATAATAAAAATGATTAAACCCTAATAAAACCCAAATAAAACTTTAAAAATACAATCTCAACCCTAATAAACCTTGACACACCATAACAAAACCTAATAAAACCCAACTAAACCCCAATAAACAAAAAAAATGCAAACAACCCATTTTAAAGCCCTAAAAACCTTAACAAACCATAATAAATTCAAATAAAAGCTAATAAACCATAAAAAATGCTCATGAACACTAAAAAATCTCTAATAAAACCTAATAAGTCATAACAACCCCTCATATATAATAACAAAAAAACAATCATATACCCTAATAAAAACACTAACAAACCATAATAAACCATAAAAATCCCTAACAAACCCTAATAAACCATACTCAAACCTAATAAACCCTAATAAAACCTTAAAGATACTGACTCAACCCTAATAAAACCCTAAAAATACCAACTCAATCCTAATAAACCTTAACACACCATAATAAACCATAATAAACCCCACTAAACCATTAAAAACTCAAATATACCATTAAAAAGCCCTAAAACCTCAAATAAATGCTAATATAACCTAACAAATCTTAAAAGCACTAATAAACCCTAATAAACACTATTAAACACTAAAAAACCCTAATATACCCTCTTAAAAATTAATAAACCAGAATGAACCATATTAAACCCTAATAAATCCTAAACATATCCAAATATACCATAATATACCAAAATATACCCTAATAAACCCAACTAAATCCTAATAAAACCCTAAAGAACCTTATAAACCCGAATAAACCTTGACACACCATAATAAACCCTAATAAAATCCTAATAACCCCCACAAAACCCTAAAAATACTAATATACCATTAAAAAACCCTAAAATCCTAACAAACCATAATAATGTTAATAACACCTAAAAATCCTAAAAATGATAGTAAACCTTAAAAATACCTCTAATAATAATAGTCATAATAACACATGTGCCTGTGCATATGCATGTGCATGGTTTAAATAATTAATCATAATGCACATGGATGAACATATGCAAGCGCATTTGCATGTGAATGATAATAAATAATAAATTATAAATAATAACTCATGTGAATTTCACGGTATGTGCATGTTCATGTGAATGATAATAAATAAATAATAATAACGCACATCCAAGTTCATGTGCTTGTGCATGTGGATGTTCATGGTAAGACACAATAAATAAAAACAAAGTCCACAAGAATGTACATTTTCATGTGAATGATAAAAAATAATAAATAATAACACATGTGATAATAGAATGACACAAGTGAATTGTGTGTCCACGTGCATGAGAATAAATAATAATAGCACATGTGATAATAGAATAACACATGTGCATTTCATTTTCATGTGCATGGTAATAAATAATATATAATAACGCATGTGTATGTGCATTTACATGTAATTATATTGATAATGATGCATGCACGTGCATGGTAATAAATAAAAAATAATAATTCATGTGCATGTGCATTTGTATTTGATGATACAAACAACAAAAACAACAATAATAACAATAATAACAATAATAATAATTATTATTATAACAGAATAACCCAAGTGCATTGCATGTGCATGTGCATGATAATAAATAATAACTCATAGCGCACGTGATGATAATAATAAAAAAAAATTAATAATAATAGTGCATGTGATAATAGAATAACGCACATGTATTGAATGTGCGCGTGTATGGTAATAAATAATAATGCACGTGCATTTGAATTTTCATTTGATGATAATAACGATAATAACAATAATAGTAATAGTATCAATAACAATAAAAATGCATGTGATAATAGAATAATGTAGGTCCATTGCGTGTGCGTGTGCATGGTAATAAATTATAACGGACATGTAGGTGCATTTGCATGTGATGATGATGATGATAATAATAATAATAATAATAACAACAACAACAACATATGCACATGCATGAAAATAAATAATAAATAATAAATAATAAATAATAAATAATAACACATGTGCATCTGCATTTTCATATGACGATAATAATAATAATAGTAACAACAATAGTGATAATTATAATAATGATAATGATAATAATGATAATAAAAACGTGTGTGATAATAGAATAACACACTTCCTAACAAACCCCAACAAAACCTAACAAACCCTAACAACCACTAATAACCCCTAAGAACCACTAATAAACCCAAATAACACCTGATACCCACTATTAAAACCTAAAACCCTAATAAACACTAAAAATCATAATAACCTGTAATAAACCCTAAAAAACCCTATTAGACTCTAATAAACACTGCAAAATCCCTAAAACCCCTAATATATAATAAAAAACACTATTGAACCATAATAAATCCTAATAATCACTAAAAACCCTTACAAACCCAACCAAACACTACAAAACCTACCATATAATATCCTACAAAACCCTACGACCCGCTAATAAACCCTAAAAACTGTAATAAACCCATAATAAATCGTAACGAACCCTAACAACCAGAATTAAATCAAAACAAATCCTAACAAGGCCAAATAAATCGTAAAAAAACTGAAACAAACCATAACAAACCATTAATAAACCGCAATAAACCCTAACAAATCATATTAAACCCTAATAAATCATAATAAACCCAAATACACGTTAATAAACCATAATAAATAAAATAAAACCTAAGAAACCCAAATAAATCCTAAATAACACTAAAAAGGTTGATAAACCCTAGAAAAGGTTATTAATGATAACAAAAGCCAAATAAAACCCTAATATACTATAAAAAGTGCTAATAAACTTTAGAAAATCCTAAAGAACACTAATAAAACCTGAAGAACACTAATAAACCCTAAAGAATCATAATAAACTCTAAAGAACACTAAAAACCCAAAAGAACCCAACAATGGCTAAAACACATTACATAAACCCTATAAACTCCTACAATACCCAAACAAACCCTAAAACACACTAAAAACCCCTAACAACGCCTATTAATCCCGAAAAAACAAATAAACCCTAAAACCCCCCAAAAACCATTGAAAACCCATCAAATACCATAAAAACCATAAACACTCATTGACAACCCTTAAAACCCCTAAAAACACTACAAACCATAAACAACCACTAAAACCCTAAAAAAGGCAACAAATAGATACATAAACCCAAAAAACATCACATAAACCCTAAAAATGCTACATGAACCCTAAAAAAGCAATATAAACCCAAAAACCGCAACATAAACCCAAAAAATACTACATAAACACAAAAAGCACTACATAAACCATATAACCATAATATAAAACCTAAACATTGCAACATAAACATTAAAAACGCTACATAAAACCTAAAAACACAACATAACCCAAAAAACACTACATGAACCCTAAAAACGTTACATAAACCCTAAAAAATGAAACATAAACGCTACATCACCCCTAAAAATGCTATATAAAACTAGAAAACGCAACATAAACACTAAAAAATGCTACATAAAACCTAAACCCTAAACACGATACATAAACCCTAAAAACATTACATAAACCCGAAAAAATGCTACATAAAACCTAAAACCGCTAACTAAACCCAAAAAACACTACACAAACACTAATAATTCTATATAAACTCAAAAAACTATACACAAACACTAAAAATGCTACAAAAACCCTAAAGACACTTCAAAACCCTCAAAAATATTAAACCCTAATATACCATAATATAAAAAATTAAACCCTAATAAACCCCTAATAAACTCTAATAATCACTAAAAATGCTTTATAATCCCAAAAAAACCCTAAGAGACTCTACTCAACCCTAATAAAACCCCAAAAATACCTAATAAACCCTAGTAAATGATAATAAAACCTAATAAACCCTAAAAACACATTAAGAAAACCTAAACAACCCTAACCAACACTAATAGACACTAATAAACATTAACAACCCGTAATAAACCCCAAACAAACCCTAAAAATTCTAATAAACCATAAATAAATCCAAATAAACCCTACTCAACCCTAACAAACCTTAATAACAATAATGACCCCTAATAAAACCCTACAAAACCCTAATAATGAAAATAAATGCAAGTATTCCTTAAAAAGTCCCTATAAACCATGATAAACACTAATATAACCTAATAAACCCTAAAGACGCTCAAAAACAATAAAAAAATGATCACAAATAATAAAAACACGCTGTATTACCTAAAAATTCCTAAAAACACTAATATAACCTAATATATACAAAAATGCTAATATACAATAAAAAACCCTAGAAAAAAATAATAAACCATAATAAACTCTAATATAACCTAAGAAACCTAAAAATGATCACAATCAAATAACAAAATGCTCAAAAACAATAAAAAATGCGATATTATCAAAAAAGACCTAACAAACACTAATATAACCTAATAAAACAAAAAACACTAATAAACCCCTAACAAAACCTAATAAATCTTAAAATCCATAATAAAACCTAATATGAACCAACAAACGCTAATAAAACCATAATAAAACCCTAAAAATACTTTCTCAACCCTAATAAACCCTGACACACCATAATAAAACGTAATAAAACCCAACTAAACCCCAATAAACAAAAAAACGCAAACAAACCATTAAAAAGCCCTAAAAACCCTAATAAACCATAATATATTCTAATAAAACCTAATAAACCATAAAAAATGCTCACAAACACTAAAAACACTTCAATAAAACCTAAAAAGTCCTAACAACCCTTCATATAAATTAAAAAAACTAAAAACACTCATATACCCTAATAAAAACACTAACAAACCCGAGTAAACCCTAAAAATCCCTAACAAACCCTAATAAACACAACGCAACCCTAATAAACCCAAATAAAACACTAAAGATACCTACTCAACCCTAATAAAACCCTAAAAATACCTACTCAACCCTAAAAACCATAACACGCTATAATAAACCCCCTTAAACCCTAACAAAGTCATATATACCACTAAAAGGCCCTAAAACCCCTAATAAATGCTAATAATAACTAACAAAGCTTAAAATCAGTAGTAAAAACTAATGAAAACTACTAAACCCTAAATATATACCCTCTTAAAAATTAATAAACCATAATGAACAATAATAAACCCTAATAAATCCTAAACATACCCAAATATACCATAATATACCATAATATACCCTAATAAACCCAACTCAATCCTAATAAAACCCTAAAAATACCTAATAAACCATAATAAACCTTATCACACCATAATAAACCCTAATAAAATCCTAATAACCCCCACAAACACTAAAAAATGCTAATATACCATTAAAACCCCCAAAACCCTAACAAACCACAATAAATGTTAATAACACATAAAAATTCTAAAAAAATCTAGTAAACACTTAAAATACCTATAATAATAATAGTAGTAATAATGAACGTGAATGTGGCTATGCATGTGCATGGTTTAAATAATAAATCATAATGCACGTGCATGTGCATATGCCTGCACATTTGCATGTGATTGATAATAAATAATAAATAATAAATAATAATGCATATCAATGACATGTGTATGTGCACGTGCTTTTGAATGAAAATAATTACTAAATAATAATGCACTTCCAAGTGTATGTGCATCTGCATGTGCATGTGCATGTGCATGTGTATTGCATGTTCATGGTAATAAACAACAAATACTATCCAAGTCCACATGAATGTGCATTTGTATGTGAATGATAATAAATAATAAATAATACAACATATGATAATAGAATAATGCAAGTGAATTGCGTGTGCACGTGCATGAGAATAAATAATAATAACACATGTGATAATAGAATAATGCAAGTGCAATGTATTTTCATGTGCATGATAATAAATAATATATAATAACGCACATGCATGTGCATCTACATGTAATGATAATGATAGTGACACATGCACGTGCATGGTAATAAATAATAAATAACAACGCACATGCATGTGAATTTGTATTTGATGATACAAATAATAATAATATTATTAATAATAAAATAAAAATGCAAGTGCATTTCATATGCACTCGAAAAGTAGTAAATAATAAATAAATAATAATAAATAAGAACGCACATGCATGTGCGTGTGCATTTACATTTGATAATAATATTAATAATACTAATTGTAATAATAATAATAACAACGCATGCACGTGCATGGTAATAAATAAAAAATAACAACGCACGTGCATGTGCATTTGCATGTGATAATGATAATAATAATGATAATGATAATAATAATAATAATATTATTATTATTAATTTTGATAATAATAATAATAATAACAAAAGAACAATACAAGTGCATCACATATGCACGTGCAGGGTAATAAATAATAACACACGTGCATCTACATTTTCATGTGGTGATAGTAATAATAACAGCTATAGTAATAATAGTAGTAGTAGTGGTGATAATAGTAGTAGTACCAATGCATGTGATAATAGAATATTGCATGTGCATTACGTGTGCACCTGCATGGTAATAAATAATAAATCCCGTGCATTGCATTGGCATGTGATGATGATGATGACAATAATAAAAGTAATGATAATAATATTAATAATAACAACGCATGTGATAATAGAATAACACACTTCCATTGAATGTGCATGTATGTGCATTCCCATGTGATGATAATCATAACAACAACAACTACTACAACAACTACAACCACTGCAATAATAATAATAATAATAATAATAACAATGCATGTGATAATAAAATAAATGTGTGCATTGCATGTGCATGTGCATGATAATAAAAATATAATAATAATGAAGGTTCATGTGCATGTGCATGTGGATTAGATGATGATACTAATAATAATAATAACAATAATAATAAGTTATAGTTGTTTGAAAAAATAGCAGACAAGACAAAAATGCTAGAAATGGGGTCTCAAAAAACCTAACAAATCACAGAGTCATTGAAAAAGTCATAACATATTCTTCGGGTGCCCATTTCTACTCTTTTAGTAGTCAAACTGAATCTCATGGAATGAACTATGATAAAAACAGGTGTTGGAGGCCGAACAGACACACAGATTAGAAGTTATGACCATTTTAATATAAATTTGGCAGGGACCTGTAAAAGGAAATAGAGTTTTGGAGGCCTTATGATGGATTTCTAGGATTTTAGGGTCTCTAATATGACTTGAACTATGTTCAAGTCATTCCTCTATGTAGATATCTTCACTACATTCGATTTGATATGTGGTAGAGCTCAAACGGACAACCGGAGCGAAAGTTATGGCCATTTGAAGTTGGACTTTTTTAGAGTGGTATAAGTAAAATGGATTATATTTCTTTGATATTCTCATAGTTTCTAAAAAACTTGGTCCTCAATCATCACACAATCCTCGATTTGACTGGTCACAACACTCAAACAGACACCCGAAGTAGAAGTTATGCCTAATTTAGTGAGTAGTGGGTTTCTTAGGTTTTTAGGCGGTAGGAGAGCTGCTTAATTTAAAATGACAATAACTTCTGCTACGTGTGTTCTTTTTGGCACTACCACATATCAAATTGAGGATTTTTAAAAGATACACACTCTGGTGACTACTGAAAACCTTTCTGACATTCTTCAACTCTCTAAAAGACCCAAAATCCCTTTGGATGGTCAAAAGATTGGCTTCTGGTATCTGTTTTGCAATAACATCTTCTAGGGGTCTCCATTTTGCCCCTACCACATATCAAATCTAAGATTGCGACTATAAATATACTCTTATAACCACTAAATCACCTTTTAACATCCTTCAAGGCCCAAAAAGGTACTTAAACCCTCCAAAAGACCATAACTTCTACTCCGGGAGTCTGTTTTTCCTCTACCATATATCAAATAGAAGATTTCGACTAGATCTACACATATGTGACCAATTGGAACACCATATCACGTTCTTAAAGTCCCAAAAGGTCCTTAAGTCTTCCAAATGACCACAACTTCCACTCTGGATGTCCGTTTCACCTCTACCACATATTAAATTGAAGCTTCTGACTAGCTCTACAAATCTGCGACAACAATGAACAACTAAAAAACCCTAAAAAACCATGAATAAATCCATAAACACTAAAAACCATTAGAGCCCACACCAAAACCCTAACAAACCCTAAAAACAGTAAAAAACCCTAACAAACCCTAACAAAACCGAACAAACCCTAACAAACCCCAAAAAACCTAAAATATATAACGAACCCTAACAAACCCTAACAAGCCCCAAAAAACCCCATGAAGCAATACGAAACACCAATAAACCCAAAAAAACTCGAAGAAACTTTAAAAACCTCAATGAAACCATAAGAAACCCTAAAAAAATCCTAAAACCCTAACAAAACCTTAAAAAACCTAAGAAACTCTAACACACCCTTAGAAACCCTTACACACCCTTAAAAACACTAGAACTCCATTAGAAACCCCAACACACCCTTAGAAACCCTAGCACTACCTTAGAAACCCCAACACACCCATATAAAACCTAACACAACCTTAGAAACCCTTAGAAACCACAACACACCCTTAAAAACCCTTACTCGCCCATAAAAACCCTAACCCACCTTTAGAAACCCTAACACGCCCTTAGAAACCCTAACAAACCCTTAGACATCCTTAATCACACTAATAAGCACAAATAAATCCAAAAAACCCTACCAACCAATAATAAAACAGAATAAACCCCAATAAACCCTAAAGCCTACTTCTAAACCCGAATAAACACTAATAAATTGTAATAAACCCTAAAACCCCTATTAGACCCCAATAAAAGCTACAAAATACCTAAAAACCCAAATATACAAAAAAAATACTATTAAACCATTCAAAATGCTAAAATTCACAAAAACACCCTAACAAACCTGGGAATACATGACAATACCCTAAAAACCCTAAAAACCCTAAAAACCCAAAAAACCCAAAAAAACCATAAAAAACCCTAAAAAACCTTAAAAAATACAAAAAACCCTAAAAAAACCTAAAAAACATAAAACCCCTAAAAACACGAAAAAAAATAAAAATACCCAAAAACAATCCAAAAAACCCTAAAAACCTCAAAAAATTATCAAAAAAAATTCTAAATCCCTAAAAACCATATAAAACTCTTAAAAACCCTATAAACCCCCCTAGAAAACCCTAAAAACCTCAAAAGAAACCCCAATACACCATAAAAAACCCTAAAGAACCATAAAGAGCCCTAAAAACTCTAAAGAACCACTAACAACACTACATAAAACCTAACAATTTCTACAAAAAAGCTAAAAAATGCTTCAAAACCAACAAAATGTAACAAAACCCCAAGTAATGCTAAAATAACCCTAACAAAGCATAAAAAACCCAAACACACCCCTAAAACCCAAAAAAAATGCATAAAACCCCAAACAACTCACACAAACCGTAACAGTCCCTGAAAACCCTAAAAACACCTAAAAACCCTAACAACCACTAATAACAACTAAGAACCACTAATAAACCCTAATAACCCTTAAAACCCACTATTAAACCCTAAAAACTCTAATAAACACTAATAAATCATAATAACCTGTAATAAACCCTAACAAACCCTATTAGACCCTAAAAAATGATACAAAATCCCTAAAAATCCAAATATACAATAAAAAACACTACTAAACAATTATAAACCCTAATAATCACTAAAAACCCTAACAAACCCGACAAAATGCTACAGAAACCTCCAAATAATAGCTTACAAAACCCTACAACCCACTAATAATCCCTTACAAACCCTAATAACCGCAAAATAAATTGTAACAAACCCTAACAACCCCAAATAAATCGTAACAAATCCTAACAATGTCAAATAAATCGTAACAAAATGAAACAAACCATAACAAGCCCCTAATAAACCGCAATAAACCCTAACAAATCATAATAAACCCAAATACATGTTCCTAAACCCTAATAAATAAAATAAACCCTAATAAATCCTAAATAACCCTAAAAAGGTCG
This sequence comes from Viscum album, assembly GCA_963277665.1. NCBI lineage: Eukaryota > Viridiplantae > Streptophyta > Magnoliopsida > Santalales > Viscaceae > Viscum > Viscum album. Next base: position 4,536,718 of record CAUJRU010000007.1, read on the forward strand.
ATAAACCCTAGAAAAAGCTATTAATGCCTACAAAATCCCAATAAAACCCTAATATACAATAAAAAATGCTAACAAACTATAACAAATTCTAAAGAACACTAATAAACCCTAAAGAACCCTAATAAACCCTAAAGATACATATTAAACTCTAAATAACACTAAAAACCCTTAAAGAACCCCGAAAAACACTAAAAACATTATATAAACCCTAAAACCCGCTACAATACCTAAACAAACCCTTAAAACACTAAAAAACCATAACAACCCCTATCGATCCCAAAAAAACAAATAAACCCATAAACCCCCACCAAAAACCATTAAAAAGCCATCAAATACCATAAAAAACCATAAACACCCGTTAACTACCCTTAAAACCCTAAAAAAATTACAAACCATAAACCATTAAAACCCCAAAAAAGGCATCAAATAGATATATAAACCCTAATAATGTTACGTAGACCCTTAAAAATGCAACAAAACCCCTAAAAACACTTCATAAACCAAAAAAAGTAACATAAACCCAAAAATGATACATAAACCCTAAAAGCACTACATAAACCCAAGAATTGTAACATAAACCATAAAAAACACAACATAAACCCAAAAAACGCAACATAAACATTACCAAATGCAACATAAAACCTAAAAACACAATATAAACCCAAAAAACACTACATAAACCCTAAAAACGTTACATAAACCCTAAAAAATGCATCATAAACACTACATCACCCCTAAAAACGCTACATAAACCAAGAAAACACAACATAAACCCTAAAAAATGCTACATAAAACCTAAACCCTAAACATGCTACATAAACCATAAAAACGTTAAATAAACCCTAAAAATGATACATAAAATCTAAAACTGCTATGTAAACCCTTAAAACACTACATAAACACTAAAAATTCTACATAAAATCTAACAACGCTACACAAATCCTAAAAAATGCTACAAAACCCTAAAGATGCTTTAAAACCCTCAAAAATATTAATCCCTAATATACCATAGTATAAAAAATTAAAACCTAATAAACCCCTAATAAACTCTAACAATCTCTAAAAACACATTATAATCCCTAAAAAACTTAAGAAACTCTACTCAACCTTAATAAAACCCCCAAAATACCTAATAAACCCTAATAAATAATAATAAAACCAAATAAACCCTAAAAACACGTTAAGAAAACTTAAAAAACCCCTAACCAACCCTAATAGACACTAATAAACACTAATAAACCTCAAACAAACCCTAAAAACCCTAATAAACCATAAATAAGTCCAAATAAACCCTATTCAACCTAAACAAACCTTAACACACGCTAATAACCCCTAATTAAACCCTACACAACCCTAATAAAGAAAAAATGCTAGTATACCTTACAAAATCCCTAGAAACCCTCATAAACTTAAATATAACCTAATAAACCCTAAAAACACTCAAAAACAATAAAAAAATGATCACAAACAATAAAAATGTGCGATATTACCTAAAAAGACTTGAAAACAATAAAATAATCTAATAAAGTCAAAATATGCTAATATACCATAAAAATCCCTAGAAACCCAAATAAATCATAATAAACTCTTATATAACCAAGAAAACCCTAAAAATGCTCACAAACAAATAAAAAATGACCACAAACAATAAAAACATTCTATATTATCTAAAAACACCTAACAAACACTAATATAACCTAATAAAACAAAAAATACTAAAAAACCCCTAAAAACCCTAAAAACCCTAAAATCCATATTAAACAATAATAAAAACTAATAAACCCTAATAAAACCATAATAAAACCCTAAAAATACCTTTTTAACCCTAATAAACCTTGATACACCATAGAAAAATATAATAAAACCCAACTAAACCCTAATAAAAAAATGCAAACAAATCATTAAAAATCCCTAAAAAACCTAATAAAGCAAAATAAATTCAAATAAAATCTAATAAACCATTAAAAATGCTCACAAACACTAGAAACACGATAATAAAACCTAAAAAGTCATAACAACCCCTCATATATATTAACAAAAACTAAAAAACAATCATATACCCTAATAAAAACACTAACAAACCCTAGTAAACCCTAAAAATCCATAGCAAACCCTAATAAACCATACTCAACCCTAATAAAACCTTAAAGATACTGACTCAACCCTAATAAAACCCAATAAATATCTAATCAACTCTAATAAACCTTAACAGACCCTAATAAACCCCACTAAACCCTTAAAAATGAAAATATACCATTAAAAAGCCCTAAAACCCCGAATAAACACTACTAGAAAAACAGGTATTTGCGACGGGTCATTTGTGACGGGATCCCGTCGCAAATGGCCTTTTGCGATGGGGGTCCGTCGAAAATCGCCCGTTGCGGAAAACGCCGTCGCAACAACAATTATTTGTGACGGGCCCGTCGCTACAGATATTATTTTCGACGGAGATCCTTCCCGTTGCAAATATTACTCCGTATATTTGTAAAAACTTTTAAAATAGTAATTGTGACGGGGCCCGTCGCAACAGGTAATTGCGACAGGCCCGTCACAATTACGTTTTAAAAAAAAATTAAAAACTATTATTAAATTATTTTAATGGATATAATAATACTATTTGCGACGGGCATAGTATCCCGTCGCAAATACTATAAAAAATAATAATAATAAATTATTAATAAATTATTTTAATTAATATAATAATAATCCAATTATAATTCAAAAATAAAAAATAATAAAATATTAATAAATGATTTAAATTAATATAATAATAGAATTATAATTCACAAATAAAAATAATAAATTAATAATAAATTATTTTAATTTATATAATAATAATAGAATTATAATTCAAAAATAAAAAATAATAGAATATTAATAAATGATTTAATTAATATAATAATATTAGAATTATAATTCATAAATAAAAAAATATTAATAAGTTATTTTAATTAATATAAAAATAATAGAATTATTTTACATTCAAATATTAAAATAATTCAAATATTACAAAAAAATATAATAAAAATATAATATTATAAAATTTTAATATATATTTAAAATTTAATATTATAAAATATAAATAATATTATTATTCATATTAATATTATTATTTCAAAATATAATATTATTAATATTTTATAATGAGACAGAAACTACGAATAGAAAAAAATTCATATTTTGATTTAACAAACTTTATAACATAAAAACAAACCTTAATCTAAAGGGGGGGAGGGGGGGATATGCAAATGCTGGTGGAGGAAACTCCATCCCTAAAGTATGAGTGAGTCAGCACATGTACTCCATCTACTCCTAGTGCTGCTGCTGCCACCGACGCATCTGCTCCTCGTACAGTTGCTGCTGGCGTCGACGCTCCTCCTCATGCTGCTGCTGCTGCTGACGCATCTGCTGCTGCTCCTGTCGGAGACTCTCTATCAGTGCAGTCTGAGATAACAACTGATCCTTATACTGTGTAGAAAAAGAAGTTGCATGAGCTCCTCTCGAGCTGGACGCCGACATCACAGCACTTCCATAATAATCTCTGGGTGTCAGTCGAGAGCTAATACCAACTACCCGGCCCTTCTCGAAGGCATACTGGGTGGCCTGCATCCATGCCGCCTCATCAAACTGACGGCCAGTGGTCTGATCTGATAACTCGGCCTGACTCTCAGGCCGGGTCTGTGACGCTGCGGCCTCATATGACTCCTGTAGTTGCAATTTAAAATTAAAATTTTGAATATATTATATGCAATTAATTTTTAAACTTGAAAACAAAAAATACTGACCACGATGTGATGCCGACGATCACCTCTGAGCTCCCCAGTAGTAGGATCACTATACATCCTCTGATATACATCGTACTCCATAATATCGGGGTGCTCGACAACCTATAAGAATAAAAAATAAACTGTTAATATTTATAGTTATATAAAATATTTATAAATAATGTACGTACCAGATGCTGTCTATGAGTACTGAAAGAACGACTCCCAGCTCGATGAGTCACCTCTTGTCTCCCCTGATTCAGCCTCCCCACCGATGATCTCCTATGAAAGGCACCACTCAACCAGTGCGCACATAATCCATCCCATACATTGGATGAAATTTACTCTGGTTGGTGTTCTCTACATGAATCGTCAAAATATGACACTCCTGCTTTCTTCATTTAAGCTTTTCTTAAATTGTGCAAAAACTGATGAAAGCGATCACGCATGGCCACCTCCCATGCCTTGTGGATGACGTCGCGCATGGTATCCTTGATCGGATACCATAAACCCTACAAATAAATCAAAATATCAAGTTAGAAATGAAATAATTTTCAAAAGAAAAATTATTTATTTATGTACGTACCAACCAATGGCCGAACATGGCCTGCTGCACATCAATGGGAATCTGCTCCCATGTGGTCCATGGCTGAGAGAAATAGTTGCGCAAAATAGCGCTGCCCTGTCCGACTGCTATATGCAGAAAACTGTAAAAATAATAAACATTTATTATGTGAATAGATTAATGAAATCTTAGACAAATCCACAGATTATCACACAGGTTATCACACCTCTGTGTGCATAGATCAAACCCAAGACATGGACATCGCTCAGGGACGAGGTTAGGAATCATCAATCGTGCAAGACCGCGCCCCCTCCGCGTACTCCCTGGAGCGCCTGCAGGCTGAGGGTCATCTGCCAGCAACTCATCCGCATCGAAAGGCAGGTCAGCATCTGCCAACTCACGAAATTTCTCGTCGTCCATCTGAAACAGAAAATGTTAATGTTGTTAGAAAATAATTGATAATTACTATTATATATACATATATATATATATTATGATTGTATATAACTACCGTGGAATTCTATCAGTGTTCATCTTCATCATCATCTTCATATATGTCAATGTCATCTTCATATTCCTCCTCAACATCATCGATATCCATTCGAGTTCCAGTTTCTTCATCTCTTACCATTTCAAATTCATATGTGACATCATTAACATCATCGTCATCACCGACTCTTAAATGTGGGGTGTCGTCATCGATACTCATGTCTCTTTTTAAAAAAGATTGATTTTGATGACTCTCTTGAAAAACTTCAATTCTTTGCACATCAGTGAAAAAACATTCACTTTGACTAAACTGATTGTCCCGAATTTTGATTTTTATTACACTCCACCAATCAGTCAAGTCTCTTGATGTAGCACAGTACTTTGCGTAATAAACTTGATGTGCCTGTTGAGCCAATAAGAATGGTTCATTTACTGCGAGAACACTTTTACATTTAATATCGATGATTCCATGAGTCGGATAAACACACACGCCTCTCTTTATATCCAACCACCGACATTTGAACATGGTTATGTAATGTTGTCCAAGATAACAGAGTTCAATGATTTCATCAAGTATGCCATAAAAGTCAACTTCATTTTCTCGATGATGAGATCCTCTCAAGCTAACTCTACTATTCATTGTTTTTTTAGATTCCCCATATGCATGTGTGTGAAATCGAAATCCATTCACCACATATGCATTATAAGTTTTAACAAGTTTGGAAGGTGGGTTACTCAATATACACAACCGTTTGTCAATTTTATCAGCATGTCGAGACACCTGAAAATTTGTGAAATAATTATCAATATATTAAACTATACATTGAATGAGTTGCTAAAAGATAAAGAATTTATGTTACCAGTTTTTGAAACCACTGAGAGAAATTTTTCAGTCGGCGTTCTTTGAGAGCAGCTGCTGTAATTTGTGGAATTTGTTTCTTGATATGATTATCATTAAACCTATAAAAACCAATGTTATTTACTGTAACATAAATGATAGAACAAGTGATATAAACACTTACAGTACAACTGATGTCATCTCTTCACAGTTGAGCAGAACATACATATGAGCTCTGTGATGTTCATCATCCGAAATCCAGCATTCATAAACTCCACCAAAACCAAGCTCTGGCTGGTTGAAAACAGATAATTGATTGTCGATTTCATCAATATTCCTCTCGTTCTGTCCCATTCGGTTGTGTATTGAAGGATACTCAGATTCAAAATAATGGGAGCAGAAAAAAGATATTTCCTCTGGCAAATAAGCTTCTGCAATAGATCCTTCAACAGATGCTTTGTTACGTACTTTTCTTTTCAATTTTTGCATGCATCTTTCAAATGGGTACATACATCGAAACTGTACTGGACCTCCACATTTGGCTTCATATGGAAAATGTAACATCAAATGTTCCATTGAGTCGAAGAAAGACGGCGGAAATATTTTTTCCAGTTTACATATAATTACAACAACATCTTCTTCAAGTTTGCATAGAACATCATAATCTGCTGTAGCCGCACAAATTTCCCGAAAAAAATGAGACATGTCTGTTATGGAATACCAAATCACAGAATTCAACAGACCTCTTAATCTAATTGATAGAAGTCATTCCATTATAACATGACAATCATGACTTTTTAATCCAGTAATATGATCATTCTTTACACATCTACCCAAATTGGAAGCACAACCATCTGGAAGTCTCAAATCTGCAATCCACTAACAAAATAATAAACGGTTTTCTTTAGACAGTGTATAAGCTGCTTTTGGTTTTAGTAACCTTTCTGTTCTGACATTCTCAAACAGTTCCAGTTCTGGACGCCTGCAAATTTTGGCAAGATCTAAACATGCATTTACATTGTCTTTTCTCTTTCCTGACGTATCCAAAACTGTATGAAACAAATTATCAAAACAGTTCTTCTCAATGTGCATGAAATATAACATGTGTCGGACCAACAAATCAGACCAATATGGAAAATCCCAAAATATGCTACGTTTAATCCAATTTTGTTCTTTCCCAAAACCAGAAATTTTTTGTTGGTTTATTGTGGGACCAAAAGTGATGGGAGGTAATGAAAATACAACTGATTTTAACTCTGAACCTGATAGCATTTTTGGAGGTCCATCCCTTTCAACTGTTCCTTTTCTGAAATGAGATCTGTTTCTGCGAAAAGGATGATCAGTTGGAAGAAATCTGCGATGATAGTCAAAATAACAAGGTTTCTTTCCATGAATGAGCATAAATGCTTTGTTCTCTCCCATACAGTAAGGACACGATTTCTGACCATGTGTACTCCATCCAGATAACATCCCATAACCCGGGATGTCACTAATTGTCCCCATCAATGCTGCTCTCAGTATGAAATTCTGTTTCGTTGCAACATCATATGTACTGACACCAGTACTCCACAATAAACTTAATTCATCAATTAATGGTTTCAAATAAACATCAATATTTTTCTTCGGATGTTCTGGAATTAGTAAAGTCAAAAAGATATATGGCTCCTTTATCAACATCCATGGAGTTAAATTGTACGGAGTTAAAAAAATAGGCCAACATGAATATTGACTACCATAAGATCCGAACGGACAGAAACCATCAGTGGAAAGGCATAGTCGAACATTTCTAGCTTCTAAAGCAAAGGATGGATGCACTATATCAAAATGTTTCCATGAATCACCATCGGCTGGATGATTCAAGCTTTTATCGGTTGAAATATTCTCTTTATGCCATGAAATCATTGTCGCTGTATTCTTAGACATGAATAAAAGCTGAAGTCTGGATGTAAGCGGAAAATATATCAACTGTTTTACAGGAATCAAACCAGACTTCCCATGTTGTCCTTCTTTATATCTCAGTTTCCCACATGTGGGACAACTATCCAACGACTCATTTTCCCCAGAATATAAAATGCAGTCATTTGAACATGCATGAATCTTCTGACAAGTAAGTCCCAAATTTTGAACCAGCCTCTTACTCTCATAGTAATTTGCAGGAAAAACATTTTCTTCGGGTAACAGTGTTTTAAGAAAAGAAAATATATGGTCAAAACAGGTGTTTGACATTCCGTTATCTGATTTGATAGCCATAAATTTTGCAACTTCTTCTAATTTTCTAATCTTGCAGCCAGGATATAATGCATCCTCAGCAGACCTCAACAACTCATAAAATTTAGATGGTGCCAACACAAGATTTGAAGCTATATCAGCCGGAGTTTCTGTATGCTGAACAGATGAACCTGCAACATCATGTACTAAATCTTGAAACCGAGATGGATCCAGAATCAAGTTGGTATCACCTGCTCTGGAACTGCATTCACCGTGTTGATACCAAAAAACATAATCTGGTTGAAAACCAAAACGCAAGAGATGCCCCCCCACTTTGTCAAACGTTCTCAATGCGCATTTTCTACAAGGGAATTTTATTTTTCCTTCTGAAACAAATTATGGATTTGATGCCGCAAATGATAAAAAAGTCTCCACACGCTCTACATATACTGGATTTAAACCAGAACCGTTTGGATTTCTACATTGATTTATCCATATGCGGTCACCTAATAATGATTGTTGACGACCTTGTTGTTCCATATTTTTCTATAAAATATAAAAGCATTACTGGTTTTGAATAATTTGTTAGAAAAAACACTCAAGCAAGGATAATTATAGAGTTTACATCATACAAAACTGACGCAAACATTTTATTGAGATAGACCTAAAAATTGACCCTTTAAGAATTGAATATGTTGAGAATAAAGCAAAACCTGTTACAAATATTGATAATTTTTATATTATATAAATTTTTTATTATTTTCATAGTACTAATATTATTTTTTCATAAATATTAATTATATAATAATAAAATTATTACATTATTAATATATTTTATTATTAATATTAAAATAATATAATTTTCTATATTATATTCAATTCTCCTTTCATTTGTGTGTTTAACATTCTGTCTCCACATGTAATATTTGCATTCACATTCACCTCTCCATTAGTGAATAGGTTGATAATTTCGAGAAAGAATGAAAATATTACATGTGGAGACAGAAAACACACAGATGAAGGGAGAATTGTATATAATATAGAAAATTATATTATTTTAATATTAATAATAAAATATACTAATAATTTAATAATTTTATTATTCCTAATTATTGGTAATTATTCCTAATTATTGGTAATTATTCCTAATTATTGGTAATTATTCCTAATTATTGGTAATTATTGGTAATTAATGGTAATTATTCCTAATTATTGGTAATTATTCCTAATTATTGGTAATAATTCGTATAATTACCAATAATTAGGAATAATTACAAATAATTAGGAATAATAACATTATTACATTATTATTATATTTTATTATTAATATTAAAATAATATAATTTTCTATATTATATACAATTCTCCTTTCATCTGTGTGTTTTCTGTCTCCACATACAAATATTACATGTGGAGACAGAAAACACACAGATGAAAGGAGAATTGTATATAATATAGAAAATTATATTATTTTAATATTAATAATAAAATATACTAATAATTTAATAATGTTATTATTCCTAATTATTGATAATTATTCCTAATTATTGGTAATTCTTACTAATTATTGATAATTATTACTAATTATTGGTAATCATTACGAATCATTACTAATTATTGGTAATTATTCCTAATTATTAGTAATTATTCCTAATTATTGGTAATTATTCCTAATTATTGGTAATTATTGGTAATTATTGTTAATTATTGGTAATTATTGGTAATTAGTGGTAATTATTGGTAATTATTGGTAATTATTGGTAATTATTGGTAATTATTGGTAATTATTGGTAATTATTGGTGATTATTGGTAATTATTGGTAATTATTGGTAATTATTCATAATTAGTGGTAATTATTCTTAATTAGTGGTAATTATTCCTAATTATTGGTAGTTATTACTAATTATTGGTAATTATTACTAATTATTGGTAATTATTACTAATTATTATTAATTATTACTAATTATTGGTAATTATTACTAATTATTGGTAATTATTATTAATTATTACTAATTATTTGTAATTATTATTAATTATTACTAATTAGTGGTAATTATTACTAATTATTACCAATTATTACTAATTATTGGTAATTATTGGTAATTATTGGTAATTATTACTAATTATGGATAATTATCGGAAATTATTACTAATTATGGATAATTATCAGAAATTATTACTAATTATGGATAATTATTGGTAATTATTTCTAACTAATGGTAATTATTGGTAATTATTATTAATTATTGGTAATTATTACTAATTATTGGTAATTATTACTAATTATTGGTAATTATTACTAATTATTGGTAATTATTACTAATTATTGGTAATCATTACTAATTATTGGTAATTATTACTAATTATTACTAATTATTACTAATTATTGGTAATTATTACTAATTATTACGAATTATTGGTAATTATTATTAATTATTACAAATTATTGGTTATTAGGATTAATTATTACTAATTAGTGGTAATTGTTGGTAATTATTACTAATTATTACCAATTATTACTAATTATTGGTAATTATTGGTAATTATTGGTAATTATTGGTAATTATTACTAATTATGGGTAATTATTACTAATTATTACTAATTATCGATAATTATTACTAATTATCGGTAATTATTACTAATTATGGATAATTATTTGTAATTATTACTAATTATTGATAATTATTGGTAATTATTACTAATTATTGGTAATTATTACTAATTATTGCTAATTATTGGTAATTATTACTAATTATTACTAATTATTGATAATTATTTTTAATTATTACAAATTATTTGTAATTATTACTAATTATTGCTAATTATTGGTAATTATTACTAATTATTAATAATTATTGGTAATTATTGGTAATTATTGGTAATTATTTGTAATTATTACTAATTATTGGTAATTATTACTAATTATTGATAATTATTGGTAATTATTACTAATTATTACTAATTATTGGTAATTATTGCTAAATATTGTTAAATTATTAGTAATTATTACTAATTATTGGTAATTATTGGTAATTATTACTAATCATGGATAATTATTGGTAATTAATACTAATTATTTATAATTATTTGTAATTATTACTAATTATTGATAATTATTTGTAATTATTACTAATTATTGGTAATTATTACTAATTATTGCTAATTATTTGTAATTATTGGTAATTATTACTGATTATTTCTAATTATTAGTAATTATTACTGATTATTGCTAATTATTACTAATTATTACTAATTATTACTAATTATTACTAATTATTACTAATTATTACTAATTATTACTAATTATTACTAATTATTACTAATTATTACTAATTATTACTAATTATTGGTAATTATTACTAATTATTACTAATTATTGGTAATTATTACTAATTATTACTAATTATTGGTAATTATTGGAAATTATTACTAATTATTGGTAATTATTGGAAATTATTACTAATTATTACTAATTATTACGAATTATTTGTAATTATTACTAATTATTACTAATTTTTGGTAATTATTACTAATTATTGGTAATTATTACTAATTATTGATAATTATTGGTAATTATTACTAATTATTCCTAATTATTGATATTTATTACTAATTATTAGTATTTATTCTTAATTATTGGTAATTATTACTAATTATTCCTAATTATTGATATTTATTACTAATTATTAGTAGTTATTCTTAATTATTGGAAATTATTACTAATTATTCCTAAGTACCATTAACTATGAACACAGAATACTAATAATTTAAATTTATTAAGTAACAAAACAATGTAAACATAATTAAATTACAACTAATTAAGAATAATTGAAACTAATAAAAAATTTAAAATAAATATTAAATTAAAAAGAACATAAATACCTTTAAAATTGATCTGAGGTTGATCCCTGATCGTTGTTGAAAACTTCAATATCAACTCCGGAAAAAAAAATTAAAGTGAAGAAACGCTGAAATCTAAAAATAGAATTTTGAGAGAAGGAGAAGATTGAGTTTGAGAATGAATGAAAAAAAACGGATGGGGGGGATTTATAGGTTAGATCATTTGCGACGGGTCTATTTGCGACGGGTATCCCGTCGCAAATACCTTAGCCCTCATTTATTACGGTCAACGGTTAAATAGTTATTCGCGACGGGTCCCGTCGCGAATAATAACCTGCCGACATACTATTTGCGACGAGGGTAGATTCTCGTCGCAAATAGCTTTTACCGCCGCCGCTTATTTGCGACGGGCGGTAACCGCCCGTCGCAAATAACTTTCCCGTGATTTGGCGCGCAAAGCGCGCCAGTCCTTTTGCGACAGGGGAAGCTAACCCGTCGCAAATAAGTAGTTATTTGCGACGGGTCAATTCCCTCGTCGCAAATAAGTTTCTAACGGGACTATTTGCGACGGGATTTATCCCCGTCGCAAATAACCCGTCGCAAATACCCATTTTTTCCGTAGTGAAATGCTAATAAAACCTAACAAAGTTTAAAAGAGCTAATAAACCCGAATAAACACTACTAAACACTAAAAAACCCTAATATACCCTCTTAAAAATTAATAAACCATAATGTACCATAATAAACCCTAATAAATCCTAAATATACCCAAATATACCCTAATATACCATAATATACCCTAATAAACCCAAATCAATCCTAATAAGACCCTAAAAATACCTAATAAACCCTAGTAAACCATGACACCCCATAATAAACCCTAATAAAATCCTAATAACCCCCACAATGCCCTAAAAACACTAATATACCATTAAGAAACCTTAAAACCCTAACAAACCATCACTACTAAAAAATTAGGCTCTAGCCACGGTTTTAAACCATGGCTATAGACCCAAAAACCATGGCTATTATGACAACCCTGCTTTTTATTACAACTTAAACATGCTTTATTACATAAAACTTCACTTGATACAACAAAGAAGATCGAGAGGTTTAGTGTCTTTGGGGCTTAGGATCATTACATAAAAACTTTAAACTTGAAATACAACATCCTTATTGAAAACTTCCTTTACATGACCACTACATTCCTTCGTACTTAGCATTGCATGGGATAACCTGAGGACATGCATAAGAAAAGGGTGAGCTATAAAGCCCAGTAAGGGAGTACATAATGAATAACATGAGGAGTACAATACATGTTAGGCAATAGGCATATCAATAGAGCATAAGAGAGACATGAACATAAAGGCATGATAAAGCATGATAATCATAACATGGAAATGTGGCAACAACACTTAACATTGAATTAGCATGAGCCAAGGCTCATTGCACATGGAGCATGAGTAAACCCTCATTGCACTTGAAGCACGAGTAAACCCTCGTTGCACTTGAAGCACGAGTAAACCCTCGTTGCACTTGAATTAGCATGAGTCAACACTCATTGCACATGACGTATCATGATACTATACTTTACCCAATGCATTGGAGCGCTATCAGGGCGCACCCTTCTTAATCATTTCATTTCATGCATAAGTGTGCCACATGGATCATAAAACATGGATTCATAAAACATAATCATTTCTTCCACGATAAAGGAATGTGGAATTCATACATGAAACTTTACAATCAATATGTATATGTGCATAAAGGTGAATACCCTTGATGGAGAAATGGGCATGGTATTCACTACACAAAGACATTGGCTTAGAAAATCGGTGCGATTTCGGCAGCGTAACGGCGTGACATAAGAATTCATAAAAAAAGTTGATGAGAGAAAAAGGGGTTCCTCATCATATTTACATGTAATGGACAGTAAGGAGATCATATATATACATGTCCCAACAATAGAAATGGAATTTAGATTCATGATACAAAAGTATTGCTTGAATGTAAAAGAAGAGAGAGAAGTTCCTTTCGGAATTTCGGCATAGTAACGGGTGTACATGGGAGGCATTTAATGAGAGAGAAAGGGTTCTCCCATCATTCAAACAATAAGAGGGCAGTATGGGGGAGGTGCGAAACCATACCCCAACATTCATAAATGAAATTAAAAGGGCAATACAACTTAAAGAAAATTGACAAAAATGAGAAAGGAAGAAAAAACCCTTACTTGGAAGTGTGCTTCCAAAGGCTAGAGAGAGGCTTGTGAGAGGCTTCTTGGGAGCTTGGGGCACCTTGAGATGATTCTAGAGAGAGTAGGGCAGAGTTTGGACGAACTTCAAGGGCTTTGAGTGAGGAGGAAGTGGGAGCTTGGGTGGGTTTATATAGGAAAGGTGAGAGAATTCTTTATTATTTAGGTTTGGGACCCCTTATATTAAAATAATCCAAACCACAAACCATCCCATGGTATTTGCCCATGGTTTCTGGAAAAGGTAAGAGGAAAACAATATTTTACAAGGCCAAGGTCCGAACTTATTAAAAAATTAGGGTTGCTTATGTGGAGGTGAGTCACACTCCCATGGAAATTAATTTAAAAAGGCAAAGTGTTGAATAAGTCTTGAGGGATCCATTAATGCTTTGAAAAGTGAGTCAAACAAACCCAAAACCTCATTATTTTATTGATAAAACACATATTGGCCGAACATAAGGATTATGGTATTTTATTACATCACCATTGGGTCATTATGATGTCATAAAACACATTATATATTTAAATGGTATTTAATTTTTACCCAAAAATTTGACTGTCTCAGAAAATTATGAAAAATTCACCGTTGGATAATTTCGACGTCCTGATTCCAAAAATAATATTTATTTTATCTAAATAATTTTCTAAATATGTGAATTTTCACTTTTAAAATAAAAACCGACATTTATAAAAAATTCACGGGTTTTGACAGAAATGGCTTTCAAACCTTAATAAAAATTTTAATTGCATTCATAAAATTATAAGATCATTTATATTTAAATAAAAAAAATTAATTTAATATTAATAATAATATTTTATTAAAATATTATTTAATTCAAAAATCCTTTAATTTAATAAAATATAATTCTTAATTAAATAATAACTAAAAACATCATTTGTACTTTAAAAACTAATTACAATGCATCAAAAATGACTAGAAATTATATTCATTATTATATAAAAAAATAATGTACATGAACATGGTGCTACTTATTTGTTACATAACCCCTTAAAATAGCCGCATAAGACCTAAGGGTAAGGTGTGCGATGGTGACAGACTCTTGGGGTTGCTCGGATAACATCGCTCGAGTGGTAATCTCTATCAACTTCCATTTTTCCCGTAGACGATCACGTTCGAGCTTGACTTGATGAAGCTCAGCTTGGGCTTGGTCAAGGGAAAAGCCCAAAGACGCCACCTCCTTTCCGAGCTCCGACAAATGGGCTTCGTAAGGGGCAATTCTACTGGATGAGGCCATCGCTTCCTTTGTCTGAGTAGAAAATTGGTTCGTTAAAGCCTTATATTTAAACTACCCAGATGATCACTGTTCAACGGCTATAAAAGTAACGGTGACAAATCTTAACGTTAAACTAAAGAAGTTGACATCATATAAAAACATAAAGAAACATTTAACTGGATCAAGAGGGATTTTCCATTAATGAAATTTTGGGTCGTTACAACATTCCCCCCTTAAGAAATTTCGCCCTCGAAATTTTCCTTTTCCCACACTAAAACAAATGTGGGTAACTTAGCTTCATCATATCCTCCGACTCCCAAGTTGCTTCTTCAAACTTGTGGTTTCTCCACAACACCTTGACGAGGGGCATTGTCTTATTTCGTAGAACTTTTTCTCTACGATCTAAGATCTTCACTGGTTGCTCCTCATAAGAAAGATCGTCTTCTAATTGTACCACCTCGGAAGAGAGTACATGTGAAGGGTCTGGTATGTACTTCCTTAAGAGGGATACATGGAAGACATCATGCACCTTGGCCATAGTAGGTGGAAGTGCTAGTCGATAGGCCACAGCCCCAACACGATCAAGAATCTCGAATGGGCCGATGTACCTTGGACATAACTTCCCTTTCTTTCCAAACCTCATGACCTTCTTCCACGGAGATATGCGTAAAAACACCATGTCTCCGACTTTAAACTCAAGGTCTCGTCGACGATTATCTGCATAACTCTTCTGTCGACTTTGGGCTGCCTTGATATGCTGCTGAATGGTTTTCACCTTCTCCACCATTTCTTCGACCATTTCTGGTCCAAGCATCTTACGTTCACCGACCTCATCCCAACATGCCGGTGTTCTACACCTTTTCCCATACAGGGCTTCATATGGTGCCATTTGGATGCTCGAGTGGAAACTATTATTATAAGAGAACTCAACTAGGGGAAGATGTTGATCCCATCCTCCTTTAAAGTCCATTGAGCACGCTCTCAACATATCCTCAAGTGTTTGGATAGTCCGCTCGGATTGGCCATCAGTTTGAGGATGATAGGCCGTACTGAAGTTCAGTTCAGTATTCAGAGCATGTTGAAGACTCTTCCAAAACTTAGAGGTAAATCTTGGATCTCGGTCCGACACAATAGATAGTGGTACTCCATGAAACCGTACCACTTCCCTGATATATATCCGTGCCAGTTGATCCAAAGAGAAATCCTCTCGAATAGCAATGAAGTGTGCAGTCTTTGTAAGACGATCCACAATAACCCAGATTGCATTGTTGCTTTTGGATGTCCTTGGAAGTCCAGTGACGAAGTCCATGGTGATGTTCTCCCATTTCCATTCTGGTATGGGCAATGGTTGCATCATCCCCTTAGACTTCTGCCTCTCTGCCTTCACTTGCTGACACACCAGGCACTTTGATGTATATTCGGCGATCTCCTTCTTCATATTATCCCACCAAAAGTTTTCTCGGAGATCTCGATACATCTTTGTGCTCCCTGGGTGAATAGAGAAATTTGAACTATGTGCATCATCCAAAAGTTCCTTCTTCAGCTCCGAACATGATGGGACACATAGTCTTTTCCCAAACCGCACAATTCCTTCTTCATTAACATTAAACTCTGAGGATTTTCCCTTTTTGATAGCTTCCACTTTTTCTTGGATTCTCGCATCATCCCTTTGAGCATCCTTTAACCTTTCCAAAAGAGATGGTTGAGCAATCATTTGTGAAAGGATTGATGATGTTCCCTTCTTTATGATTCCCACGTCCATCTTCATCAAGTCTAAGAAGATTGGATCCTTCTCAATTCTCATCATTGATAGAATTGCTGGATCCTTTCTACTTAGGGCATCCGCCACCTTGTTCGCCTTCCCAGGGTGGTAATGTATTGAACAGTCATAATCATTTATGAGCTCTATCCATCTTCTCTGGCGCATATTAAGCTCTTTCTGTGTGAATATATATTTAAGACTCTTGTGGTCAGTATATATCTCACATTTCTCCCCATAGAGATAATGCCGCCAGATTTTCAAGGCGAAGATCACCGCCGCCAACTCCAGATCATGCGTTGGATAGTTTCGCTCATGGATTTTCAACTGCCTTGAGGCATAGGATATCACTTTATCATTCTGCATCAGCACACATCCTAAGCCCTTCTTCGAAGCATCACTGAATACCACAAAAAGCTCCCCACTTGTGGGTAAAGTGAGCACAGGTGCAGTGATAAGCCTCCTTTTCAACTCCTTGAAGCTTTATTCGCATTCATCACTCCAAGAAAACTTTACTCCCTTTCAAGTTAGCTTGGTAAGAGGGTTGGACAATCGTGAGAAGTTTCTCACAAATCGTCGATAATATCCAGCTAACCCCAAGAAGCTACGGATATCAGTTACCGATGTTGGCCTCGGCCATCCCTCAATTGCATCTGTTTTGGAGGGGTCCACAGATATCCCATTGCTTGTGATGATATGGCCCAAGAATGAGACCTCCTTCAACCAGAACTCACACTTGCTGTACTTGGCATAGAGCTTCTCCTTGCGCAAAGTCTCCAGTACAGTTCTTAAATGCTCCTCATGGTCCTCCTTGGTTTTGGAGTATATTAGAATATCATCTATAAAGACTACCACAAATTTATCTAGGTAATCTCTAAAGACTCTATTCATCAAGTCCATGAATATTGCTGGAGCATTGGTGAGTCCAAAAGGCACTACTATGAATTCATAGTGCCCGTACCTTGTACGAAAAGCAGTCTTGGGGATATCTTCCTTCTTCACCCTTACTTGATAATATCCCGACCGCAAGTCGACCTTGGAGAAGTATTGAGCTCCACGCAGCTGATCAAACAAGTCATCGATTCTTGGGAGAGGATACTTGTTCTTTATCGTGATTTTGTTAAGTTCACGATAATCGATGCAAAGCCGCATTGACCCATCCTTCCTCTTGACGAAGAGGACTGGTGCACCCCATGGTGATGCACTTGGGCGTATAAACCCTTTATCCAGATTCTCCTGTAGTTGTTTCTTCAGCTCTTCAAGCTCAACAACAGCCATTCTATATGGAGTCTTGGATATTGGTAGCGCCCCAGGTATAAGTTCAATTGAGAACTCAACATCTCTTCTTGGAGGAAGACCAAGAAGTTCCTCGGGAAATACTTCAGCGAATTCCCTCACAATAGGCATTTCTTCAAGGGTGGTTTCTTCCTTGGACTCAATCATCTGAGCCAGATATGCGTGCTCATAAGGCAGTAATATCCATGCTTGAGATGATGGAGCTAAAGGAGATTCATCTTCCTCCTGACACTTGTAAAGAATCGGGGGTCGATTCTCCATATGGAGTGTGATTTCCCTCTCCCGACAATTTATGTTGGCTCTATATAAGGAAAGCCAATCCATGCCAAGAATTGCATCAAATTCCACCAAAGGGAGTATGACGAGGTTCACCGGGAAATTCAATCCACAGATTATAACAGGGGAGGACTTATACTCATGGGATGCAATGATTGCCCCATTTGCCGTACTCACCGACATCTTTACTTCCATGACTTGTGGTGGTGCAGGGATTATTCTACTAAACTTTTGAGATATAAAATAATGCGTAGAACCTGAATCAAAAAGTACGTTCGCTATTCTTGAATGAATAACTAGCGTACCTGTCACCACTTCGTTGTCGGGGTTCACTTCGGCAGAAGTGATGGCAAAAGCTCTTCCTTGCTGTCTTGGAGGTTGTTGATTGCCTCCGACAACCCTTGGATTAGGGCATTGATTCGCAAAATGACCCGGTTCTTTGCATTTGAAGCATTGAACAACGCGTTGAGGTTCGAACGGAGCGTTCCTCCCCTCCGTCGCAGCCGCGGGTCCTTCTTGCTGACAGTTAACAGCTAGGTGCCCTTCTCTTCCACACTTGAAGCATTTTCTTGTCCCCCTAAGGCAATTTCCAGGGTGCTTCTTTCCACACTTTTGGCAAGTGGGGTGCTGGAATTTCTTAGCGCCGTTGGATTTATCCATCGGACCACCAGCATTGAAGTCCACCTTCCGCTTCTTGTCCCCATGATACCCCTGTGATTCTCCGATCTCCATTTCAACCTTGAGGGCACATCGGACAATTTCCTCATAGCTGTCGAAGTCACGGATCGCTAATGCTTTCCGCAAGCTAGGCTTCAGCCCACCAAAGAAGCGGTCAACCTTGCATTCGGGGGTAACGACAAAGCCGGAAGCGTATCGTGCAAGCCTTGTGAAGTTTGCCTCGTACGCTCCCACAGATTCCTCATCTTTCTGCTTGAGGGAAAGGAAGTCCCTTTCCATCTTAAGACGGAGGGTGCGTGGAAAATATTTATCGAAAAACATCTTCCGGAATACCTTCCATTCCAAAGCCTCGATCTCCTCATCAGGCTTCGTATTTTTGATCAACGTCCACCATTGATCATCTTCACCCTCCATACGATAAGCCGCCAGGAGAACCTTCTCTTTTTCAGAGCATTGGAGGATGGAGAATATCTTTTCAATGGAGTTGATCCATTGTTCAGCAATCATGGGATCGGATGATCCACTAAAAGTAGGAGGCCTTTGTCTCATGAAGCTTTCAATAGCGACTTGTTCTTTCTTAGGGGGGGTTGAACGTTCCTCTTGACCAGTGTTTCTATTCAAAACTTGAGTTAGCTGAGAGAGAAGCGTGACAAAGTTCGCGATTCCCGCTCCCATTGGATTGGGCATCTCATTGGTACAATCATCACACTGATCTTCACAACGGTTGTTAGCCCGAGTTCTCCTATTACCGGCCATTGGCTGGAATAAAAGGAAAGTTAGGGGTAACACATAAAGGGTAATCCAAAGACAAAAGTTGATGACTTATAAATAAACTTTAATCTCTTCAACTCATGAGTCTATAGGATTCAATCCAGACTTTTCATGATCTTCCTTCTAACATATATTCTCAGGGGCATTTTTCCCTTAATAAGGGTTCATACTAAGATTGTGAATTTATCAAAACATATCCCCCGGGAGTGTCGTAACCAAGAGTGAAGCAAGGCCCGTTGTCGTGCACCAGTTCCCGTTCGAGTCTAGCTCAAAGCGGTGTTTTCGGGTTTTACCCCTAGGATACATCTGTGCCAGAGCCGCCTCTACCTGCTCGTATCCAGACAGGGATGTATTTGTTTGATAAACCACTTACTTAGTATTTACCAAAACTTAGGGATGTTTTTATTATGCTTAGTCTTGTATCTAAGGCTTTACTAGGGTTTCCTAATCCCAAAAATAACTAAACCTATCCTTTGATACCAACTATGACAACCCTGCTTTTTATTACAACTTAAACATGCTTTATTACATAAAACTTCACTTGATACAACAAAGAAGATCGAGAGGTTTAGTGTCTTTGGGGATTAGGATCATTACATAAAAACTTTAAACTTGAAATACAACATCCTTATTGAAAACTTCCTTTACATGACCACTACATTCCTTCGTACTTAGCATTGCATGGGATAACCTGAGGACATGCATAAGAAAAGGGTGAGCTATAAAGCCCAGTAAGGGAGTACATAATGAATAACATGAGGAGTACAATACATGTTAGGCAATAGGCATATCAATAGAGCATAAGAGAGACATGAACATAAAGGCATGATAAAGCATGATAATCATAACATGGAAATGTGGCAACAACACTTAACATTGAATTAGCATGAGCCAAGGCTCATTGCACATGGAGCATGAGTAAACCCTCATTGCACTTGAAGCACGAGTAAACCCTCGTTGCACTTGAAGCACGAGTAAACCCTCGTTGCACTTGAATTAGCATGAGTCAACACTCATTGCACATGACGTATCATGATACTATACTTTACCCAATGCATTGGAGCGCTATCAGGGCGCACCCTTCTTAAACATTTCATTTCATGCATAAGTGTGCCACATGGATCATAAAACATGGATTCATAAAACATAATCATTTCTTCCACGATAAAGGAATGTGGAATTCATACATGAAACTTTACAATCAATATGTATATGTGCATAAAGGTGAATACCCTTGATGGAGAAATGGGCATGGTATTCACTACACAAAGACATTGGCTTAGAAAATCGGTGCGATTTCGGCAGCGTAACGGCGTGACATAAGAATTCATAAAAAAAGTTGATGAGAGAAAAAGGGGTTCCTCATCATATTTACATGTAATGGACAGTAAGGAGATCATATATATACATGTCCCAACAATAGAAATGGAATTTAGATTCATGATACAAAAGTATTGCTTGAATGTAAAAGAAGAGAGAGAAGTTCCTTTCGGAATTTCGGCATAGTAACGGGTGTACATGGGAGGCATTTAATGAGAGAGAAAGGGTTCTCCCATCATTCAAACAATAATAGGGCAGTATGGGGGAGGTGCGAAACCATACCCCAACATTCATAAATGAAATTAAAAGGGCAATACAACTTAAAGAAAATTGACAAAAATGAGAAAGGAAGAAAAAACCCTTACTTGGAAGTGTGCTTCCAAAGGCTAGAGAGAGGCTTGTGAGAGGCTTCTTGGGAGCTTGGGGCACCTTGAGAGGATTCTAGAGAGAGTAGGGCAGAGTTTGGACGAACTTAAAGGGCTTTTAGTGAGGAGGAAGTGGGAGCTTGGGTGGGTTTATATAGGAAAGGTGAGAGAATTCTTTATTATTTAGGTTTGGGACCCCTTATATTAAAATAATCCAAACCACAAACCATCCCATGGTATTTGCCCATGGTTTCTGGAAAAGGGAAGAGGAAAACAATATTTTACAAGGCCAAGGTCCGAACTTATTAAAAAATTAGGGTTGCTTATGTGGAGGTGAGTCACACTCCCATGGAAATTAATTTAAAAAGGCAAAGTGTTGAATAAGTCTTGAGGGCTCCATTAATGCTTTGAAAAGTGAGTCAAACAAACCCAAAACCTCATTATTTTATTGATAAAACACATATTGGCCGAACATAAGGATTATGGTATTTTATTACATCACCATTGGGTCATTATGATGTCATAAAACACATTATATATTTAAATGGTATTTAATTTTTACCCAAAAATTTGACTGTCTCAGAAAATTATGAAAAATTCACCGTTGGATAATTTCGACGTCCTGATTCCAAAAATAATATTTATTTTATCTAAATAATTTTCTAAATATGTGAATTTTCACTTTTAAAATAAAAACCGACATTTATAAAAAATTCACGGGTTTTGACAGAAATGGCTTTCAAACCTTAATAAAAATTTTAATTGCATTCATAAAATTATAAGATCATTTATATTTAAATAAAAAAAATTAATTTAATATTAATAATAATATTTTATTAAAATATTATTTAATTCAAAAATCCTTTAATTTAATAAAATATAATTCTTAATTAAATAATAACTAAAAACATCATTTGTACTTTAAAAACTAATTACAATGCATCAAAAATGACTAGAAATTATATTCATTATTATATACAAAAATAATGTACATGAACATGGTGCTACTTATTTGTTACATAACCCCTTAAAATAGCCGCATAAGACCTAAGGGTAAGGTGTGCGATGGTGACAGACTCTTGGGGTTGCTCGGATAACATCGCTCGAGTGGTAATCTCTATCAACTTCCATTTTTCCCGTAGACGATCACGTTCGAACTTGACTTGATGAAGCTCAGCTTGGGCTTGGTCAAGGGCAAAGCCCAAAGACGCCACCTCCTTTCCGAGCTCCGACAAATGGGCTTCGTAAGGGGCAATTCTACTGGATGAGGCCATCGCTTCCTTTGTCTGAGTAGAAAATTGGTTCGTTAAAGCCTTATATTTAAACTACCCAGATGATCACTGTTCAACGGCTATAAAAGTAACGGTCACAAATCTTAACGTTAAACTAAAGAAGTTGACATCATATAAAAACATAAAGAAACATTTAACTGGATCAAGAGGGATTTTCCATTAATGAAATTTTGGGTCGTTACAGCTATAGGTTATAGCCACGGTTCCCATAGCTGTGGCCAATATTGTCGTGGCTATAGGGTAAAATATACAGCCACGGTTCCCAACTATGGCTATAGCCATATATCCATGGTATTAACCCTGGCTAGAGCCCTATAGCCATGGTTCCAACCATGGAAACAACCCTAATACCACGGTTTTCAACTCGTGGAATAGGCTAAAATCACTCATAACCTATAGCCACAGTTCCAACCATGGCTATAGACATTATCCATGGTTAAGAACTGTGGCTATAGACCTTGAGCTACGGTTTAAAACATAATAAACCCCAAACAAACCCTAAATATCCCAAATAAACTATAAATAAATCCAAATAAACCCTACTCAACCCTAACAAACCTTAACAGACAATAATGACCCCTAATAAAACCCTATATAACCCTAATAACGAAAACAAATGCTAGTATACCTAAAAAAATCCCTAGAAACCCTGATAAACTCTAATATAACCTAATAAACCACAAAAAATCTCACAAACAATTAAAAAAATGATCACAAACAATAAAAACACGCTATATTACCTAAAAAGACCTAAAAACACTAATATAACCTAATAATGACAAAAAAACACTAATATACCTTAAAATCCCTAGAAACCATAATAAACTCTAATATAACCTAATAATCCCTTAAAAATCTCACAAACAAAAACAAAACGCTAGCAAACAATTAAAAATGCTATATTATCAAAAAAGATTAAACAAACACTAATATAATCTAATAAAACAAAAAAACTAACGAACCCCTAACAAACCCTAAAAAACCCTAAAAAACACTAATAAACCCTAATAAAAACTAAAATACCATAATAAAACCATAAAAATACCTTCTCAACCCTAATAAACCATGACACACCAATATAAAACCTAATAAAACCCAACTAAACCCCAATAAACAAAAAAACCCAAACAAGCCATTAAAAAGCCCTAGAAACCCTAATAAACCACAATAAATTCTAATAAAACCTAATAAACCATAAAAAATTCTCAAAAACACTAAAAACATTATAATAACACCTAAAAATTCCTAACAACCCCTCATATATATTAACAAAAACTAAAAAAATACTAATATTCCATAATAAAAACACTAACAAACCCTACTAAACCCTAAAAATCCCTACTAAACCCTAATAAATACTATTCAACCCTAATAAACCCTAATAAAACCCTAAAGATACCTACTCAACCCTAAAAATACCTACTCATCCCTAATAAATCTTAACATGCTATAATAAACCATAATAAATCCCACTAAACCCTAAAAACGCAAATATACCATTAAAAAGCCCAAAAACCCCTAATAAATGCCAATAAAAACTAACAAAGCATAAAAGCACTAATAAACCCTAATAAACACTACTAAACCCTAAAAACCCCAATATACCCTCTTTAAAATAATAAACCATAATGAACCATAGTAAACCCTAATAAATCCTAAACACACCCAAATATACCATAATATACCCTAATATACCCTAATAAACCCAACTCAATCCTAATAAAACCCTAAAAATACCTAATAAATCATAATTAACCTTATCACAACATAATAAACCCTAATAAAATCTTAATAACCACCACCAAACCCTAAAAATAGCTAATATACCATTAAAAACCCTAAAACCCTAACAAACCATAATAAATGTTAATAACACCTAAAAATTATAAAAATTCTAGTAAACCCTAAAAATACCTCTAATAATAATAGTAGTAATAACGTACGTGCATGTGCATTTGCATGTGCATGGTTTAAATAATATATCATAACACACATGCATGTGCATATGCCTGCACATTTGTGTGTGAATGATAATAAATAATCAATTATAAATAATAATGCATGTGAGTTACATGTGTATGTGAATGTGCATTTGAATGATAATAAATAATAAGTAATAACGCAGATCCAATTGCATGTGCATTTTATGTGCATGTGCATGTGCATGTGCATGGAAATAAATAATAAATAATAACCAAGTCCACATGAATGTGCATTTTCATTTGAATGATAATAAATAATAAATAATAACATATGTGATAATAGAATAACGCACGTGCATTGCGTGTGCACGTGTATTAGAATAAATAATAATAACACATGTGATAATAGTATAACGCAAGTGCATTGCATTTTCATGTGCATGGTAATAAATAATATATAATAACACACGTGTATATGAATTTACATGTAATGATAATGATAATGACACATGTAGGTGCATGGTAATAAATAATAAATAACAACGCATGTGCACGTGCAATTGTATTTGATGATACAAACAACAAAAACAACAACAATAATAATAAAAATAATAATAATAGAATAATGCAAGTGCATTGCATGTCCACGTGCATTGTAGTGAATAATAAATAAATAATAGTAAATAAGAACACACATGCATGTGCATGTGCCTTTACATTTGATAATAATATTAATAATACTAATTTTAATAACAATAATAATAATAATAACAACGCATGCACGTGCATGGTGATAAATAATAAATAACAATGCACATGCAAGTGGATTTTCATGTGGTATAACTAATATATCTTCTATTTATTTGATATTCTCATAGTTTCGATTATACTTGGTCCTCACTCATCTCAGGAGATTCAATTTTACTAGTCACAGTGCTCAAATTGACACCCGAAGGAGATGTTATGCCTATTTTAGTGAGTTGCGGGTTTCTTATGTTTTTAGGCGCTAGGAGGGTTTCGAAATTTAAAATGAAAATAACTTCTGCTACGTGACTTCATTTTGGATCTACCACCTATCAAAACTAAAATTGTGAAAAGATACACACTCTAGTAACTACTGGAACCCTTTCTGACATTCTTCAACCCCCAAAAAGACCCAAAATCCATTCAGAAGGTCAAAATATTGGCTTGCGGTGTCCATTTTACAATAACCTCTTCTATGGGTGTCTATTTTTCCTCTACCACATATCAAATCGAAGCTTGCGACTATACCTAAACTCTAGTAACCACTGAAGCACCTTCTCACATACTTGAAGGCCCAAAAAGGTAATTAAACCCTCCAAAAGACCATAACTTCTACTCTGGGAGTCCGTTTTGCCTCTACCATATATCAAATCGAAGATTTCGACTAGATCTACACATATGTAACCAATAGCAACACCTTATCACTTTCTTAAAGTAGCAAAATTTCCTTAAGTCCTCCAAATGACCATAACTTCTGCTATGGGTATCTGTTTCACCTCTACCAAATATCAAATTGAAGCTTGCGACTAACACTACACATCTGTGACCACCATGAACAACTAAATAACCCTAAAAACCTTGAATGAACCCATAAACACTAAAAACCATTCAAAACCATTCAAAACCCTAAAAAAACCTAACAAACCCTAAGAAACACTATCAAACACTAAAAAACCCTAACAAACCCTAACAAACCCCAAAAAACCCTAAAAATCTTACAAACCTTAAAAAACCCTAACAAACCCAAACAAGACCCAATAAACCCCAAGAAGCACTAAGAAACACCAATAAACCAAAAAACCCCTAGGAAACCAAAAAAACATCAAAGAAACCATTAGAAACCCTAATAAAACCCTAAAACCCTAACAAAACACTAAACAAACCTGAAAAACACTAACACACCCTTAAAAACCTAACACACCCTTAGAATCCATAACACACCCTTATAAACCGTAGAACACCCTTAGAAACCCCAACACACCCATAGAAACCCAAACACAACCTTAGAAACCCTTATAAACCATAACACACCCTTAGAAACCCTGACCTGCCCATAAAAATCCTAACCCACCCTTAGAAAACCTAACACACCCTTAGAAACCCTAACAAACCCTTAGACATCCTAAGACACTCTAATAAGCACTAATAAGTCCTAAAAAACCCTCCCAACCAATAATCAACCATAATAAACACTAATAAACCCAAAATCCCACTACTAAACCCTAATAAACACTAATAAATCGTACTAAACCCTAAAAACCCTATTAGACCCATATAAAAGCTTCAAAATATCTAAAAAACCAAAAATACAAAAAATGCTATTAAACCATTCAAAATGCTAATATTCACAAAAAAATCATAAAAACCCGACAAAACCTGACAAAACCCTAAAAACACAAAAACCCATAAAAACCCTAAAAAACCCTGAAAACCCTAAAAAATCATAAAAACCCTAAAAACCCTAAAATCCATAAAGCAAGAAAAAAACGAAAAAACCCCAAAAACAAACCTAAAAACCCTAAAAACCTCAAACAATCCTAAAAAACCTCAAAAATGCAAAAAACTTAAAAACCCCTAAAAATCCTAAAAACCCAAAAAGGCCAAAAAAAAATGCCTAACAAAACCCTCACTAACCCTATGAGACCATTGAAAACCCAAAAAAACTCTATCAAACCATAAAAAAACTCAAAAGAAACCCTAATACACCATAAAGATCCCTAAAAACCCTTAAGAACCACTAAAGCCACTAACAATGCTACATAAACCCTAACAATTGCTACAAAAAATTGAAAAATGCATCAAAACACACAAAATGCAACAAAACCTCAAAAAACTCTAAAACAACCCTAAAAAAGCATAAAAAATCCAAACACACCCAAAAACCCAAAAAATGCATAAAACCCCAAACAACTCAAACAAACTGTAACAAACCGTAAAAACCTTAACAAAACCTAACAATCCCTAGAAACCACTAATAACCCCTAAGAACCACTAATAGATCCAAATAACCCCTAAAACCCACTATTAAACCCTAAAAACACTAATAAACACTAATAAATCGTAATAACCTGTAATAAACACTAAAAAAATTCATTAGACCCTAATAAATGATACAAAAGCCGTAAAACCACTAATATACAATAAAAACACTATTAAACCATAATAAACCCTAACAATCACTAAAAACCCAAACAAACCTAACAAAACATTTCAAAAACCTCTAAATAATAGCCTAAAAAACGCTACAACCTACTAATAAACACTAAAAAACCCTAATAACCAAAAAATAAATCGTTACAACGCCTAACAACCCCAAATAAGTCGTAACAAATCCTAACGACGCTAAATAAATTGTAACAAACTGAAACAAACCATAACAAACCCCTAATAAACCAAAATAAACCCTAAAAAATCATAATAAACCCTAATAAATCATAATAAACCCAAATACAAGTTACTAAACCCCAATAAATAAAATAATCCCCCAATAAACCCTAATAAATCCTAAATAATCCTAAAAAAGGTTGATAAACCCTAGATAAATATTTTAATTCCTACAAAAGCCCAATGAAACCCTAAAATACAATAAAAATTGCTAATAAACTGTAACAAATCCTAAAGAACTCTAATAAACCCTAAAGAACCCTAATGAACCCTAAAGAACCATATTAAACTCTAAAGAACACTAAAAACCCTAAAGAACCCAGAAAACACAAAAACACATTATATAAACCCTAAAAACAGCTATAATACCCAAACAAACCCTAAAACAAACTAAAAATCCTTACAACCCCTATTAATCCTAAAAAACAAACAAACACATAACCCCCCCCCCCCCCAAAAAAACCATTAAAAGCCATTAGATACCATAAAAAACCATAAACACCCGTTAACAACCCTTAAAACCCCTAAAAAAACTACAAACCATAAACAACCATTAAAACCATAAAAAGGGCTTCAAATAGATACATAAACCCTAAAAACGTTACATAAAAGCTTAAAAATGCATCAAAACCCCTAAAAACGCAACATAAACCAAAAAAACAAAACATAAACAAAAAAACGCTACACAAACCCTAAAAGCACTACATAAACCCTAGAACTGTAACATGAACCCTAAAAACACAACATAAACCCAATAAAATGAAACATAAACTTTAAAAAATGCTACCTAAAACCTAAAAACACTACATAAACAATAAAAACACTATACAAACCCTAAAAACATTACATAAACCCTAAAAAATGCAACATAAATGCTACATCACCCCTAAAAACACTATATATAATACCAAAAAAGGGAACATAAACCCTATAAAATTGAACATAAAACCTAAAACCTAAACACACTACATAAACCCTAAAAATGATACATAAAATCTAAAATTGCTTACTAAACCCTAAAAATGCTACATAAACTTTAACAATGCTACACAAACCCTAAAAAATGCCACAAAACCCTAAATACACTTTAAAACCCTCAAAAATATTAAACCCTAATAATCCACTAATAAACTCTAATAATACCTAAAAGCACCGTATAATCCCTAAAACCCAATGAAACTCTACTTAACCCAAATAAAAGCCAAAAAATACCTAATACACCCTAATAAATGATAATTAAACCTAACAAACCCTAAAAACACCTTAATCAAACCTAAACAACCCTAACCAACCCTAATAAACACTAATAAACACTAATAAACCCTAATAAACCAAAAACAAACCCTAAAAAGCCCTAATAAACCATAAATACAGCAAAATAAACCCTACTCAACCCTAACAAACATTAACACACCATAATAACCCCTAATAAAACCCTACAAAACCCTAATGAAGAAAAAAATGCTAGTATATCGTAAAAAATCCCAAGAAACCCTAATAAACTCTAATAGAACCTCATAAAACCTAAAATTTTTCACAATCAATAAAAAAATGATCACAAAAAATAAAAACATGCTATATTAACCTAAAAGACATAAAAACACTAATATAACATAATAAAGACAAAAAATTCTAATATACCATAAAAATCCATAGAAACCCTAATAATCCATAATAATCTCTAAAATAACCTTAGAAACCCTAAAAACACTAACAAACAGAAATAAAACGATCACAAACAATAAAAACATGCTATATTATCTAAAAAAAATTACAAACACTAATATAACCTAAAAATTAAGAAAACAAATAAACCCCTAACAAACCCTAATAAACTATAAAAATCCCTCATAAACCCTAATAAAACCATAATAAAACTCTAAAAATACCTTTTAAACCATAATAAACCTTGACACACCATAACAAAACCTAATAAAACCCAACTAAACCCCAATAAACAAAAAAATGCAAACAAACCATTACAAATTCCTAGAAACTCTAATAAACTATAATAAAATCAAATAAAAGCTAATAAACCATTAAAACTGCTCACAAACACTAAAAACATGCTAATAAAACCTAAAAATTCATAAGAACCCCCCATATATATTAACAAAAATTAAAAAACACTCATATACCCTAATAAAAACACTATCAAACCCTAGTAAACCCTAAAAATCCCTAACAAACCCTAATAAACCGTACTCAACCCTAATAACCCTAATAATGCCTTAAAGATACCGACTCAACCCTAATAAAACCCTAAAAATACCTACTCAACACTAATAAACCTTAACACACCATTATAAACCATAATAAACCCCACTAAACCCTAGAAAACAAATATACCATTAAAAGCCCTAAAACCACTAATAAATGCTAATAAAACCTAAGAAAATCTTAAAAGCGCTAATAAACACGAATAAACACTACTAATCACTTAAAACCCACAATATACCCTCTTAAAAATTAATAAACCATAATGAACCATAATAAACCCTAATAAATCCTAAACATTACCAAAAATAACATAATATACCAAAATATACCCTAATAAACCGAACTCAATCATAATACAACCCTAAAATACCTAATAAACCCTAATAAACCTTAACACACCCTAATAAACCCTAATAAAATCCTAATAACCCCCACCAAACTCTAAAAAAGGCTAATATACCATTAAAAAACCCTAAAACCCTAACAAACCATAATAAATGTTAATATCACCTAAAAATCATAAATAATGATGGTAAACCCTGAAAATACCTCTAATAATAATAGTAGTAATAACGCACGTGCATGTGCATGTGCATGTGCATGGTTTAAATAATATATCATAATGCACATGCATGTTCATATGCCTGCACATTAGCATGTGAATGATAATAAATAATAAAGTATAAATAATAACTCTTGTGAATTTCAAGTGTATGTTCATGTGCATGTGAATGATAATAAATAATAAATAATTACGCACATACAAGTGCATGTGCAAGTTCATGTGCATGTGCATGTGCATGTGTTTGATAATAAACAATAAATAATAACCAAGTCCACATGAATGTGCATTTGCATGTGAATGATAATAAATATTAAATAATAACACATGTGATAATAGAATAAAGCATGTGCATTGCATGTGCACGTGCATTAGGATAAATAATAATAACACATGTGATAGTAGAATAACGCAAGTGCATTTCATTTGCTTGTGCATGATAATAAATAATATATAATAACGCATGTGCATGTGCATTTACATGTAATGACAATGATAATGATGCATGCACGTGAATGATAATAAATAATAAATAACAACACACATGCATGTGTATTTGTATTTGATGATACAAACAACAATAACAACAACAACAACAAAAACAACAATAATAATAATAGAATAACACATGTGCATTTCATGTGCACGTGCGTAGTAGTAAATAATAAATAAATAATAATAAATAAGAACATACATGCATGTGCATGTGCATTTAAATTTGATGGTAATATTAATAATACTAATTGTAATAATAATAATAATAATGCATGCATGCGCATGGTAATAAATAATAAATAACAATGCCCATGCATGTGTATTTGCATTTGATAATGATAATAATAATTATTATGATAATAATAATAATAATAATAATAATAATAATAACTATGATAATAATAATAACAATAAAAGAATAATACTAGTGCATTGCATATGCACAAACATGGTAATAAATAATAAATAATAATGCATGTGCATCTACAATTTCATGTGATGATAGTAATAATATCCGCAGTAGTAATAATAGTAATGGTGGTGGAGATAAGAGTAGAAGTACTGATGCATATGATAATAGAATATTGCATGTGCATTACGTGTGCAGGTGTATGGTAATAAATAATAACCC
The DNA here is from genome assembly GCA_963277665.1 of Viscum album. Classification (NCBI taxonomy): domain Eukaryota; kingdom Viridiplantae; phylum Streptophyta; class Magnoliopsida; order Santalales; family Viscaceae; genus Viscum; species Viscum album. Next base: position 4,568,902 of record CAUJRU010000007.1, read on the forward strand.
ACATGCATTGCATTTGCATGTGATGATGATGATGATGATAATAATAATATTAATAATAATAGTGCAAGTGATAATAGAATAATGCACGTTCATTGAATGTGCGTGTATGTGAATTTGGATGTGCATTTGCATGTGATGACAACAACAACAACAACAACAACAACAACAACAACAACAACAACAATAACCACAATAATAATAATAATAATAATAATAACAACAATGCATGTGATAATAACATAATGTGTGTGCATTGAATGTGCACGTGCATGGTAATAAAAATATAATAATAATGCACATGCATGTGCATGTGCATTTGAATGAGATGATAATAATAATAATAATAATAATAATAATAGTAATAATAAGTTTAGTTGTTTGAAAAAACAACAGACAGGAAAAAAGTGCTAGAAATGGTGTCTCGAAAAACCTAACAAATCACAGAGTCGTAAAAAAGGAATTACGTCTTCTTGAGGTGTCCATTTCTGCTCTGTGAATAGTCAAACTAAATCTCATGGAATGAACTATGAAAAAATCAGGTGCCAAAGGCCGAACAGACACAGAGATCAGAAGTTATGACTATTTTAAGAAAACATTGACAGTGATCCGGACACAGAAATTGAGTTTTGGAGGCCTTCTGATGGGGTTTTTGTGATTTTAGGGTCCCGAAGATGACTTGAACTTTGTTCAAGTTGGCCTTCAGCGTAGATCTCTTTGCTTCCATTGATTTGATAAGTGGTAGAGCTCAAACGGACAACCAGAGTGAAAGTTTTGGCTATTTGAATTTGGATGTTATTTTGGAGTGGTATAACTAATATATCTTATGTTTCTTTGATCTTCTCAAGGTTTCAATTAGACTTGGTCCTCACTCATCTCAAGAGATTTGATTTTACTAGTCACAGTTCTCAAACGGACACCCGAAGGAGAAGTTATGTCTATATTAGTGAGATGCGGGTTTCATAGGTTTTTAGGCACTAGGAGGGTTTCTCAATTTAAAATGACAATAACTTCTCCTATGCGTATTCATTTTGGATCTACCACAAATTAAATCGAAGATTATGAAAAGATAAGCACTTTTGTAACCATCGGAACCCTCTCTGACATTTTTCAACCCCCAAAAAGACCCAAAATCCCTTTGGATGGTCAAAAGATTTTCTTCTGGAGTCCGTTTTGCAATAACTTCTTCTATGGGTGTCCGTTTTGCCTCTACCTAATATCAAATCGAAGCTTGAGACTAGACCTAAACTCCTATAACCATTGAAGCACATTCTCACATCCTTGAAGGCCCAAAATGGTACTTACACCCTCCAAAAGACCATAACATCTACTCCGGGAGTCCGTTTTGCCTCTACCATATATCAAATCGAATCTTTCAACTAGATCTACACATCAGTGATCAATAGGAACACCTTATCTCGTTCTTAAAGACCCAAAAAGTCCTTATGTCCTCTAAATGACCTTAACTTCTGCTCTGGATGTCCGTTTCACCTCTACCACATATCACATTGAACCGTGCGGCTGGCTCTACACATCTGTGACAACCATAAACAGCTAAATAACCCTAACAAACCATGAATAACCCCATAAACACTAAAATACATTACAAACCATGAAAAACACTAAGAAACCCTAAGAAACCCTAACAAACACTAACAAACCCTAACAAACCCTAAAAAACCCTAAAAAACATAACAAACCCTAAAAACCTTAACAAACCCTAACAAGCCCTAACAAACCCCATGAAGCACTAACAACCCCCAATACACACAAAAAACCTGAAGAAACCCTAAAAAACCCTATGAAATCATAACAAATCCTAACATAACCATAAAACCATAACAAAACCCTAATTAAACCAAAGAAACACTAACACACCCTTAGAACCCCTAACACACGCTTAGAACCCCAAACACACTCTTAGAAACCCTAGCACACCCTTAGAAACCCCAACACATCCATAGAAACCCTAACACAACCATAGAAACACTTAGAAACCATAGCACACCCTTAGAATCCCTAACCCACCCATAGAAACCCTAACCCACTCCTAGAAATCCTAACACACCCTTAGAAACCCTAAAAAACCCTTAGGCACCCTAAATCACTCTAATAAGAATTAATAATTCCTAACAAACATGACCAACCAATAATAAACCATTATAAACCCTAATAAACCCTAAATCCCACTACTAAACACTAATAAATACTAATAAATCATAATAAACCCTGAAAACCCTATTAGATCCCATTAAAAGCTACAAAATACAAAAAAATCCAAAAATTCAACAAAAATGATATTAAACCATTCAAAATGCTAATATTAACAAATAAACCCTTACAATCCCAGAAGAACCTCACAAAACCCTAAAAAACCATAAAAACCCAAAAAACCCAAAAAACCCCTAAGAATCCTAAAAACCCTAAAAAACACTAGAAAACCTTAAAAACCCTAAAACCCCTAAAACCCCTAAAAATAGGAAATACCAAAAAATCCCGAAAACAATCCTAAAAACCCTAAAAAAACCTAAAAAGCCTCAAAATACCCTAAAAAAACTAAAAACCACTAAAAATGATAAAAAACCCTAAAAAGTATAAAATTTCCTAACAAAACCCTAACAAACCCAATAAAACCCTTAAAACGCCAAAAACCCTAGCATACCCTAAAAACCTCAAAAGAAACCATAATATACCCTAAAGAACCCTAAAACCCCTAAAAACCCTAAAGAACCACTAAAGCCACTAAAAACGCTACGTAAACCCTATTAATTGCTATGAAAACCCGAAAAATGCTTCAAAACTCACAAAACGCATCAAACCCCCAAAAAACACTAAAATAACCCTAACAAAGCATAAAAAATTCAAACACACCCATAAAACCCAAAAAACGCATAAAACCCCAAACAACTCAAACAAACTGTGACAAACCCTAAAAACCTAAACAAAACCTAGCAAACCCTAACAACCACTAATAACCCCTATGAACCACTAATAAACCCTAATAACCCAAAAAACCCACTATTAAACCCTAAAAACCCTAATAAACACTCATAAATTTTAATAACCTGTAATAAACCCTAACAAACTCTATTAGACCCTAATAAACACTACAAAATCCATAAAACCCTGAATATACAATAAAAAAACTATTAAACCATAATAAACCCTAATAATCACTAAAAACCCAAACAAACCTGACAAAACACTACTAAAATCTCCAAATAATAGCCTACAAAACCCTAGAACTCACTAATAAACCCTAAAAAACCCTAAAAAACCCAAAATAAATCGTAACCGACCCCAACAAACCCAAATAAATTGTAACAAATCCTAAAAACACCAAATAAATCACAACAATCGAAAACAAACCATAACAAACCCCTAATAAACCCCAATAAACCCTAACAAATCATAATAAACCCTAATAAATCGTAATTAACTTAAATACATGTTACTAAACCATAATAAATAAAATAAACCCTAAAACCCCTAATAAATCCTAAATAACCCTAAAAAAGGTTGATTAACCATAGAAAAAGCTATTAATGCCTACAAAATCCCAATAAAACCCTAATATACAATAAAAAACTCTAATAAACTGTAACAAATCCTAAAGAACACTAATATACCCTAAAGAACCGTAATAAACCCCAAATAACCATATTAAACACTAAAGAACACTAAAACCCCCTAAAGAACCCAAAAAAATGCTAAAACACAATATATAAACCCTAAAAATTGCTACATTACCCAAACAAACTCTAAGACACACTAAAAAAATCCTAACAACCCTTATCAATCCAAAAAAATCAAATAAACCCATAAAACCTCCCAAAAACAATTAAAAATCCATCAGATACCATCAAAATCATAAACACCCGTTAATAACCCTTAAAACCCTAAAAACACTAAAAACCATAAACAACCATTAAAACCCTAAAAGGGGATTCAAATAGATACATAAACCCTAAAAACGTTACATAAACCCTAAAAATGCATCAAAAACACTAAAAACGCAACATAAACAAAAAAAGCACAACATAAATCCAAAAAACACTACATAAACCCTAAAAGCATTACATAAACCCTAGAACTGTAACATAAACCCTAAAAACACAACATAAACCCTAAAAATGCAACACAAACAATAAAAAATTATATATAAAACCTAAAGATACAATACAAACCCTAAAAACACTCCCTGAACCCTAAACACGATACATAAACACTAAAAAATGCAACATTTAAGCTACATCACCCCTAAAAATGCTACATAAACCCAAAAAATGCAACATAATCCCTAAAAAATGCTATATAAAACCTAAACCTTAAACACGCTACATAAACCATAAAAACGTTACACAAACCCTAAAAATAATACATAAAACCTAAAACTTCAAACTAAACCCTAGAAATGCTACATAAACACTAAAAATGCTACATATACTCTAATAACGCTACACAAACCCTAAAAAATGATACAAAAACCCTAAAGACGCTTCAAAACCCTGAAAATATTAAACCCTAATATACCATAATATAAAAACTTAAACCCAAATAAACACCAACTAAACCACTAATAAACTCTAATAATCCCTAAAAACGACTTATAATCCCTAAAATAATAATAAACTCTACTCAACCCTAATAAAACCCAAAAAATAACTAATAAACACTTATAAATGATAATAAAACCTATTAAACCCTAGAAACACATTAAGAAAATCTAAACAACCCTAACCAACCCTTATAGTCACCAATAAATACTAATAAACCCTAATAAACCCCAAACAAAACCCTAAAATCCCTAATAAACCATAATTAAAGCCAAATAACCCTTAATCAACCCTAACAAACCTTAACACACCATAATAACCCCTAATAAAACCCTACAAAACCCTAATAAAGAAAAAAAATGCTAGTATACCTTTAAAAATCCCCAGAAACCCCGATAAACTCTAATATAAACTATTAAACCCTAAAAATGCTCACAAACAATAAAAAATGATCAAAAACAATAAAAACGTGCTATATTACTTAAAAAAGACATAAAAACACTAATCTTACCTAACAAAGATAAAAAACGCTAATATACCTTAAAAACCCCTAGAAACCCTAATAAACCATAATAAACTCTAATATAACAAAAGAAACCCTAAAACGCTCACAAACAAAAACAAAATGCTCACAAACATTAAAAACATTCTATATTATCTAAAAAGACTGAACAAAAACTAATATAACCTAATAAAACAAAAAAAACAAAAAAACCCCTAACAAACCCTACAAAACACTAAAAAACCCGAACGAACAACAATAAAAACGATTAAACCCTAAAAAAACCCTAATAAAACTTTAAAAATACAATCTCAACCCTAATAAACCTTGACACACCATAACAAAACCTAATAAAACCCAACTAAACCCCAATAAACAAAAAAATGCAAAAAAACCATTAAAAATCCCTAAAAACCTTATCAAACCATAATAAATTCAAATAAAAAATAATAAACCATTAAAAATGCTCACGAACACTAAAAAAAGCTCTAATAAAACCTAATAAGTCATAACAACCCCTCATATATAATAACAAAAAATAAAAAACAATCATATACCCTAATAAAAACACTAACAAACCCTAGTAAACCATAAAAATCCCAAACAAACCCTAATAAACCGTACTCAACCCTAATAAACCCTAATAAAACCTTAAAGATACCGACTCAACCCTAATAAAACCCTAAAAATACCTACTCAATCCCAATAAACCTTAACACAGCATAATAAACCATAATAAACCCCACTAAACCATTAAAAACACAAATATACCATTAAAAAGCCCTAAAACCTCTAATAAATGCTAATGTAACCTAACAAATCTTAAAAGCACTAATAAACCTGAATAAACACTACTAAACACTAAAAAACCCTAATATACCCTCTTAAAAATTAACAAACCTGAATGAACCATAATAAACCCTAATAAATCCTAAACATACCCAAATATACCATAATATACCAAAATATACCCTAATAAACCCAACTCAATGCTAATAAAACCCTAAAAAACCATATAAACCCTAATAAACCTTGACACACCATAATAAGCCCTAATAAAATCCTAATAACCCTACAAAACCCTAAATATGCTAATATACTATTAAAAACCCTAAAACCCTAACAAACCATAATAATGTTAATAACACCTAAAAATCCTAAAAATTGATAGTAAACCTTAAAAATACCTCTAATAATAATAGTCATAATAACACACGTGCATGTACAATGCATTTGCATGGTTTAAATAATAAATCATAATGCACGTGCATGAACATATGCAAGCGCATTTGCATGTGAATGATAATAAATTATAAATTATAAATAATAACTCATGTGAATTGCATGGTATGTGCATGTGCATGTGAATGATAATAAATAAATAATAATAACCCACATCCAAGTTCATGTTCTTGTGCATGTGGATGTTCATGGTAAGACACAATAAATAAAAAAAATTCCACATGAATGTACATTTGCATGTGAATGATAATAAATAATAAATAATAACACATGTAATAATAGAATGACGCAAGTGCATTGTGTGTCTACGTGCATGAGAATAAATAATAATATCACATGTGATAATAGAATAACACATGTGCATTTCATTTTCATGTGCATGGTAATAAATAATATATAATAACACATGTGTATGTGCATTTACATGTAATGATAATGATAATGATGCATGCACGTGTATGGTAATAAATAAAAAATAACAATGCACGTGCATGTGCATTTGTATTTGATGATACAAAAAAAACAATAACAATAACAATAACAATAATTATTATTATAATTATTATAACAGAATAACCCAAGTACATTGCATGTGCACGTGCATGCTAATAAATAATAACTCATAGCGCACGTGATGATAATAATAACAAAAATAATAATATTAATAATAATAGCGCATGTGATAATAGAATAACGCACATATATTGAATGTGCACATGTATGGTAATAAATAACAATGCACGTGCATTTGAATTTTCATTTGATGATAAAAACGATAATAAAAATAATAGTAATAATATCAATAACAATAAAAATGCATGTGATAATAGAATAATGTAGGTCCATTGCGTGTGCGTGTGCATGGTAATAAATAATAACGGACATGCAGGTGCATTTTCATGTGATGATGATAATAATAATAATAATAATAATAATAACAACAACAACAACATATGAACATGCATAGAAATAAATAATATATAATAAATAATAAATAATAACACATGTGCATCTGCATTTTCATATGACGATAATAATAATAATAGTAACAACAATAGTGATAATTATAATAATGATAGTGATAATAATGATAATAAAAACGTGCGTGATAATAGAATAACACACTTCCTAACAAACCCCAACAAAACCTAACAAACCCTATCAACCACTAATAACCCCTAAGAACCACTAATAAACCCAAATAACACCTAATACCCACTATTATAACCTAAAACCCTAATAAACACTAAAAAATCATAATAACCTGTAATAAACCCTAAAAAACCCTATTAGACTCTAATAAACACTGTAAAATCCCTAAAACCCCTAATATACAATAAAAAACACTATTTATCCATAATAAATCCAAATAATCACTAAAAACCCTAACAAACCTGACCAAACACTACAAAACCTGCCATATAATAGCCTACAAAACCCTACAACCCGCTAATAAACCCTAAAAAACCGTAATAAACCCATAATAAATCATAACAAACCCTAACAACCAGAATTAAATCGAAACAAATCCTAACAAGGCCAAATAAATCGTAAAAAACTGAAACAAACCATAACAAACCCTTAATAAACCGCAATAAAACTTAACAAATCATATTAAATCCTAATAAATCATAATAAACCCAAATACACATTAATAAACCATAATAAATAAAATAAACCCTAAGAAACCCTAATAAATCCTAAATAACACTAAAAAGGTTGATAAACCCTAGAAAATGCTATTAATGACAACAAAAGCCAAATAGAACCCAAATATACTATAAAAAATGCTAATAAACCATAGAAAATCCTAAAGAACACTAATAAAACCTGAAGAACACTATTAAACCCTAAAGAATCATAATAAACTCTAAAGAACACTAAAAAACCCAAAAGAACCCAAAAATGGCTAAAACACATTACATAAACCCTATAAACTACTACAATACCCAAACAAACCCTAAAACACACTAAAAAACCCTGACAACACCTATCAATCCCGAAAAAACAAATAAACCCTAAACCCCCCAAAAAACCATTGAAAACCCATCAAATACCATAAAAACCATAAACACTTGCTGAAAACCCTTAAAAACCCTAAAAACACTACAAACCATAAACAACCACTAAAACACTAAAAAAGGCAACAAATAGATACATAAACCAAAAAAAACATCACATAAACCCTAAAAATGAAACATGAACCCTAAAAACGCAATATAAACCCAAAAACCGCAACATAAACCCAAAAAACACTACATAAACCCAAAAATCACTACATAAACCCAAGAACTGTAACATAAACCCTAAACAATGAAACATAAACATTAAAAAACACTACATAAAACCTAAAAACACAACATAACCCAACAAACACTACATGAACCCTAAAAAAGTTACATAAACCCAAAAAAATGCAACATAAATGCTACATCACCCCTAAAAATGCTATATAAAACTAGAAAACACAACATAAACCCTAAAAAATGCAGCATAAAACCTAAATGCTAAACATGATACATAAACCCTAAAAACGTTACATAAACCCTAAAAATGCTACATAAAATCTAAAACTGCTAACTAAACCCAAAAAGCACTACACAAACACTAAAAATTCTACATAAACTCCAACAACTCTACACAAACACTAAAAATGCTACAAAAACCCTAAAGACACTTCAAAACCCTCAAAAATATTAAACCCTAATATACCATAATATAAAAAATTAAACCCTAATAAACCCCTAATAAACTCTAATAATCCCTAAAAATGCGTTATAATCCCAAAAAAACCCTAAGAGACTCTACTCAACCCTAATAAAACCCAAAAAAATACATAATAAACCCTAGTAAATGATAATAAATCCTAACAAACCCTAAAAACACATTAAGAAAACCTAAACAACCCCAACCAACACTAATAGACACTAATAAACATTAAAAACCCCATAATAAATCCCAAACAAACCCTAAAAATTCCTAATAAACCATAAATAAATCCAAATAAACTCTACTCAACCCTAACAAACCTTAACAACAATAATGACCCCTAATAAAACCCTACAAAACCCTAATAATGAAAATAAATTCTAGTATGCCTTAAAAAATCCCTACAAACCATGATAAACACTAATATAACCTAATAAACCCTAAAGATGCTCACAAACAATAAAAAAATGATCACAAACAATAAAAACATGCTATATTACCTAAAAATTCCTAAAAACACTAATATAACCTAATATAGACAAAAATGCTAATATACAAATAAAATCCCTAGAAAAAAATAATAATCCATAATAAACTCTAATATAGCCTAAGAAACATAAAAATGCTCACAAACAAAAAAAAATGCTCAAAAACAATAATAAATGCGATATTATCAAAAAAGACCTAACAAACACTAATATAAGCTAATAAAACAAAAAAACTAATAAACCCCTAACAAACCATAATAAATCTTAAAAACCATAATAAAACCTAATATAAACAAATAAAACCTAATAAAACCATAATAAAACCCTAAAAATACCTTCTCAACCCTAATAAACCCTGACACACCATAATAAAACCTAATAAAACCCAACTAAACCCCAATAAACAAAAAAACACAAACAAACAATTAAAAAGCCCTAAAAATCCTAATAAACCCTAATATATTCTAATAAAACCTAATAAACCATAAAAATGCTCACAATCACTAAAAACGCACAAATAAAACCTAAAAAGTCCTAACAACCCTTCATATATATTAAAAAAACTAAAAACACTCATATACCCTAATAAAAACACTAACAAACCCAAGTAAACCATAAAAATCCCTAACAAACCCTAATAAACACAACACAACCCTAATAAACCCAAATAAAACCCTAAAGATACCTACTCAACCCTAATAAAACCCTAAAAATACCTACTCAACCCTAATAAACCACAACACACTTTAATAAACCATAATAAACCCCCTTAAACCCTAAAAAAAGGCAAATATACCATTAAAAGGCCCTAAAACCCCTAATAAATGCTACTAAAAACTAACAAAGATTAAAAGAAGTAGTAAAAACTAATGAACACTACTAAACCCTAATTATATACCCTCTTAAAAATTAATAAACCATAATGAACAATAATAAACCCTAATAAATGCTAAACATACCCAAATAGACCATAATATACCATAATATACCCTAATAAACCCAACTCAATCCTAATAAAACCCTAAAAATACCTAATAAACAATAATAAACCTTAACACACCATAATAAACCCAAATACAAACCTAATAACCCCCACAAACCCTAAAAACGCTAATATACCATTAAAACCCCCAAAACCCTAACAAACCACAATAAATGATAATAACACCTAAAAATTCTAAAAAATCTAGTAAACACTTAAAATACATATAATAATAATAGTAGTAATAATGAACGTGCATGTGGCTATGCATGTACATGGTTTAAATAAAAAATCATAATGCACGTGCATGTGCATATGCCTGCACATTTACATGTGATTGATAATAAATAATAAATAATAAATAATAATTCATGTCAATTACATGCGTATGTGCATGTGATTTTGAATGATAATAATTAATAAATAATAATGCACTTCCAAGTGTATGTGCATCTGCATGTGCATGTGCATGTGCATGTGCATTGCATGTTCATGGTAATAAACAATAAATAATAACCAATTCCACATGAATGTGAATTTTCATGTGAATGATAATAAATAATAAGTAACAACACATATGATAATAGAATAATGCAAGTGCATTGCGTGTGCACGTGCATGAGAATAAATAATAATAACACATGTGATAATAGAATAACACAAGTGCATTGTATTTCCATGTGCATGATAATAAATAATATATAATAATGCACGTGCATGTGCATCTACATGTAATGATAATGATAGTGACGCATGCACGTGCATGGCAATAAATAATAAATAACAATGCACATGCATGTGCATTTGTATTTGATGATACAAATAATAATAATAATAATAATAATAATAAAATAATAATGCAAGTGCATTTCATAGGCACGTGCGATGTAGTAAATAATAAATAAATAATAATAAATAAGAACGCACATGCATGTGCGTGTGCATTTACATTTGATAATAATATTAATAATACTAATTGTAATAATAATAATAAGAATGCATGCACGTGCATGGTAATAAATAATAAAGAACAACGCGCATGCATGTGCATTTTCATGTGATAATGATAATAATAATGATAATGATAATAATAATAATAATATTATTATTATTAATTTTGATAATAATAATAATAATAAAACAACAATACAAGTGCATCGCATATGCACGTGCATGGAAATAAATAATAACACACGTGCATCTACATTTGCATGTGGTGATAATAATAATAACAGCTATCGTAATAATAGTAGTAGTAGTGGTGATAATAGTAGTAGTACCAATGCATGTGATAATAGAATATTGCATGTGCATTACGTGTGCACGTGCATGGTAATAAAAAATAAAGCTCGTGCATTGCATTGGCATGTGATGATGTTGATGACAATAATAAAAAAAATGATAATAATATTAATAATAACAACACATGTGATAATAGAATAACACACGTGCATTGAATGTGCATGTATGTGCATTCCCATGTGATGATAATCATAACAACAACAACTACTACTACAACTACAACCACAACAATAATAATAACAATAATAAATACAATCCATGTGATAATAAAATAACGTGTGTGCATTGCATGTGCATGTGCATGGTAATAAAAATATAATAATAATGCATGAGCATGTGCATGTGCATGTGCATGTGGATTAGATGATGATAATAATAATAATAATAATAACAATAATACGTTATAGTTGTTTGAAAAAATAACAGACATGACAAAAATCCTAGAAATCGGGTCTCAAAAAACCTAACAAATCATAGAGTCATTGAAAAAGTCATAACATATTATTTGGGTGTCCATTTCTACTCCGTTAGTAGTCAAACTGAATCTCATGGAATGAACTATTATAAAAATAGGTGTCGGAGGCTGAACAGACACAAATTAGAAGTTATGACCATTTTAATATAAATTTGACAGGGACCTGTAAAAGGAAATAGAGTTTTGGAGGCCTTCTGATGGTTTTCAAGGATTTTAGGGTCTCAAATATGACTTGAACTAAGTTCAAGTCATCCCTCTATGTAGATATCTTCACTACATTCGATTTGGTATGTGGTAGAGCTCAAACGGACAACCAGAGCAAAAGTTATGGCCATTTGAAGTTGGACTTTTTTTGGAGTGGTATAACTAAAATATCTTATATTTATTTGATATTCTCACAGTTTCTACAAAACTTGGTCCTCACTCATCACACAATCCTCGATTTGACTGGTCACAACACTCAAACGGACACCTGAAGTAGAAGGTATTCATATTTTAGTGAGTAGCGGGATTCTTAGGTTTTTAGTCGGTAGGAGAGTTGATCAATTTAAAATGACAATAACATCTGCTGCATGTGTTCTTTTTGGAACTACCACATATCAAATCGAATATTTTGAAACGATACACACTCTGGTAACCACTGAAACCCTTTCTGACAATCTTTAACTCTCTAAAAGACCCAAAATCCCTTTGGATGGTCAAAAGATTGGCTTCTGGTATCTGTTTTGCAATAACATCTTCTAGGGGTGTCTATTTTTCCCCCACCACATATAAAATCTAAGATTGATACTAGACATATACTCCTATAACCACTAAAGCACCTTTTCACATCCTTGACGGCCCAAAAAGGTACTTAAACCATCCAAAAGACCCTAACTTCTACTCCGGGAGTCCGTTTTGCCTCTACCATATATCAAATCGAAGATTTCGACTAGATCTATACATCTGTGACCAATTGGAATACCATATCACGTTCTTAAAGTCCCAAGAGGTCCTTAATTCCTCAAAATGACCACAACTTCAACTCTGGATGTCCGTTTCACCTCTACCACATATTAAATTGAAGCTTCCGACTAGCTCTACACATCTGTGACAACAATGAACAACTAAATAACCCTAAAAACCATGAATAAATCCATAAACACTAAAAAACATTAGAGACCACACCTAAACCCTAACAAACCCTAAGAAACCCTAACAAACAGTAACAAACCCTAACAAATCTTAACAAAACCGAACAAACACTAAAAACCCCAAAAACCCTAAAATATATAACAAACCCTAACAAATCCTAACAAACCCTAACAAGCCCTAAAAAACCCCATGAAGCAATAAGAAACCCCAATAACCCCAAAGAAACCCGAAGAAACATTAAAATCCCCAAAGAAACCATAAGAAACCCTAACAAAATCCTAAAACCCTAACAAAACCTTAAAATAACCTAAGAAACCCTAACACACCCTTAGAAACCCTTACACACCCTTAGAAACCCTATCACTCCCTTAGAAACCGCAACACACCCTTATGAACACTAGCACTCCCTTAGAAATCCCAACACACCCATATAAAACCTAACACAACCTTAGAAACCCTTAGAAACCATAGCACACCCTTAGAAACCCTAACTCACCCATAAAAACCCTAACCCACCCTTAGAAACCCTAACACACCCTTAGAAACCCTACCAATCCATTAGACATCCTTAATCACACTAATAAGCACAAATAAATCCAAACAAACCCTACCAACCAATAATAAAACATAATAAACCCTAATAAACCCTAAAGCCTACTTCTAAACCCGAATAAACACTAATAAATTGTAATAAACCCTAAAACCCCTATTAGACCCCCAATAAAAGCTACAAAATACCTAAAAACCCAAATATACAACAAAAATTCTATTAAACCATTCAAAATGCTAAAATTCACAAAAAAACCGTAACAAACCTGGGAATACATGACAATACCCTGAAAACCCTAAAAACCCAAAAAACCCAAAAAACCCTAAAAAACCGTAAAAAAACCCTAAAAAACCTTAAAAAAATAATAAAAACCCTAAAAAACCTAAAACCCCTAAAAACACGAAAAAAAACAAAAAAACCCAAAAACAATCCTAAAAACCCTAAAAATCCTAAAAAATTTATCAAAAAAATGCTAAATACCCTAAAAACCCTATGAAACCTTTAAAAACCCTAAACCCCCCTAGCAAACCCTAGAAACCTCAAAAGAAATCTAAATACACCATAATGAACCCTAAAGAACCATAAAGAACCCTAAAAACCCTAAAGAACCACTAAAGCCACTAACGACACTACATAAACCCTAACAATTGCTACAAAATAACCAAAAAATGTTTCAAAACCCAAAAAATGCAACAAAACCCCAAGTAATGCTAAAATAACCCTAATAAAGCATAAAAATCCAAACACACCCCTAAAACCCAAAAAAATGCATAAAACCCCAAACAACTCACACAAAGCGTAACAAACCCTGAAAACCCTAAAAAAACCTAACAAATCCTAACAACCACTAATAACAACTAAGAACCGCTAATAAACCCTAATAACCCTTAAAACCCACTATTAAACCCAAAAAACTGTAATAAACACTAATAAATCATAATAACCTATAATAAACCCTTACAAACCCTATTATACCCTAATAAATGATACAAAATCCCTAAAAACCCAAATATACAATAAAAAACACTATTAAACAATTATAAACCCTAATAATCACTAAAAACCCTAACAAACCCGACAAAATGCTACAAAAACCTCCAAATAATAGCCTACAAAACCCTACAAACCACTAATAAACCGTTACAAACCCTAATAACCGCAAAATAAATTGTAACAAACCCTAAAAACCCCAAATAAATCATAACAAATCCGAACAATTCCAAATAATTCGTAACAAACTGAAACAAACCATAACAAACCCCTAATAAACCGCAATAAACCCTAACAAATCATAATAAACCCAAATACATGTTACTAAACCCTAATAAAAAAAATAAACCCAAATAAATCCTAAATAACCCTAAAAAGGTTGATAAACCCTAGAAAAAGTTGTTAATGTCTACAAAAGCCCAATAAAACCCTAATATACAATAAAAAATGCTAATAAACTGTAACAAATCCTAAAGAACACTAATAAACCCTAAAGAACCCTAATAAACCCTAAAGATACATATTAAACTCTAAAGAAGACTAAAAACCCCTAAATAACCCCAAAAAACACTAAAAACATTATATAAACCCTAAAACCCGCTACAATACCTAAACAAACCCTTAAAAACACTAAAAACCATAACAACCCCTATCGATCCCAAAAAAACAATTAAACCCATAAACCACCACAAAAAACCATTAATAAGCCATTAGATACCATAAAAAACCATAAACACCTGTTAACAACCCTTAAAACCCTAAAAAAACTATAAACCATGAACCATTAAAACCCCAAAAAAGGAATCAAATAGATACATAAACCCTAATAATGTTACGTAAACCCTTAAAAATGCAACAAAAACCCTAAAAATGCTTCATAAACCAAAAAAAGTCACATAAACCCAAAAAAAATGATACATAAACCCTAAAAGCACTACATAAAACGAAGAACTATAACATAAACCCTAAAAAACACAACATAAACCCTAAAAACGCAACATAAACATTACAAAATGCTACATAAAACCTAAAAACACAATATAAACCCAAAAGCACTACATGAACCCTAAAAATGTTACATAAACGCTTAAAAATAAATCATAAACACTACATCACCCCTAAAAACGCCACATAAACCAAGAAAACACAACATAAACCCTAAAAAATTGTACACAAAACCTAAACCCTAAATATGCTATATAAACCATAAAAACTTTAAATAAACCCTAAAATTGATACATAAAATCTAAAACTAAACCCTAAAAATGCTACATAAACACTAAAAATTCTACATAAACTCTAACAACGCTACCCAAACCCTAAAAAATGCTACAAAACCCTAAAGATGCTTTAAACCCCTCAAAAATATTAATCCATAATATACCATAATATAAAAAATTAAAACTTAATAAACCCCTAATAAACTCTAATAATCCCTAAAACACATTATAATCCCTAAAAACCTTAAGAAACTCTACTCATCCATAATAAAACCCCCAAAATACCTAATAAACCCTAATAAATGATAATAAAACCAAATAAACCCTAAAATCATGTTACGAAAACTTAAAAAACCCCTAACTAACCCTAAAAGACACTAATAAACACTAATAAACCCCAAACAAACTCTAAAAACCCTAATAAACCATAAATAAGTCCAAATAAACCCTACTCAAACTAAACAAACCTTAACACACACTAATAACCCCTAATTAAACCCTACACAACCCTAATAAAGAAAAAAATGGCAGTATACCATACAAAATCCCTAGAAACCCTGATAAACTCAAATATAACCTAATAAACCCTAAAAACACTCAAAAATAATAAAAAAATGATCACAAACAATAAAAAGGTTCTATATTACCTAAAAAGACCTAAAAACACTAATATAACCTAATAAAGTCAAAAAAAGCTAATATACCATAAAAATCCCTAGAAACCCTAATAAATCATAATAAACTCTTATATAACCTAGAAAATCTTAAAACCGCCCACAAAAAAATACAAAATCCTCAAAAACAATAAAAACAATCTATATTATCTAAAAATACCTAACAAACACTAATATAACCTAATAAAACAAAAAAACTAAAAACCCCCTAACAAACCCTAAAAAACCCGAAAATCCATAGTAAACCATAATAAAAACAAATAAACCCTAATAAAACCATAATAAAACCCTAAAAATACCTTTTTAACCCTAATAAACCTTGATACACCGTAGAAAAATCTAATAAAACCAAACTAAACCCCAATAAAAAAATACAAACAAATCATTAAAAATCCCTAGAAAACCTAATAAAGCAAAATAAATTCAAATAAAATCAAATAAACCATTAAAAATTCTCACAAACACTAGAAACACGATAATAAAACCTAAAACGTCATAACAACCCCTCATATATATTAAAAAAAAACTAAAAAACAATCATATACCCTAACAAAAACACTAACAAACCCAAGTAAACCCTAAAAATCCATAGAAAACCTTAATAAACCATACTCAACCCTAATAAAACCTTAAAGATACTGACTCAACCCTAATAAAACCCTATAAGTATCTAATCAATGCTAATAAACCTTAACAAACCATAATAAACCCCACTAAACCCTTAAAAATGCAAATATACCATTAAAAAGCCCTAAAACCCCGAATAAATGCTAATAAAACCTAACAAAGCTTAAAAGAGCTAATAAACCCGAATAAACACAACTAAACACTAAAAAACCCTAATATACCCTCTTAAAGATTAATAAACCATAATGTACCATAATAAACCCTAATAAATCCTAAACATACCCTAATATACCCTAATATACCATAATATACCCTAATAAACCCAAATCAATCCTAATAAAACCCTAAAAATACCTAATAAACCCTAGTAAACCATGAAACCCCATAATAAACCCTAATAAAATCCTAATAACCCCCACAAAACCCTAAAAACGCTAATATACCATTAAAAAACTTTAAAACCCTAACAAACCATCACTACTAAAAAATCAGGCTATAGCCACGGTTTTAAACCATGGCTATATGCCCAAAAACCATGGCTATAGGTTATAGCCACGGTTCCCATAGCCGTGGCCAATATTGGAGTGGCTATATGGTAAAATA
The DNA here is from genome assembly GCA_963277665.1 of Viscum album. Lineage (NCBI taxonomy): Eukaryota > Viridiplantae > Streptophyta > Magnoliopsida > Santalales > Viscaceae > Viscum > Viscum album. The sequence continues at coordinate 4,586,953 of CAUJRU010000007.1, forward strand.
TATAGCCACGGTTCCCAACTATAGCTATAGCCCTATAGCCATGGTTCGAACCCTGGCTAGAGCCCTATAGCCATGGTTCCAACCCTAGCAACAACCCTAATACCACGGTTTTCAACTCATGTCATAGGCTAAAATCACTCATCACCTATAGCCACAGTTCCAACCATGGATATAGACATTATCCATGGTTAAGAACTGTGGCTATAGTCCTAGAGATATGGTTTAAAACCATGGCTATAGGCCTACACATTTCATAAATAACCCCATCACCGTTCAGCCGGTGCTGGCCCCTTGCATCCTCCCCACCGACCTTGCAAATCCCCCCCACTCTCCCCCTTGCACCCCACCTACACCTTAAATCCCCCCCATGCAACCCTCCCCCTGCATCATCCTTCCCACACTAGACAGACCCCACTCACCCCCCTGGACAGACCCCCCCCCCTCCTGGACACCCCCTCCCTCCTGGAAACCCCCTGGACAGACCCCCCTGGACAACCCCACCTGGACAGCAGACCCCCCTACTAGACACCCCTTGCACCACCCCTCCATGACACCCCCCTTGGACAGACCCCCCCCCCTGGATAGACCCCCCCAGGACAACCCCACCCAGACATCAGCCCCCCTACTGGACACCCCTTGCACCACCCCAGCAAGACACCCCCTGGACAGACCCCCCTCCCTCCTGGACAGACCCCCCTGGACAACCCCACCTAGACAGCAGCCCCCCTGGACAACATCCCCCACTAGACCTCCCCCCCCCGGACAGACCCCCCCTGGACACCCCCTCCCTCTTGGAAACACCCTTGGACAACCCCACCCGGACAGCCCCCCCCAGACAGTAGCCCCCCTCTACCACCCTGGATAGACCCCCCCTCCTGGACAGACCCCCCCCAGGACAACCCCACCAGGACAGCAGCCCCCCCCCCTTCTGGAAACCCTTTCACCACCCATGCTGGACTCCCCACCTCCTGGACATTCCCCCTCCCTCCCAGAAACCACCTGGAGACCCCCACCCGGACAACACCCCCAGGACAGAAGCCCCCCTCCACCACCCCTGGACAGACCCCCCTCCCTCTTGGAACCCCCTGGACAAACCCACCCAGACAGTAGCCTCCCCCTCCTTGAAACCCCCTGGACAGACCCCCCCCATGACACCTCCACCCAGACAGCACCCCCCTACTGGACAACCCTTACACCCCCTGTTGGACACCCCCCTCTTGAACACCCCTCCCTCCTGGAAAGCCTCTTGAACCAACCTACCCCCCGGTCACCAGCCCCCCTCTACCCCCCCCCCAGACAGACCCCCCCCTCCACCCCCTGGACAGACCCCCCCTGGACAGCAGCCCGCCCTGTTGGACACCCCTAGCACCACCCCTGCTGGACACCCCCCACCCCGCTGCACAGACCCCCTTGCACCCCCTCCCCCTACACACCTTCACCCCCCCAATACCCCTTGCACCACCCCTTGCAAGTAGAATTTTGGAATGGCACTAAAGCATCAATGATGGTATCTTGGTTAACAAATGGATACCTCAAGTGTAGGGAGTCATAGTAGCCTAGGTGTGGTATCATGAATCATGCTTAGGTGTGGTATCGTGAATCCCCATATAACACAAACCACAAGATTATGGATTTTACTACATCATGTCGTATTCTTTGGTGCATATTTACAATAATCTACAACATTCACGTATAAATCATAGGTTTTATTCAAATAATTGAATATCATTGTGAAATGATACCAAGTATTTTGGATATGATCTTCATATAAACACCCTAAAACATTAGATGAAAACATTGTTCCAAATTGTTTGAAACTGGAAGCCCTCTACGGGCATTTTGGTGGACATATTAGTGTTGTGAAATATGAGAATATCTATTTAGGAGGTGGAGGAATAAATAAATATTTTTCCATGGATATGGTTGTTTTGTCTGATGATTAACTACTCGATGCTACGATGTCAAGAAGAAGGGTATTTCATTGGGAGTGAAGTCCAGAGAAGCACTCAAAATGATATGGAAATAGTTGTTATGTTTTACAACATTGATAATCATATGACTTATAATGTCATATGAAATTTTCCGCGTAAGTCTTTCGAAAAAGTATTCAAATATTAAAAATATGACTTTGTTTGACTGTGTGATCAAAGAAGATGTTACAATATAGTCTAATAGGTGGGAGTAACACTACCCCCCCCCACACACCCCATGCACCCTCCCTCGGCCACTTGCACCCTCCCCCTCCCCCTTGCACCCTCCCCATGCCCCTTCAGACCCCCTGCACCCTCCCCCATTCCCCTATACCCCCTCCCCTCCCTCTTCCCTTTCCCCTGCCCCTACATACCCCCCTACACCACATCTGCACCCTCCCCCCTTGCCCTAGGGATATGATTTCTCTTTCTTGACCCAGCTCAGGGGTTCTCTATTATACCATCACCACCTCCTATTGTGCATGAGGAATCACCCTTTATTAGTAAGATATCATAATGTTATAAAATGCAATCTTTTTCCTCTAATATTCTAAATGAGTTTAATAATATTTGAGGAGATTATAATGAGCTGAAACATGAGTTAAAATATACTAATGATGAGATTAGAGTACTTAAGAAGTCCTCTATTCCCATGGTTGATTTTGACAAGTTGGTTGGGTTAACGACTACCCAAACAAAGTTTATTAAGAATCTCCAACCATTCCATGCTATTCAAAAAGTAGTTTCAAAAGTTAATTTCAAAGAGCATAAGGATGTGAATGGTCTAGTTAGATATTTGAAGGATGTTTATACTACCATGCTTAAGTTCAATGATCTTGGTGTTATGGTTGTATCTCAATGGTACATGTTCCAACCGGATTGGGCTACACCAATCCAACAATCTTCCTTGTTTCATCCCTTGATGAGAAGGAAGTTAAGAGTTCCCTTTTTTCTCTAAATCTTGAGAGTGTGGCTTGTCCTGATGGGTTCATAAATTAATTCTTTATGTTCTACTGGGACATAGTTCGTGATGAGCTCCTTAACTCAATGAGGGAGTTCTTTAACCATGCCTCAATGCCCTATAGAATCAACTCTAATATATTTCCCTAATCCCAAAGAAGGAAAATGATGTGGACGCAAAGGATTTCAGACCTATTTCTATTGGGAATACCTTTCCAAATATAATTTGAAAAATTATTGCTATGAGGTCTGGTCACATTGCTCGTTGGTTTATCTCTTTAAATCATCCCCCTGGGCGACCCTTTTTCACCCCCTAGACACCCCACCTGCACCCTACCCCCTGCCCTACAGACCCCCTTGAACCCCCCCCGAACATCCTTTGGACACCCCCTGGACAACCCCTCCTAGACACCCCACCTGCACCCTCTCCCTGCCCTACAGACCCCCCAACACCCCCCCACACGGACAGCCCTTGGACCCCCCACCTGCTCCCTGCCCTACAGACCCCCCCAGACAGCCCTTATACACCTCCCTGGACAGCCCCTCCAAGACACCCCACCTGCACCCTCCCCCTTCCCTACAGACCCCCCCAGATAGCCCTTGTACACCCCACCTAGATAGCCCCTCCTAGAAAATTCTATAGCCATTAGTACCTTCACTTCATTATGAAAGAATTCTAAATGATCAATGCCTTGAAACTTTTCCGTGAATAGTCTTTGTCTATCTTAGTCTAAATAATATACTTCCACCACTTATAACTCGGACCCTCTAGTAGGATGGTTACAAAAATAACATTAAGAGACTCATAAATCAAAATCTAGATAAAAATATCCACATCCTTCAATACCAAAACCAATTCATCCTAATAATCTTGTTACCCAGGAATTATTGTGGGTCTTCCATCTTGATTCTGGGGTTCCTAGGTGTTCCTTCAAGATCGATTTATTCAAGGCTTTTGATTCGGTCATGTGGGACTTCTTATGTGATGCTTTTGATCTTCTCGGATTTCCTGCTAGGTTATCTTCTTGGGTTAAAAGACGTGCCTCTACCCCAATGTTCTCTATGAACATTAATGGAAATTTACAAGGATACTTTTTGGGGAAAAGAGAGATCAGGCAAGGGGATCCGCTTTCGCCTTTTCCTTTTTGTGATTTTCATGGAGTTTTTCTTGCGCATCCTAGAATACAGGTGGCTGGGGGCTCGTGCAGTGGCTGGTGCGGGCTGGAGTTACTGGTGTAGGCAGGAAGTCAGGTGGTAGGGTGGGCTGGATTGTAGGTGGCTGGGGGTTGTTGGGAATGTGGAAGAGGCTGGTATAGGCTGGGATGTAGGAGGTCGGGGGCTGGTGAGGGCTGGAACTCCTGGCTGGGGCAGTTTTGCAGGTGATAAAGGGCTGGAATGAGTGTTTTTCAGGAGGCTGGGGGTGGTGGCAAGTGTGGTGTCTAGGGGCTGGTGCGGGCTCGAATGTAGGTGGAAGGGGGCTGGTTTCAGGTGCTGGGGGGATGGTGCGGGCTGATTTGAATGTGGAAGGGGGGGATTTTGAGGGCTGGAATGCTGGTGGCAACGGGCTGAAATGAAGGTGGAAGGGGGCTGGTGTGGGCTGGAAGTGTCTAGAGCAGGGCCAAATCACAGCATTACCGCGGCGTGACAGTGGTGTGACTGTGGCGTGACCGCGGCGTGTTGGCCTGGTCCAGTGACATCCACTCGGAAGCATCCTTCAGCTAGGAGTGAGGGGAGCGGGAGGAGGTGGGGAAACATTTCATCCATCGCCCTGCCGACAGAAATTGTGATTAGTCAATCGCAACATTGATCACAAGACTCATGGAATACTATCAATGTGAACCATCATGGGGTGTCGCCTTGGAGCTGGTCCAAATAACGGAATTACCAAGGTGTGATCGCAGCATGACCGTGGCGTGACCGCGGCATGACCACGGCGTGACCGTGCTGTGACCGCGGCGTGTTGGCTCGGTCCAATGAAATCCAAAGGGTAGCATCATCTGTCCAGGAGCAAAAGAAGTGGTAGGAGGTGGGGCAACATTCAGGCCATCGCCTCGCTGGCAGAAATTGGGATTTGTCAATATCAACATTGATCACAAGACTCATTGAATACTATCACTATGAACTTCCGCAGGGTGTCATCCTAGAGCAGGGCCAAATCACGACATTAACGCAGCGTGACTACCGTGTGACCACTTTGTGGTGGCCTGGTTCAGCGACATCTGCGGGGTAGCATCTTCCGTCCAGAAGCGAAGGGAGTAGGAGGGGGCGGGGCAACATTCCGACCATCTCCTCACCGGAAGAAATTGTGATTAGTCAGTATCAACATTGATCATAAGACTCATGGAATACTATCATTGTGAACTGCCACAGGGTGTCTTCCTGGAGCAGGGCCAAATCACAATGTAACTTCGGTGTGACCGCGGTGTGTTGGCACAATCCAGCGACATCCGCGGGGTAGCATCTTCCGGCCAGGAGAAAAGGGAGCGAGAGGACGAGGGGAAACCTTCCAATCATCACCCCACTGGTAGAAATTGTGATTAGTAAGTATCAACATTGATCATAATACTTAGGGAATACTATCACTTCGAACCGATGCGGGATGTTGTCCTTGAGCATGGCCAAATCCTGGCATTTCTGTGGCGTGACCGCGGCGTGACCGTGGCATGTTGGCCCGGTCCAGCAACATCTGCGGGGCAGCATCATCTGGCCAGGAGCAAAGGGAGTGGGAGGAGGAGGGGAAACATTCAGTTCGTTGTCCCGCCAACAGAAATTGTGATTAGTTAGTCTCAACATTGATTACAAGACTCATGTAATACTATCACTGTGAACCGCCACGGGGTGTCATCCTGGAGCAGGGCCAAAACACGGTGTGATCATGACATGACCGCGGCGTGATCGCAGCGTGACCGTGGCGTGTTGTCCCGGTTCAGCAACATCGACGGGGCTACATCTTCCGACTAGGAGCGAAGGGAGCGGGAGGAGGTGGGGAAACATTCTGGTCGTTGCCCCGCCGACAGATATTGTGATTAGTCAGTCTCAACATTGATCACAAGACTCAAGGAATACTATCACTGCGAACCACCGTGGGGTGTCATTCTGGAGCAGGGCCAAATCACGACAATACCGTGGCGTTACCACGGCGTGACCGCAGCGTGACCACGGTGTGACTGCGACGTGTTGGCCCGGTCCAGCGACATCCATGGGGAAACATCTTCAGGCCAAGTGCGAAGGGAGTGGGAGGAGGCGTGGCTATATTTCGACCGTCGCCCCACCAACAGATGATAGAAAAGATCAACTATTTAATATTCTCTAACAAGGGATCTCCAGAGAAGGTTGTAAGAAACAACACAATGAAGTAATGTCTAAAGGGAAACCAAACGAGAAAAAACAATCATACACCCGATAGAAACAATTTAGAAATTCATTCACTTTTCCTAAACATGGAAATTTTATTTATAATATTCAAAGCATGAAAAGGAAAGTTTCATGGTCAAGGCATATGCCTACTCGGGTAATGTCATTTGAGTTAAACGAGTATGATAATCCAATTTATATTATTCAAAGAAAACAAAAACTAACTAGCCGTAAAACAAACACCAATAAGAGGCATATGAAAGGATCAAACCAAATCTAAACATGATACAAATAACTATCACTACTCTTTGGTTTAGAAGACAGCGCACCTCCGTTAGAGGGGTTTTATTATAAAATCATGGAATTTCTTTATCACACAATTTATTTAATTATATTTAAAATTTATTCTAAAACTTATTCAGCACCAATCAAATGCAATAATTTAAGCAACTAGATCAACCTAACTATCACTGTGAGTTTTTGCAGACAGCATACCTCCGTTGGAGGGGTTTTATTATAAAATCATGACTTTATTTATCAAATGAAACAATTATTCTAAAGAACACTTATTCAAAATATGAAAATAAATATAATTAAGTAGAATTATGAAAGAAACTAAATTCAATTAAAATCATTCTTGAATTAAAGAGGCTAGAAGAGGAATCCTACCTCAAGGTGGAACCAAACTATCCACTTTGGAACTTGGAGCTTTCTAACTAAAGTTTTCTACTCCCCCACTGGGTATACGTACCTTCACACACATACAAGGACACCTAGCCCCTATGCACAGACCCGCATGGCCATGAGCATGTGCAAGGGGATCCTTGCACATATGCTTATATGAATATACCAGTCCGCACTCACCTGTGTATACATTTATATACTAATACATGGTCACACATAGCCCCATATGTGCATAATCACTACCATGGTTGATTATACACATAACTAGGGAACCACATACATATACTTTCTTACCTATGCACACGCAGGCGAGTCGCCCTTAAATTGGCTACTTGAAACCAACAAGCAGGGATCAACACACCACACAAAGGATATTAGGAACATTAAAACAAATAAAGGATGCTACATAACTCGTGAGAAACCATGAAATGACATTAAAGCCTTACCTATATTGGGAGAACCAAATCCAACCGAACCAACAAAAAATGATGCAACACCCTACTAAAAACATAATATGGAGTCAAAAAAACTAAAATCCCCAAATACATGAGGTGGGAGAACATATTAAAATAGAATGCATTAGATAACACTTTATAATTTAATAAAATATGTTTACCCATTCAACTGTATGTGAATCCAAAAAGAAAAACACATTTATCCCTAAACCATTTTCTCTTCACATGCATCATGAACATATTAAAACAGTATGCATTAGATAACATTTTCATTTGAAAATTATAACACTTAATTCACTTGACAATTGTATCCACAAAGCATCAATGGTATGAATAATTCTACACATAAAAAACTCTTAACATTTTTATGAGATCAAAATGATTTCACATAGAATATGATATTCTTTATGAAACTAGAAACACATCCTATATTTTTCATCAAAATTGAAAAAAATAATGTTCTTGTGGTATCTTCTATGTGAACATACAATGATTTATATCTACAAACACTGTAATGTTAACTATTTTTATGTTTTGATAACTCCAAAATCTATCACATATCACAATATGATATTGATTTTCATGAATTATTATTGGGGGGGGGGGTTCCCTACGGTGTCTAAAAACCGTAGGAAAATTTTGTCTAATGTAATCTATTCCAAACGTTTTAATGAAACCATTGGAAAAACACATCAAATTATTACTTAAACCAACAGTTTTTTCAAACCGTTGGTATGCAGGTGTTGGTATAAGTGAGATTTCCACAAGTTAATGTAATTTAAAAAATCATATTGAATCTAGCTATGTATAGGAAAATTCAGGCAATGTGGTGGTGGAATCAACCCACCAAAAGGAGGACAGATTGCAGGATCCAAATCTATCTTTATAATCTATAATTAAAAAAAGTGGACATAATGGCCTTGATTTTTAAAAGAAAAGGTGTTAAATACATACCAATAACAACTAGTGGTATCATACAAAATATGATTTGTTGCAACTAATATCAAGCCATTATTTAGTGAGAGAAATCTGTTGTAAATAAGAGGGCTTATTTGGATAAACCTAATCATGGAGAAATGGGGGAGTTTGAGATAGATTGTAATGGTTATTAAACCTTATCTAAGATTAAAGAATCCTATAGAGACTTCCTACACCCCTTGCCCCACCCACTTTCCCCACTGGCACACTGCCCCACCCCCTCCCCCTGCCCTGCAGACCCCCCTACAGACCACACCCCTACCCCCTTCCCTACAGACCTCCCAACTCCACCCTTCTCCCTCCACCACCCACCCTCCCATGCCCTGCAGACCTCCCCCATCCCCCTCCCCCCTGCCCTGCCGAAATCCCCTCTCCCCCTGCCACCTCCACCCCCTGCCCCTACCCCTTCTCTGCGGTCCTCCCCCCTACCCCCTGCTCTGCAGACCTACCCCCTTCCCCCTCCACCCTCCCCCTTCCCCCTACCCCCTCCACACTCCCCCCTACTCCCTGCCACTACACCCTACCCCTGCCACCTGCCCCCTACCCGCTGCCTTCTGCCCCTGCTCCTGCCCCTGCCCCCACCCCCTACCCCCATCCCCCTCCACCATGCCCCCTACCCCCTGCCCCCCTCCACCCTGTCCCTGCCCCCTCCACCCAACCCCCTAGCCTGCACAACCCCCCCTGCACCCCCCTGCACCCCATCCCCCTAGCCTACACCATCCCCCTAGCCTGCACCACCCCCTAGCTTGCACCAGCCCCCTAACCTTCAAACCCCCCTATGAGACAAAAAAATCTTTGGAGATGCCCGTGCAGTCTAAAATGAGAGGAGTAAGGATTAAAATGGAAAACATAAATGCAATAATGTCAAACAAGATATATAAGCATAAACTACCACATGAGGATCCTTATATATTTACTCACATGCATAAGCATGGGCTATGTTTTGTTGTTGGTTCTCCTCATAGCATGCATCCCTATCCACTGACACAGCCTATCATGCGATAGCATACACACAAGAAATCTAGTTCTTGTGATGACAATGAGACAAATAAAAACTCATAATGATATATTCAGAATGAGGTATACTAATAGAAGGGATGCGAAGAATGCCCGAGGAGGAATTCGTTTCAAAAGGACCATCAGCATTTGAGAAATAATATTGAAAAAACGAGGTCTAATGGAAATGTACTCCAAAATCCTATAATAAAAAGAAAATTGTCACGACGCCCAACCACCAAAGATGCCCCTCCTGAGCTGGAAATGGTGAAAGGGAGATAATGGCCCCCGAGTCCCGCCTCCAATAGGCCCTGGGGTAGAGACTATCACAAAGGGTATGGGTTTTCACAAATATAGGAGGCATTACCCTTTTTGTTATTTAAGATCGGGAAATAGGACAAGTCAACCACCAAAAAGGGAAAAGAAAAAGTGTATAGAATTAAACCCAAACCAATCCCACATGCATGTTTAAACAATTATATAACAAGGTACAAGGACACGAAAGCTCAAAAGTACAATACCAAAAGAAAACAAGAGTACAGAAACTGCAACAACTCCAACTGTCCGACTAGTAGGGTCCCGCACGGCCCTGGTAGTCCTCCTGGAAACCTGAAAGTAAACGTAGGGTGAGCATACAAGTATACTATGTAGGGAAACCTAAATCTCTCGTGCACAAGTGGGGGAGACATCCTAATGTCCCGTGAGAACAATAGAAGAAACCTAGCAAGGAATTATATCCACCCAACCTCACCATCCACACTCACCAAAAACACAATCACAACAGGTAGTAGTATATAAGAAACAAGAGTATTGGGTACCCCGAACCATTTCCCAGTAGTTAGATGCTCTTCCTAACGGCGAACGTCCTGACGATGCCACACTCTCCCTGCTCGCACACACCTGGTTCTCACAACCACGTATCCCACCATCACACACCTGGGCCTCATCCCGACAAGTCTTGGGAAATAATAGAACCTACCCGAAGATTCTTGGGCTAAAACCACCCCAATCGAAACCTTCCTAAAGAGTCTTAGGTGAAAGGTCACCTCAAGCCATCACAACCTAGGGGAGAAGGAGCAGGAAGGAGCTAGTAACTAAGGGAAAAACACCCTCTCCCATGAAATGGGAGTGTTCGGCACTAAGTGCTCAACATGGGTGGGGTGTGATAGAACACAAAATACAAATATATATATGTATAACAAACACACAGCCCAACCTATGGCTTCTAAACAGAGAAACTGAGCATGTGCCTCGGCACTGCTACTACGAAGCATGCATATAAAAAACAATCCCGAAACCCCATTTAAGTTTTCACGTTTTAGCAGAATTAGTTTATTTAGTTCCTTAACTACTGGGAAACTATCCACAACCAGACACATCGATCGTTCGTAAAACATATCTCTTCCATCCACAAATCAAGTTAGGAAAACACAATCAACACAACCAAGTCCCTCTTATTAACCAACCAACCCCATTAATTATTATTCCCATTTCATTACCACGCCCCACCATTCATTAACTCTCCCAATTTCATTTATTATTCACAACTCATAGTTCGATCACATTCAAACCCATCCCTGCAGCCCTACTGCCAACCACCAAAACCATAACTACACCGTACATCATCATCCCTTGATACGATTTATCACAACCCCGCTGCCCATCACCAACATAGCATTCGCACAAACTCACAACAAGCCAACCGCAGCCCCGCTGCTCACCCAGTCCACGACAACCCACAAAACACCCCCTTCACATACCACATATCAAAGACAATAACCACATGTTCATTATTCCATTTTTTTCAACTGGGGTGATCACACAAGGGTTCCAGATTTTAAAACAGCCAACTTTACGTGATTAAACAAATTCCATATTCCACAAGGCTCCATTCACAAAAACGGTCTAGAATATAGGGAAACATTTAATTGTGCAAGCAAAGGCCCCTAACAACCGTGATTTTCAGTAGGTATAAGCCTATTAAATTCACAACATATCAATTGGATAAACAAAGATAAACATAACAACTTCCCCATCCCAGTTCTTTAACCAGTTATTATCTTTATTTAATGGTTCAACTGTTTCTCATGAAAACAAGAGGATACCCACCCCGCATGATTGACAATTTAGAGAGAAGAAGGTAAGATCCCTACCTCAATAGGTTCTGATCACAACACTCCCCCAGATCAACATTAGAAGACGTCTGTTGGCATCCGTCCCTTCCATTGAGACCCAAAAAAACCTCCTTGGGTAAAAGTTGGATAGGAAAGGTAGAAGGAAATACAACAGATCCAAGCTCAGAAGTTCCGCCTCGTTGTTACGATCCCATGGCTGCGGATGTATCGTAAATCGGAGCTCGGAAAAAGAAGTTATGGAAGAAAGAGCCTTCGAGACTCTTGGGATAACTCTGCTCAGAGGAAAGGGGAGGAGAGGGTGAGTTGAGAAGGAGGAGGGGACCCCTCCTTTTATAGGCAAGAAAAGAAAAAGTACAAGGTGTGTACTTTATGGTACACGGCATGTACTCGGTTATTTCACACGGTCTCCACGTGGCTTCCAACATGGCTCCGCGGCCGTTGACTGATCAACACACGGTTTGGAGGTAACTCATACGTGGGGAAGGACTACATGGTGTGTAGTTTGGACACACGACATGTACTCATTTATTTCACATGCCTCCAACATGTCACACGACCACTGACTGGTCAACACATGGTAACGCGTACGCGGAGTGAGACTACACGGTGTGTAGTATTGGACACACGGAGTGTACCCATTTATTTCACACTGCTCAAACACAGCACACAGCCGTTGACTGGTCAACACATGGTAATTCGTATTCGGAGAGAGACTACATGGAGTGTAGTATTGGACACAAGACGTGTACCCAAACTACACGGCGTGTAGTTTCAAAATTCTGAAAAGTGTGGGAAAAGTCCATTTTACCCTCCAGAACACTTCGTGGCCTTCTTTTTGACAAAGGAATGGGCTGGAGAGGTCCAGGCCATTACATCAGATACCTCATAAAACATTGTCATCCCCGAGAATTCAAAAACCAACCCAGAGGAACCCAAAAAGATACCTCTTAGGGTTATCGTTATAATAGGAACACAACCAACATCCCTAATCATAGTCATTAGGAATTACCTCTCCTATGTTGAGATATTATCCGCTTTAGGTGGGTTCAATCGCATCAACATTAATGCGTCGTGATTAAGGATTGGGCCTTCCCACTTCCATATATTAGGATTTTCTAACTTACACTACCCCCAACACCGCACAACCCACACAGTTCCCAAACACGTGGTTTGGGGAAAATTCCTTTTCCTATGTCGACATATTATCCACTTTAGGCGGCACTGACTCGCCCGCACGGGTTCAATCACATCTGCATTAATGTGTATCGATTAAGGATCAGGTTTTTCCCTTTCCCCACACATCCAGACATGTTACACATTACCAGGGAACAAGGAAACAAAAGGTCTCACAACCGACAAGCCAAGCATTTCATATATCAATGGTACAGAGTATAACATCAAAACAAAGCTCAGAAGAACAAATCCAACACAAGTCAAAACAACTCCGGGTACTGAGCATGCATTTGGGTCTCCCACTCCCAAGTGCTCTCCTCGGGGCCGCCATGCCTCCACAACACACGAACCAATAGAATGGTTCATCCACGGAGCACCTTCTCTTTACGATCCACGATTCTGACTAGTCGTTCCTCGAAGGTCGTGTCTTCTCCCATATCTAACTCTCCCCAGTCGATAACGTGGGAGTCGTTGTGTAAGTACCGACGAAGCTGGGAGATGTGGAAGATGTCATGAACCTTCTCCAACTGAGGTGGCAGGGCCAGCTAATATGCCACCTCACCGAATCGCATCAGCACCACAAAAGGTCCAATGAACCTAGGGGAGAGATTACTCCCCTTCCTGAACCTCCGTTTCCCTCGTCGAGGGGAAACCTTGAAGAACACATGATCTCCCACCTCAAACTCCAAGGGCCTCCTCCGACGATCAGCATATGACTTCTGTCGGTCCTGAGCCACTTTCATCCTCTCACGTACAAGCTGGACTTTCTCCGTGGTTCTCTGTACTACCTCTGGCCCAAGATCACCTGTCTCACCAACCTCTGCCCAGCAAATGGGTGAACGACATGGTCTCCCATAAAAAGCATCAAATGGTGCCATGCCAATAGTAGAGTGGAAGTTGTTGTTGTAGGAAAACTCTACTAAAGGCAAGTGTCATATCCATGATCCTCCGAAATCCAAAACGCATGCTCACAACATTTCTTCCAACGTCTTGATAGTCAGCTCTGTCTGCCCATCAGTCTGGGGGTGGAAAGCAGGGCTAAGGCATAGCTGGGTGCCAAAAGCATGCTATAACCACCTCCAGACTCGTGAGGTAAACTGAGTATCCCAATCTGAGATGATAGTCTTCGGGACTCCATGTAACCTCACAACCTCGTATACGTACCTCTGTGCTAAGGTACTCACCGGGCCTGACTCCTTAATTGCTAAGAAGTGAGCTGATTTCATTAGTTGATCCACCACTACCCAGATAGCATCATAACCACCCTGAGCTCTGGGCAGTCCTGTGACGATGTCCATTGATATGTCATCCCACTTCCACTCGGGGACATCTAAAGGATGCAACAAACCACTAGGAACACGGTGTTAAGCCTTCAGTTGCTGACACACTAGGCATTTAGCCACAAACTCCGCCACTGCCCGTTTCGCCCCGGGCCACCAAAACCGTTCCCTCAGGCCTCGGTACATTTTTGAAACTCCTGGATGTACCCCCAATGCTGAGCTATGCAACTCACGGAGAACTCCCTCACACATTGCCTCTGGAACAAACAACCTTCCGTGGAAAAGCATCTGATGTCGGTTGTCCTCTGACCATACCTCTAGAGTGTTTCCCTGATCAACACGATCCCACATTACTTCTGCCTCAGAGTCCCCCCACTGAGACTCTTCCACCTGCTGCAACAAGGAGGATTTCAGCGTCATCTGAAACAAACAGCCTCTAACACCTTCTTCCCTTGCATCCAAGTGAAAGGTAGCCAACTCTCCCATTGCTTTCCAAGCATCAGCGGATTCCTGAACCACTTTGTTATGTGACTTCCTGCATAGGGCATCAGCCACAATGTTTCCCTTACCTTCAGTGTAAGAGATCTCGAAGTTGTATGGTGTATTGGAGAAACTCGACCCATCTCTGTTGCCGCAAGTTCAGGTTATGCTGGGAGAAGATATAACGTAGGCTCTTGTGATCTGAGAAGACCACAAAGCGCTCCCCAAAGAGGTAATGTCGCCACAACTTCAACGTGAACACTACTGCTGCAAGCTCTAGGTCATTGGTGGCATAGTTACGCTCATGAGGACGCAACTTCCTAGACCCATAATAGATCACTCCCTTCTTCTGCATCATCACACACCCTAGACCAAGGCCAGAAGCATCACAAAACATCTCATACAACAACCCTTCCTCTGTAAACCTGAGTGCGGGAGCAATGACCAACTTATCCTTCAGGTAGTCGAAATCCTTATGGAACTGCTCGCTCCATATGAAGACCTGGTTCTTCCTAGTCAAAGCTTTCAATGGAGAATCAACTTGAGAGAAGTCTGAAACGAACCTCCGATAGTAACCTGCTAACCCCAGGAAACTGCAAACTTCTGCCACGCTCTTGGGTGCTGCCCAAGAAACAACTGCCTCCACCTTCGATGGGTCCACTGACACTCCATGCTGAGGCACCACGTTCCCAAGGAAGTGTACTTCTTGTGTCAAGAACTTACACTTCGACAATTTCCCATAAAGCTGGTGGTGTTGAAGGACTTCCAAGACTTCCCTAAGATGCTCAACATGCTCCTCCTCTGATCTTGAGTAGACCAGGATGTCATCGATAAACACAACAACAAACCGGTCCAGAAACTCTCAGAAGACTAAGTTCATAAGTCTTATGAACACTGCCGGTGCATTTGTAACTCCAAACGGCATCACTACAAACTCGAAGTACCCATACCTGCACCTGAAAGCCTTCTTTGAGATGTCACTGTCCTTTACCATCAGCTGATGATATCCAGATCATAGATCAATCTTGGAAAACCAACCTTCTCCCCTCAGTTGGTCGAAGAGATCATCTATCCTTGGAAGGGGGTAGCGGTTCTTGACCGTTACCTGGTTCAACATTCGGTAGTCTATACATAGCCTGAGACCACCATCTACCTTCTTCACGAACAAAATTGGAGCACCCCATGGTGATACACTGGTTCGAACAAAACCTTTCCCCATCAGATCATCAATCTGAATCCTCAACTCCCGCAACTCTGAAGGTGCCATCCGATAAGGGGTCGTCGAAATCGGACGGGCACCGGGCTGTATGTCTATCCCGAACTCAACATCACGTCGGGGGGGGGGGGGGGGGGTAGAGTCACAACCTCCTTGGGAAAAACATCGAGGAACTCCCCAAAAACCTCCAGGACATCCATCATATATGTATCAGATGGAACCACTGATAACCCACCTAACCAGGAAAGGAGAGTTTCCACACGCCGACTTCCCACCTGATAGCTCCTCTCACCAACAAAAGATACGCGCTTCCCATCCACATCAGAGAACACGAATCTTCTCTGGATGAAGTTGATAATGGAACTAACAGAAAACAACCAGTCGATGCCTAGGATGACATCGTATGGTTGAATCTGTAATAGAAGAAGTTCACCACTAGATCGATGTGGTCCCAACGGTAGCCCACATCCCCGACAAACACAAGATACACTGGTCTAGCCTCCAACTGGTGTACTAAGCACCAGTGGTACGGAAAGTCTCTCTACGTATGGTCCCAAAGCATGGGCTAGACCAGGTACAACAAAGGAGTGTGAAGCTCCCAAATCGAATAAAGCAGAAACAAGAGTGCTGAACAAACAAATCATACCTCGCACCACCTCTGGTCCTGCTGGAGCTGTCAACTCTGCTACGTGCAACTGCCACGCCTGGCTCATCTGCCTCTCTGATGTCGTCCACCTCCCCGACCATGCCATGGTCGAGGTCCATGAGGAGCACCCCGAGGTCGGCCTCCTCCCGCAAAGTCTGCCCTCGGAGGAGCATGGTCCTGCTACTGCTGGAAGGGCCTCGCCGGCAACTGGTGCTGCTGAGGTGGGCTCTAAACCTGCCCACCTCCACCGTACTGAGCTCAGGGCGGGCACCGACTCTGAATGTTCCTGAAACCTCTACAAGAAAAATACTTCGGTCCTGGGCTCGTGAAAAAGGGACGAGGACCCGAATATCTGAACTGGAACTGCTGGGGCCTGCTCCCCACTGGCCTGAACCTGAAAGGTCCCGTCGCAGGAGACTTGCTGCTGACTGCCTTCCCCTTCGACGAGCCCAGCTGGATCCCCTCTTGTGGTGCACCTCTCATCGAGTGCATCCTCTCTACAACCTCTGCCTTCTTCTGTACCACCATGTACGTCAGAAGGGTGAAGAGGGTGACAACATACTGAACCGAAGGGCAAAGTGCCTCCTCCAAACGTCTCGCCCGAGACTCCTCATCTGGAAAGAGATCCAGAGAAAAGCACAAGAGATCCTTGAACATGATCCCCAACTCTCGTACTGACATACTCCCCTACTGAAGGGAGAGTAACTCCTTCCACTTCTCCACCTTGATCATGGAAGAAAGGAATTCCTCTCAGAATTCCTTATCAAAGTCAACCCACATAACCTCTGCCTCTATCCTCTCTCCGAGGTAGAGCGTCCACCACTGTCATGCTGCACCTCTCAGCTGGATGATTGCTAGGGGAACCCAGTACTCCCTCGGAGCAAGGATCAAGGTAAAAGAAATCCTTAGCTCCTCAAGACACCCCTCTTTCTCCGTATCCGAAGTACTACCCTCGTACTTCTTGAGGGTCTGCCGCTGGAAAGAACGGAGAGTCTTCTACCACTGGCTATCTTCCTCCTCCTGGTCAATCCTCAACTGATCGACCACCTGAATCTATTGGCCCTTGTCCGTCTGAGCCACCCGGGGACGTCTTCCAGGTGCCATAGCTGTACGGTAAACAAGGATTGCCTAAGCCCAAGTAGTAAGGAAATTTCTCAAGGATTTTATTTTATCGTTTTTATTACAATTTCATTCCATGAACACCCAAATCAAGTAAAACACGGTCATGATGATGCATGTACCTTCCCTAGGGTCTCTACCCTGAAATTAATGTGGTCTCACAATGGTCGTTCGGTAGGCTCAGAGTCCTTGCATCGGATCACGGGGGGCCCAAAAATCTCCTGTCCTAGCCAGTCTTCCCTGGCCTATGTCACACACCAAGAGTAACCAACACTGTTTCCCTACCATCCCATGCAATCCTCACTGTGCCTAACTCCATACTTTATCCTATCTCTCAACCATCACCTCTGATACCATTCTGTCATGACCCCCTCCCACCAAAGATGCCCCTCTTGAGCTGGCAATGGTGAAAGGGAGATAATGACCCCCGAGTCCCGCCTCCAGTAGGCCCCGAGGTGGCGACTAGCACCAAGGGTATGAGTTTTCACAAATATGGGAGGCATTACCCTGTTTGTTATTTAATATCGGGAAATAGGACAAGTCAACCACCAAAAAGGGAAAAGAAAAAGTGTATGGAAATAAACCCAAACCAAGTCCACATTCATGTTTAAACAATTTTATAACAAGATACAAGTACAAGAAAGATGAAAAGTACAATACCAAAAGAAAACAAGAGTACAACAACTTCAACAACTCCAACTGTCCGACTAGTAGGGTCCCGCATGGCCCTGGTAGTCCTCCTAGAAACCTAAAAGTAAACGTAGGGTGAGCATACAAGTATAATAAGTAGGGAAACATAAGTCTCTCATGAAAAAGTGGGGGAGACATCCTAATGTCCCGTGAGAACAACAAAATAATCATAGAAAGGAATTCTATCCACCCAACCTCACCAGCCACACTGACCAAAAACACAATCACAATAGGTAGTAGTATATAAGAAACAAGATTATTGGGTACCCCGCACCATTTCCCAGTAGTTAGCTGCTCTTCCTAATGGCGAACGTCCTGATGCTGCCACACTCTCCCCGCCCGCACACACCTGGGCCTCATAACCACGTATCCCGCCCGTACACACCTGTCCCTCATCCCGAAGAGTCTTGGGAAATAGTAGAACATGCCCGAAGAGTCTTGGGCTAAAACCACCCCAATCGAAACCTACCCGAAGAGTCTTAGGTGTAAGGTCGCCTCAAGCCATCACAGCCTAGGAAAGAAGGAGCAGGAAGGAGCTAGTAACTAAGTGAAAAACACCCTGTCCCATGAAATGGGAGTGTTCGGCACTAAGTTCTCAATATGGATGGGGTACGATAAAACACAAAGATACAGACATATATGTATAACACACACACAAACCAACCTATGGCTTCTAAACATAGAAACTGAGCACATGCCTCGGCACTGCTACTACGAAGCATGCATACAAAAAACAATCCCGAAACCACATTTATGTTTTCACATTTCAGCAGAATTAGTTTATTTAGTTCCTTAACTACTAGGAAACTATCCACAACCAGCCACATTGATCATTCGTAAAACATATCCCTGCCATCCACAAATCAAGTTAGGAAAACACAAGCAACACAACCAAGTCCATCTTAATAACCAACCAACCCCATTAATTTTTATTCCCATTTCATTACCATACCCCACCATTCATTAGCTCTCCCACATTCATTTATTATTAACAACTCATAGTTCGATCACATTCAATCCCATCCCTATAGCCCTTCTTCCAACCACCAAAACCATAACTACACCGTACATCATCATCCCTTGATACAATTTATCACAGCCTCATTTCCCATCACAAACATAGCATTCGCACAAACTCACAACAAGCCAACCGTAGCCCCGCTGCTCACCTGGTCCATGACAACCCACAAAACACCCCCTTCACATGCCACATATCATAGACAACGACCATATGTTCATTATTCCATTTTGTTCAACCGGGGTGATCATACAAGGGTTCCAGATTTTAAAACAACCAACTTTACGTGATTAACCAAATTCCATATTCCACAAGCCTCCATTCAAAAACACGGTCTAGAAGATAGGGAAACATTTAATTGTACAAGAAAAGGCCCCTAACGACCGTGATTTTCAGTAGGTATAATCCTATTAAATTCACAACATATCAATAGGATAAACAAATATAAACATTACAACTTCCCCATCCCCATTCTTTAACTAGTTATTATCTTTATTTAATGGTTCAACTGTTTCCCATCAAAACAAGAGGATACACACCCCGCACGATCCACAATTTAGAGAGATGAAGGTAAGATCCCTACCTCAATAGGTTCTGATCACAATGCTTCCCCGGATCAACTTTAGAAGATGTCCGTCAGCATCTGTCACATCCGTCGAGACCCGAAAAAGACTCCATGGGTGGAATTTGGAAATGAAAGGCCAAAGGAAAGACAACCGATACAAGCTCAGAAGTTCCACCTCATTGTTATGATCCTGTGGCCGCTGACGGATCATAAATCGGAGCTCGGACGAAGATGTTATGGAAGAAAGAGCCTTCGAGTCTCTTGGGAGAACTCTGCTCAGAGGAAAGGGGAGGAGAGGGGTGAGTTGAAAAGGAGGAGGGTACCCATCCTTTTATAGGCAAGAAAAGAAAAATTACATGGCGTGTACTTTATGGTACATGGAGTGTACTCGATTATTTCACATGGTCTCCACGTGGCTTCTAACACGGCTCCGCGACTGTTGACTGGTCAACACACGGTTTGGAGGTAACACATACGCGGGGAAGGACTACACAACGTGTAGTTTGGACACACGGCCTGTACTAATTTGTTTCACATGGCTCCAACACGGTACACGGTCGTTGACTGGTCAACACACGGTAACACGTACGTGGAGAGAGACTATACGACGTGTAGTATTGGACACAGGGCGTGTACCCATTTATTTCACACGGCTCCAACACGGCACACGACCGTTGACTGGTCAACACACGGTAACGCGTATGCGGAGAGAGACTACACGGCATGTAGTATTGGACACACGACGTGTACCCAAAATACACGGCGTGTAGTTTCAAAATTCTGAAAAGTGCGGGAAAAGTCCATTTAACCCTCCAGAACACGTCGTGGCCTTCTTTTTGACAAAGGAATTGGCCGAAGAGGTCCAAGCCATTATAAACATCATAGTGGTCATCGAACGAAAGGACCAAAAGTAGTATTGCGTTGTAATTTATTGTAATTACCTCTCAATGTCATCAAGGATTATGATCCTTAATTGTTACTTATTGGCATCCTCAAATACCTGGAAAGTACAGGTGAAAAAAATGACTAAATGTATTCAAAGTACAAGTTTCAAATTCAATAAGCATAAACAAATTGAAACTCAGTTGATTTTAAACCATGACAATTTGTGCACAATTACTGGACTCACCCACCCCAATCATTGATTCAGGTGAAACCTGGCCATATAAAACCCATAAAAAGTTGAAAACACAAATATATGCAAGTGCATGCATGTGAGAATGAAAAGAAATGATGAGAATTATTATAATGCACTTAAAATCTAAACATATGTGAAATCAATTTTAATACCAATGGTGCCTGCACAGCCCCTGCCACCCTACCCCCCCCCCCCCCGCCCCTGGCCCCCACTTCCCCCTTGCACACCCCCCCTGCCCCCTGCCCCTGCCTTCTTCCCAAGCAATGAATAAACCATCCATGGTATTGGATGATCCCATGCACTATAATCATCTTAAAAAGAAAATATTACATGAGGGAAGAAATAAATACTTGCTGCCCAAGGCTGCTTGAAAATCCAGAAGTGCATGCATGAAGAGTCCATATAGACTTGGAGCAAAACTGGAAAGGACAAACTGGTAGAGAAAATTTTCTCAACCCAAAAGCTCACATTGATGAGCAAGAACATCAAAATTATTCCCTAAATATTTTTGTGTTATTATTGTGCCATACAATGCAGGGAATTGAAGGTGAAACTGGTTCTCAATAGGAGATAAAATGAAGGGAAGTAAGACGAAATAACTATTCTAGATCTGAAAAAATAATTCACCATATTGGTATGATTTATCAAATGGTATTCCAAAGAACTTCAAAAGGAAATATCTTCCTTGATGGAGTGAAGATAGTGTGTCTCCTTGATGGGGAGATGAGTGGAGAAGACCCTTGAGAAGCTTCCAGACTTATTTATTCCATGAAAATTTGAAATTTCTGGAAAGTTCTTGAAAAATTCATTGATGAGTTATGCATTTCTCTCATCCCTGTTAACGAAAAAATAAAGTCTGATATTAAGGGGAAGAAATGGAATTAATCAATGACAAAAATTTGAGGAAATTTTAGATCTCAAGGATAATTTCTAAAACCTACTACATGCACTTGAATGTTTTTAACATGTGTATAGAGATGAGTGCTAGATCATAGGTTGTAATTCCAAACAGAATGAAGATATTAATTGACATCAATTGGTTTCAAATTGAGGACAATTGAACATGCCCAAAATGAGTCATGGGAATTAGAATTAGTTGGTATCATGTTCAGTTTGTTAATGGGAGAACTTTATTTTCTAAATCAAACCCTCATATTCTCTACACCAAACATGGATCACATAGACTTTGAATAGAATGAATGATGGAACGTTGTTTAATAATGAAGTGATACCATCATCTTTCATGAAAATTGTACTTATTGTCAATAAGGGGAGAAAATAAAATGAGATAAGTCAATGAGAAAAAGAAGAGAGAATAAATTTAAAGAACATCTTGACATACCAATTGCTAGATTGGTATTGACAATAAACAGAAAGTGAAAGATTTTTAAATCCACATTGTTTTTGTGTCATAGTTGTTTTCAATGAGTAAGACATGTTGTTTCATAACAATATACAGATGATAAATGGCTTTCCAGTTAGTTGGAGTCCCCAAGCATATTGATGATACAATTGGGAGTTTGATAGCTTAGAAGAGAGTTGGAAGTTCCCAAGTTGTAGAGAAGGAATATGAAGTTCCAAAGCAAAGTTGTTAGTATGTGAATCTTATATGAGTCTTGAAGAATTATCCTAAATCTTATAAGTGATGTAAACTTCCACCATTGATTATTTCACAAAGAAATGAACAAAAGAAGGAAGTGTTGCCAGTCCCCCCAGCCAGCCCCCCCCCCCGGCCAGCCTCCCCTGCAGACCCTCCTGGACACCCCCTACCAGTCCCCCCTCCCAGTCCATATTTCTCATTTATAATTAACATATACCCATGAATCTTGTTCTTGATTCAATCTCCATGTGGACATCAGTTAATAATGTCACTTTCTTCCTTATAAAGGTGAAAACTTAATGATCAAATTTGTCTAGAATTTCAATTACATTTTATATTTAGACAATCCCATAAATATATTTCTCATTTCTAGAAGTGAGGGAATCATATGCTTGCCACATATAAGTAATGGATGGATCTTCAGTTATGATATGGGCAGGAAGGTTGTTATATCTTCTTCTGTCAATCCATATAGACATCTTAGGCTCATTATATAACAAATACTATTCTCATCACCTATATAATCCTAACTTCATCACCAATGTCATCATAGGAAAGTCACCTATGGTATTTTAGGCTCATCACCTAATGAAATCTAGCTTCATCACCTAAGGAATTACATGCTCATCACCTAAAGAATTCCATGCTCATCGCATGAGCAATGATGGGATTATGATGCATTAAGAAAGGTGAATCATCATATTCTTATCACATAATAAATATTATACATTTCATATAAGGAAAGGTAGGGTCCTCTTATGATCATCACAAAATTCTAGTCATGATTTTAGGTCTAGTAAGGACTAGTCCCCTTATGCTCATCGCATAAGTTTGGTCACAATTTAAATTCTTGTGGGGACTAATCCTCTTATACTCCTCACATAAGACAAATAATGGAAGAATTTTCTATAATATCATCAAAGAACCTATTCAAAATATTTTGGTGACCAACCAATCATGGATGGTCCATACCAATTCTGATATTTCCAATTTTAATCCCAATTCTGATATTTCCAATTGTAATCCCAATTCTTGGAGAATCCCCAACTTCTAGAATAAAAATTCAAATTTCATTAGGATTTCACAACCCATAACAACATCAGTCATTACATATAAGATATGGTTTGGGAGAGGCATGGGATACCCTTATCTATTTAAAAACAATATTTGTGTTAATAAAGGTTTGTGGTATTCTTTGGGATTATTCAGTATGTAAAGTACATATCGTTATTGTATTATAAATGATATGTGAATGATATCTATGGGATTCCTATGTGACTGTGTGTGTGTTACACCCTAATATGGACCACCCAAAATGAACCCACACATGGATTCTACATGACCTCAAGTTCACCTAACCATACACCAAATTATTCTAACTAGTGGTGAGGTCCTCGAATATTCATCAGGACATTATTCCCTCTAATATAATGCCTGAGGGTCATGGCCAAATCTATTGAAAATTTGGCATCACCTGTTAATATAACAGACATCACAAAAACTTGTAGAAACAAAATAGAGATCCAATTAATCCCCCACATTCTAGACTAGAAATAAATAAATCTATATATTTTAGATGATTAAAATATCTCAGAAGAAATATTAGAAATACATAGAATCATATATAAATAAAATGGAATGATCATCAATACATGCTAAATGACAACTAAAATAAAATTGGAATATGGGCCAACTAACATAATATAGCCTAATAAATCCTTCTCATCTGCAACTTAATAGACATTTACTACATTTACATCTCCATTAAATACTTGTGACCTCAGAGAAAACAAGAAGGCCTTGTCATTTATATTGAAACCTTGTTTGTGTATATGAATTTGGGTGAGTCTAATGACATAGGTGGAACCCCTAATTCCTCAACAATATAAATTAGTTGGGAAAACACACCATATGGAGGAGGAAGGCCCGAAGAAGGGTATGGAGGAACCCTTCTACCGATGCACCGAATGGAGGAGGAATGCCCAAAGAATGGTATGGAGGAAGAGAGTACCACTCGAGGGATGGAGCAACCCCGAAGGGAGAAGATGAGCCGTGATTGGAGAATCTGTGCCGTGAATGAAGGAACTACGACGATGGATGGAGGAACCGAATCTGGTGAGGATGATCGATAGAGGACAATAGTAAGGGAGAGAGAGGAAAGCTGTGAGGGAAGAGAGGAGGGTGCAGGGAGAGAAGCCATCGGGGAGGAGGAGAGGCCATCGCGGAGGAGGGCGCCGCAGTGAGAGGGTCGCGTATCGGGGATGGGGGAGAAGCCTGACTGGAATCGAAAAAAGGGGGACGCATATAGGGGATGGAGGTGGAGCCCGACCGGAATCGAAAAAAGGGGGACGTAATTGTGTAACAATGGATTAAAAATTAAATTGTGGCTATAAATAAGATATAGCCACGATCCTATAAAACCGTGGCTATAGGTCAGTGGCTATAGCTTAAATTTCTAGTAGTGCATAATAAATGTTAATAACACCAAAAAATCCTAAAAAATGATAGTAACCATAAAAATACCTCTAATAATAATAGTAGTAATACCACACTTGCATGTGCATGTGCATGTGCATAGTTTAAATAATAAATCATAATGCAAGTGCATGTTCATATTCCTACGCATTTGCATGTGAATGATAATAAATAATAAATTATAAATAATAACGCTTGTGAATTTCATGTGTATGTGCATGTGCATGTGAATGATAATAAATAATAAATAATTACACACATACAACTGCATGTGCGTGTGCTTGTGCATGTGCATGTGCATGTGCATGGTAATAAAAAATAAATAATAACCTTGTCCACATGAATTTGCATTTTCATGTGAATGATAATAAATAATAAATAATAACACATGTGACAATAGAATAATGCACATGCATTGTTTATGCATGTGCATTAGAATAAATAATAACAACACATGTGATAATAGAATAATGTAAGTGCATTGAATTTGCATGTGCATGATAATAAATAATATATAATAACGCACGTGCATGTGCATTTACATGTAATGATAATGATAATGACACATGCTCGTGCATGGTAATAAATAATAAATAACAACGCACGTGCATGTTCATTTGTATTTGATGATACAAACAACCACAAAAACAACAACAACAATAATAATAATAGAATAACGCAAGTGCATTTCATATGCACGTGCGTAGTAGTAAATAATAAATAAATAATAACAAAAAATAATGCACATGCATGTGCATGTGCATTTACATTTGATGATAATATTAATAATACTAATTGTAATAATAATAATAATAATCACGCATGCACGTGCATGGTAATAAATAATAAATAACAATGCAGATTCATGTGCATTTTCATGTGTTAATGAAAATAATAATGATAATGATAATAGTAATAATAATAATAATAATAATAATAATAATTGTGATAATAATAATAATAACAATAATAATACTGGTGAATTGCATATGCATGTACATGGTAATAAATAGTAAATAATAATGCACATCAATCTACATTTTCATGTGATGATACTAATAATAACAAGAGTAGAAATAATAGTAGTAGTAGTGGTGATAATAGTAGTAGTACTAATGCATATGATAATAGAATATTGCATGTGCATTACATGTGCAAGTGTATGGTAATAAATACTAACTCATGTGTGTTTCATATTCATGTGATGATGATGATGATAATAATAATATTAATAATAACAACGCATGTGATAAAATAATAATGAACGTTCATTGAATGTGCGTGTATGCGAATTTCGATGTGCATTTGCATGGGATTATAACAACGACAACAACCACAATAATAATAATAACAATAATAATAACAACACATGTGATAATAAAATAACGTGTGTGCATTGCATGTGCATGTGCATGGTAATAAAAATATAATAATAAAGCACATGCATGTTCATGATCATTTTCATGAGATTATGATGAAAATAATAATAATAACAGTAATAATAAGTTGTAGTTGTTTGAAAAAACAGTATACTAGAGAAAAGTGCAAGAAATGGTGTCTCGAAAAACCTAAAAAATCACAGAGTCATTAAAAAAGGCATAACTACTTATTCAGGTGTCTATTTCTGATCCATGAATAGTCAAACTAAATCTCATGGAACATAATACAATAAAAATAGTGTCCGGAGGCCGAACAGACACACAGATCAGATGTTATAACCATTTTATGAAAAATTTGACAGAGATCCGGACACAGAAATGGAGTTTTGGAGGCCTTCTGATGGTTTTTGGGATTTTAAGGTCCCAAAAATGACTTGAAAATTTTTCAAGTTAGCCTTATGAGTATATATCTACGCTTCCATTGATTTGATATGTGGTAGAGCTTAGACGGACAACCGGAGTGAATGTTATGGCCATTTGAAGTTAGACTTTTGTTGGAGTGGTATAACTAATACATCTTCTGTTTCATTGATCTTCTCACAATTTCGATTAGAATTGGCCCTCAATCCTCTCACGAGTTTTGATTTTACAAGTCATAGTGCTCAAACGGACACCCAAAGGAGAAGTTATGCCTATTTTAGTGAGTTGTGGGTTTCATAGGTTTTTAGGCATTATGAGGGTTTCTCAAATTAAAATGACAATAACTTCTACTACGTGTGTTCATTTTGGCTCTACCAAAAATCAAATCGAAGATTGTGAAAAGATACACACTCTGGTAACCACTGCACCCTTCCTAACATTCTTTAAACCCCAAAATTACCCAAAATCCCTTTGGATGGTCAAAAGATTGGCTTCTAGTGTCTGTTTTGCAATAACTTCTTTTATGGGTGTCTATTTTGCCGCTACCACATATCAAATCAAAGCGTGAGACTAGACCTACACTCCTATAACCACTGAAGCACCTTATCAAATCCTTGAAGGCCTGAAAAGTTACTTAAACCCTCAAAAAAATAATAACTTTTACTCTGGGAGTCCGTTTTGCCTCTACCATATATCAAATCGAAGCTTTCGACTAGATCTAGACATCTGTAACCAATAGTAACACCTTATCACGTTCTTAAAGACCCAAAAGGTCCTTATGTTCTCCAAATGACCATAACTTCTTCTCTGTGTGTCCGTTTCACCTCTACCACTTATCAAATTGAATCTTGCAACTAGCTATACACATATCTGACAACCATGAACAACTAAATAACCCTAAAACCCCTGAATAACCCCATAAACACTAAAAACAATTAAAAACCAAGAAAAAAATCCAACAAACCCTAACTAACACTAACAAACCCTAATAGACCGTAACAAACCCTATCAAACCTCAAAAAACCCTAAAAACATAACAAACCCTAAAAAACATAACAAACATTAAAACCCCTAAAAACCCCTAACAAGAACTAACAAACCCCAAGAAGCATTATGAAACCCCAATAAAAACAAAAAACCTGAATAAACCCTAAAAACCCCAATGAAAACATTAGATACCCTAACATAACCCTAAAACCCTAAAAACCCTATCAAAACCCTAGGCAATACAATGAAAAACTAACACTCCCTTAGAAACCCTAACACACCCTTCGAAACCCTAGCATACCCTTAGAAACCCCAATGCACCCATAGAAACCCAAACACAACCTTAGAAACCCTTATAAACCATAACACAACCTTAGAAACCCTAGCTCACCCATAAAAACCATAACCCACCCATAGAAACCCTAACACACCCTTAGAAACCCTAATAAACCCTTAGACAACCTAAATCACTCTACTAAGCACTAATAAATCTTAACAAACCATACCAACCAATAATAAACCATAATAAACCCTAATAAACCCTAAATCCCACTACTAAACCAGAATAAACACTAATAAATCGTAATAAACACTAAAACCCTATTAGACCCCAATAAAAGCTACAAAATACCTAAAACCCAAATATAACAAAAAATTCTATTAAACCATTCAAAACACTAATATTCACAAATAAACCCTAACAAACCCCAAAAAACCTAGCAAAACCCTAAAAAACCCCTAAAAACCCTAAAAAACCCTAAAAACAGTAAAAACATTAAAAAATCCGAAAAAACCTAAAAATCCCTAAAATCCCTAAAATCCCTAAAAACACGAAAAAACCAAAAAAAAACAGCAGACAAACCAAAAAAACTCTAAAAAAACCTCAAAAAGTCCTAAAAACCCTAAAAAAATGCTAAAAACCCTAAAACCCCTAAAAAAGATAAAAAAACCCCTAAAAGCCAACAAATTCCTAACAAAACCCTTACCAACCCTATGAAACCCTAAAAACCCCTAAACCCCCCCAAGAAATCCCTAAAAACATAAACTGTAACAATTGCTACAAAAAACCCAAAAAATGATTCAAAATGCAACAAAACCCCAAAAAACGCTAAAATAACCCTAACAAAGCATAAAAAATACAAACACGCCCATAAACCCCAAAAAAATGCATAAAACCCCCAAACAACTCAAACAAACCGTAACAAACCCTAAAAAACCTAACAAAACCTATCAAACCCTAATAATCACTAATAACCCCTAAGAACCACTAATAAACCCTACTAACCCCTAAAACCCACATTTAAACTATAAAAACCATAATAAACACTAATAAATCGTAATAACCTATAATAAACCCTAACAAACTCTATTAGACCCTAATAAATGTAATAAAAACCCTAAAACCCCTAATATACAACAAAAAACACTATTAAACCATAATAAACCCTAACAATCACTAAAAACCCTAACAAACAAAACAAAACGCTACAAAAACCTCCAAATAATAGCCTACAAAACCCTACAACCCACTAATAAACCCTAAAAAACCCCAAAAACCCGAAATAAATCCTAAAAAATCCTAAAAGTTCCAAATAAATCGTAACAAACTGAAACAAACCTTAACAAACCCCTAATAAACCGCAATAAACCCTAACAAAGCATAAGAAACCCTAATAAATCGTAATTAACTGAAATACACGTTATTAAACCCTAATAAACCCTAATAAATCCTAAATATCCCAAAAAAGGTTGACAAACACTAGAAAAATCTATTAATGCCTACAAAACCCCAATAAAACCCTAATATACAATAAAAAATGCTAATAAATTGTAACAAATCATAAAGAACACTAATAAACCCTAAAGAACACTAATAAACTCTAAAGAACCATATAAACTCTAGAGAACACTAAACAACCCTAAAGATCCCATAAAAATGCTAAACACATTATATAAACCCTAAAAATGACTACAATACCCAAAAAACCAGAAAACACACTAAAAACCCTAACAAACCCTATCAATTCCAAAAAAACAAATAAACCCATAAAACGCCCCAAAAACCATTAAAAAGTCATCAAATACCATAAAAAACTATGAAGATCCGTTAACTAACCTTAAAACCCTAAGAAACACTACAAACTATAAACAACCATTGAAACCCAAAAAGGCTTCAAATAGATACATAAACCCTAAAAATGTTACATAAACCCTAAAAATGAAAATAAACCCCTAAAAATTTAACATAAACAAAAAAACGAAACATAAACCCAAAAATTGCGACATAAACCCCAAAAGCACTACATAAACCCTAGAACTATATCATTAACCCTAAAAACACAACATAAACCCTAAAAAACGCAACATAAACAATAACAAACACTACATAAAACCTAAAAACACAATACAAATGCTAAAAACACTACATAAACCCAAAAGACGTTACATAAACCCTAAAAAATGCAACCTAAACACTTTATCACCCCTAAAAATGCTATATAAAAGTAGAAAACGCAACATAAACCCTAAAAATGCTACATACAACCTAAACCCTAAAAATGCTACATAATCCCAAAAAACGTTGCATAAACCCTAAAAATGATATATAAAACCTAAAACCACTAACTAAACCCTAAAAATGGCACATAGACATTAAAAGGATACATAAACTATAACAACGCTACACAAACCCTAAAAAATGCTACAAAAATCCTAAAGACGCTTCAAAATCCTCAAAAATATTAAACCCTATTATACCATAAATTAAAAAATTAAACCCTAATAAACCCCTAATAAACCCCTATCAAACTCTAATAATACCTAAAAACACCTTATAATCCCTAAAAACCCTAAGAAACTCTACTCAACCCTAAAAAAACCCCAAAAATACGTAATAAACTGTAATAAATGATAAGAAAACCCAATAAACCCTAAATACACGTTAAGAAAATCTAAACAACTCTAACCCACCCTAATAGACACTAATAAAGACTAATAAACTGTAATAAACCCCAAACAAACCCTAAAAAGCCCTAATAAACCATAAATAAAGGCAAATAAACCCTACTCAACCCTAACAAACCTTAAGACACCATAATAACCCCTAATAAAACCCTACAAACCCCAAATAATGAAAAAAATTCTAGTATACCTTAAAAATCCCTATAAACCATCATAAAGTCTAATATAACCTAATAAACACTAAAAATGCTCTCCAACAAAAAAAATGATCACAAACAATAAAAACACACTATATTACCTAAAAATAGCTAAAACTAATAATATAACATAATAAAGACATAAATGATAATATACCTTAAAAATTCCTAAAAACCACAATAAATAATAATAAACTCTAATATAACCTAATAAACCCTAAAAACGCTAAAAAAAACAAAATGCTCACAAACAATAAAAAATACACTATATTTTTTAAAAAGACCTAACAAACACTAATATAACATAATAAAACAAAAAAACGAATAAACCCTTAAAAAACCCTAAAATCCCTAATAAAAACCAATAAACCCTAGTAAAACTATAATTAAACCCTAAAAATACCTTCTCAACCCTTATAAACCTTGGCACACCCTAATAAAACCTAATAAAACCCAACTAAACCACAATAAACAAAAAAAACGTAGACAAACCATTAAAATTCCCTAGAAAACCTAATTAACCATAATAAAATCTAAAAAAACCTAATAAACCATAAATATGCACACAAACACTAAAAACATGCTAATAAAACATAAAATGTCCTAACAACCGCTCATATATATTAACAAAAACCAAAAAACACTCATATTCCCTAATAAAAACAGTAACAAACCCTAGTAAACCCTAGAAATCCCTAACAAACCCTAATAAACCATACTCATCTCTAATAAACCATAATAAAACCCTAAAGATACCTACTCAACCCTAATAAAACCCGAAAAATACCTAGTCAACCTTAATAAACATTAACACACCATAATAAACCATAATAAACATCACTAAACCCTAAAAAACGCAAATATACCATTAAAAAGCCCTAAAACACCTTATAAATTCTAATAAAACCTAACAATGCATAAAAGCGCTAATAAACCATAATATCCACTACTAAACACTAAAAACCCCTAATATACCCTCTAAAAAATTATTAAACCATAATTAACCATAATGAACTCTAATAAATCCTAAACATACCCAAATATACCATAATATACCCTAATAAACCCTAATAAAATCATAATAACCCCCACCAAACCCTAGAAAATGCTAATATAACATTAAAAATTCCTAAAAACCTAACAAACCATAATAATTGTTAATATCACCTAAAAATCCTAAAAATGCTAGTGACCCCTAAAAATACCTATAATAATAAAAATAGTATTAACACACATTCATGTGCATATGCATGTGCATGGTTTAAATAATAAATAATAATGCACATGCATGTGCATATGCCTGCGCATTTTCATGTGAATGATAATAAATAATAAATAATAAATAATAACTCATGTGAATTTCATGTCTATGTGCATGTGCATTTAAATGATAATAAATAATAAATAATAACTCACATACAAGTGCATGTGCCTGTGCATGTGCATGTGCATGGTAATAAACAATAAATAATAAAAAATTCCACATGAATGTGCATTTGAATGTGAATGATGATATATAATAAATAATAACACATGTGATAATAGAATAACGTACGTGCATTGCGTGTGCACACTACTACAAAAACGACCTATATTTGGTCTAGAAAAGTGCATTAACAGTGCAAAAAAAACACCGTGAATCGAGGTGAGGATATAGGGGTCCCTTTTATCAGTGCTTAGAAAAGCATTGATAAAGGCACCTTTTATCAGCCCTAAAAAAAGCACTGATAAAAGACCCCTTTATCAGCGCTTTTTTTAGCGCTGATAAAGGCACCTTTTATCAGCCCTTCTAAAAAGCGCTGATAAAAGTCAAAAAAATAAAGAAAAAATAAAAAATAAAAAAATATTTATATAATGGGGGGGTGCTTTTAACAGCGCTTGACCCCCCCACCCTTATCAGCACTAGGAAGACCCCCCTCAATCTCTCTCGTGCACTTCCCTTCTCGCGCATCCCCCACACGCGCGCACCGCCTTGCTTCCACCCGAACTCGAACCCGTGACCTCCCCCCTTGTGTGTATGCACCTTTACCACTAATTCATTTCATTTTTTTCTCTATTTAATGA
This sequence comes from Viscum album, assembly GCA_963277665.1. Taxonomy (NCBI): domain Eukaryota; kingdom Viridiplantae; phylum Streptophyta; class Magnoliopsida; order Santalales; family Viscaceae; genus Viscum; species Viscum album. The sequence continues at coordinate 4,619,893 of CAUJRU010000007.1, forward strand.
TATATATATATATATATATTTATATATATAGTTATATTTATTCATATACTAATATAGATTCATATTAATATAAATATATTTAGTTATATTAATACATATATATTTATTCATATATTAGTATATATATATTCATTTTTATATTAATATATATTTTTGTTTTTGTTTTTTTATCCCTATATTAATTTTTATATGAATATATATTTATAAAATTAGTTTTAAATAAATTTATAAAATATATTTCTTATGGGTGTTTATAAATAAATAAATACATGCATATATACAACACACACACACTCACCAACACATAGAGAGACACATATATATTTACGAATAAATACATATATATGTTTATTTTAAAAGCCATATAATTTTAAAACGACCATAACTTCTAATATAGAAGCTTGTTTCAACTCCACAACCAGTCCAATCGAAGAAAATGAAACAATCTTCGATATGATATGTGGTACAGGCTTAACAGATATCCGAAATAGAAGTTATACTTGTTTGAATGTTAACAAATCGGGGTATCCCGACTAAAGCCACTAACAACACTACATAAACCCTATCAATTGCTACAAAAACCCAAAAAATGCTTCAAAACCCGCAAAATGCAACAAAACCCAAAAAATGCTCAAATAACCCCAACAACACATAAAAATCCAAAGACACCCATAAAACCCAAAAAACGCATAAAACCCCAAACAACTCAAACAAACCATAACAAACACTAAAAAACCTAACAAAACTTAACAAACCCTAACAACTACTAATAACCCCTAAGAACCACTAATAAACCCTAATAACCCCTAAAACACACTATTAAATACTAAAAACCCTAATAAACACAAATAAATCATAATAACCTGTAATAAACCCTAACAAACTTTATTAGACTCTAATAAACACTAAAAAATCCCTAAAACCCCTAATATATAGTACAAAACACTATTAAACCATAATAAACACTAATAATCCCTAAAATTTTTAAAAAACTTTACAAAACACTACAAAAACCTCCAAATAATAGCCTACAAAACCCTACAACCCACTAATAAACCCTAATAACCCCAAAATAAATTGTAACAAACCCTAACAACCCTAAATAAATCGTAACAAATCCTATCAATGCCAAATAAATCATAACAAACTGAAACAAACTATAACAAACCCCTAATAAACCTCAATATACCCTAACAAAGCAAAATAAACCCAAATAAATCATAATAAACCCAAATACATGTTACCGAACCCTAATAAATATTATAAACCCTAATAAATCCTAAATAACACCAAAATTTGTTGATAAACCCTAGAAAAAGCTATTAATGCCCACAAAAGCCCAATAAAACACTAATATACAATAAAAAATGCTAATAAACTGTAATAAATCCTAATGAACACTAATAAACCCTTAAGAACCCTAATAAATCATAAAGAACCATATTAAACTCTAAAGAACACTAAAAACCCAAAAGAACCCAAAAAACAAAAAAAACACATTATATTAACCCTAAAAGCCGCTGCAAAACCCAAACAAACCCAAAAACACACTAAAAACCCTAACAACCGCTAGCAATCCCAAAAAAAATGAACCCAAAAAAACCCCCAAAACCAATTAAAAATCCATCACATACCATTAAAACCATAAACACCCGTTAACAACCCTTAAAAACCCTAAAAAACACTACAAACCATAAACAACCATTAAAACCCAAAAAAGGCTTCAAATTGATACATAAACCCTATAAATGTTACATAAACCCTATAAAATGAAACAAAAACCATAAAAATTCAACATAAACAAAAAAATGCAACATAAACAAAAAAACAATACATAAACACTAAAAGCACTACATAAACCATAGAACTGTAATAGAAACCCTAACAAAGACAACATAAACCCTAAAAACGCAACATAAACATTAACAAAATGCTACATAAATCCTAAAAACACAATATAAACCTAAAAAATACTCCATGAACCCTAAATACGTTACATAAACCTTAAAAAATTCAACAAAAACACTACATCACCCCTAAAAATGCTACATAAACCCAGAAAATGATACATAAACTTTAAAAAATGCTACATAAAACCTAAACCCTAAACACACTACGTAAACCCTAAAAACATTACATATACACTAAAAATGATACATAAAATCTAAAACTGCTAACTAAACCCTAAAAATGCTATATAAACACTAAAAATGCTACAAAAACTCTAACAATGCTACACAAACACTAAAATGGTACAAAAACCTGAAAGATGCTTTAAAACCCTAAAAAATATTAAACCCTAATGTACCATAATATAAAAAATAAAACCCTAATAAACTCCTAATAAACTCTAATAATCCCTAAAAACACCTTATGATCCCTAAAAGCCTAATAAACTCTACTCAACCCTAATAAAACCCCGAAAAATACCTAATAAACCCAATTAAATGATAATAAAACATAATAAACCCTAAAAACACATTAAGAAAACCTAAACTACCCTAACCAACCCTAATAGACACTAATAAACACTAATAAACCCTAATAAACCCCCAAAACCCTAAAAATCCATAATAAACCATATATAAAGCCAAATAAAACCTACATAACCCTAACAAACCCTAACAAACCCTAATAACCCCTAATAAAACCCTACAAAACCCTAATAAAGAAAAAATGCTATTATACCTTAAAAAATCTATAGAAACCCGGTTAAACTCTAATATAACCTAATTAACCATAAAATGATCATACATAATTAAAAACGATCACAAACAATAAAAACTCGCTATATTACCTAACCTAGAAACTCACCTCTCCCTTGTCTGTTGTGTCTTGTTTGCTGTGTCTTTTTATCTAATAAATTTGGGGGGGGGGCAGGTATAGCCTGACCTCTTCATCTTTCTTTCCCTAGAAACCCTAATAATCCATAATATACTCTAATATAACCAAAGAAACCCTGAAATGCTCACAAATAAAAACAATATGCTCACAAAAAATAAAAACACGCTATATTATATAAAAAGACCTAACAAACACTAATATAACCTAATAAAATAAAAAATAATAATAAACCTCTAACAAACCCTAATAAACAATAAAAATCCCCAATAAACCCTAAAAAATGAATAAACCCTAATAAAACCATAAAAATACCTTCTCAACCCTAATAAACCTTGACACACCACAACCAAATCTAATAAAACCCAACTAAACCCCAATAAACAAAAAAACGCAAACAAACCATTAAAAATCCCTAGAAACCCTAATAAACCATAATAAATTCAAATAAAAGCTAATAAACCATTAAATATGCTCACAAACACTAAAAATTGGCTAATAAAACCTAAAAAGTCATAAAAACCCCTCATTTATATTAACATAAACTAAAAAACACTCATATACCCTAAAAAACACTAACAAACCCTAGTGAACCCTAAAAATCCCTAACAAACCCTAATAAACTGTACTCAACTCTAATAAACCCTAATAAAACCTTACAGACACCGACTCAACCCCAGTAAAACCCTAAAAATACTTACTCAACCCTAATAAATCATAACACACCATAAGAAACCATAATAAACCCCACTAAACCCTATAATATGCAAATATACCATTAAAAAGTCCTGAAACCCCTAATAAATACTAATACAACCTAACAAAGCTTAAAAGCACTAACAAACCTGAATAAACACTACTAAACACTAAAAAACCCTAAGATACCCTCTAAAAATTAACAAACCATAATGAACCATAATAGACCCTAATAAATCCTAATCATAAACAAATATATCGTAATATACCATAATATACCCTAATAAACCCAACTCAGTCCTAATAAAACACTAAAAATACATAATAAACCATAATAAACATTGAAACACCATAATAAACCCTAATAAAATCCTAAAACCCCCCACAAAACACTAAAAAATGCTAATATACCATTAAAAACCCTAAAACCCTAACAAACCATAATAAATGTTAATAACACCTAAAACTCCAAAAAAATGATAGTAAACCCTAAAAATACCTCTAATAATAATAGTAGTAATAACGCATGTGCATGTGCACATGCGTGTGCATGGTTTAAATAACAAATCATAACGCATGTGCATGTTCATATGCATGCGCATTTGCATTTAAATGATAATAAATAATAATTTATAAATAATAACGCATGTGAATTGCATGTGTATGTGCATGTGCATGTGAATGATAATAAATAATAAATAACAATTCACATCCAAGTGCATGTGCATGCATGTGCATGTGCATGTGCATGTGCATGGTAATAAACAATAAATAATAACAAAGTACACATTAATGTGAATTTGCCTGTGAATGATAACAAATAATAAATAATAACACATGTGATAATAGAATAACGCAAGTGCATTGTGTCAGCACGTGCTTGAGAATAAATAATAGTAACACATGTGATAATAGAATAACTCAAGTGCATTGCATTTTCATGTGCATGGGAATAAATAATATATAATAACTCACATGTATGTGTCTTTACATGTATTGATGATGATAATGTTTCATGCACGTGCATGGTAATAAATAATAAATAACAACGCACGTGCATGTGCATTTGTATTTTATGGTACAAACAACAACAAAAACAAAAACAATAATAATAATAGAATAACGCGAGTGCATTGCATGTGCACGCACATAGTAGTAAATAATAAATAAATAATAGTAAATAAGAATGCACATGCATGTGCTTGTGCCTTTACATTTGATAATAATATTACTAATACTAATTGTAATAATAATAATAATAACGCATGCACGTGCATGGTAATAAATAATAAATAACAGCGCACATGCTTGTGGATTTGCATGTGATAATGATAATAATAATGATAATGATAATAATAATAATAATAATAATAACTGTGATAATAATAATAATAATAAAAGAATAATACATGTGCATTGCATATGCACGTGCATGGTAATAAATAATAAATAATAACGCACGTGCATCTGCATTTACATGTGATGAAAATAATAATAACAATAGTAGTGGTAGTGATAATAGTAGCAGTACCAATGCATGTGATAATAGAATATTGCATGTGCATTATGTGTGTTGGTGCATGGTAATAAATAATAACCCGCGTTCATTTCATATGCATGTGACGATGATGACGATGATAATAATAATAATAATTCCTAAAATATTAATAATAACAACGCATGTAATAATAGAATAACACACGTGCATTGAATGTGCATGTTTATGTATTTGCATGTGCATTTGGATGTGATGATAATAACAATTACAACAACAACAACAACAACAACAACAATAACAACTATAATAATAATAACAATAAGAATAAAAATGTAGGTGATAAAAAAATAAAGTTTGTGCACTGCATGTGCATGTGCATGAGATGATAATAACAATAATATTAACAGTAATAATAATAATAATAACAACAACAAAGCATGTGATAATAGAATAACGCACATGCATTGCATGTGCAGTGCATGATAATAACTAATTACTCAAAGCGTACATGATGATAATAATAACAATAATAGTAATATTAATAATAATAGTGCATGTGATAATAGAATAACACACATGTGTTGAATGTGCACATATAAGGTAATAAATAATAACGCATGCGCATTTGCCTTTGTATTTGATGATAATAAAAATAAAAACAGTAATAGTAACAATATAAATAACAATAAAAATGCATATCATAATAGAATAATGTAGGTGCATTGCGTGTACACGTGCAAGGTAATAAATAATAACGGACGTGCATGTGCGTTTGCATGTGATGATAATAATAATAATAATAATAATAATAATGAAAACAAAAAAAATATATTCACGTGCATGGAAATAAATAATATATAATAAATAATAAATAATAATGCATGCGCATCTGCATTTGAATGCGACAATAATAATAATAATAATAATAGTTGTAGTAATAACAATAATTATAATTATAATAATGATAATGATAATAATGATAATGATAATAATGATAATAATAACGCGTGGATAATAGAATAACACACATCCTAACAAATCCTAACAAAACCTAACATCCCCTAGCAACCTCTAATAACCCCTAAGAACAACTAATAAACCCAAATAAAACCTGAAACCCACTATTAAACCCTATAACCGTAATAAACACTAATAAATCATAATAACCTATAAGAAACCCTAAAAACCCATGTTAGACTCTAATATACGAAACAAAATCCCTAAAACACCTAATATAAAATAAAAACACTATGGAACCATAATAAATCCTAATAATCCCTAAAAACCATTACAAACCTGACAAAACACTACGAAACCCGCCAAATAATAGCCTACAAAACCCTAAAACCCACTAATAAACCCTATCATGCCCTAATAACCCCATAAGAAATTGCAACAAACCCTAAAAACCCTAAATAAATCGTAACAAATTCTAACAACATCAAATAAATGGTAACAAAATGAAACGAACCATAACAAAACCCTAATAAACCGCAATAAACCCTAACAAATCATAATAAACCCTAATAAATCATAATAAACCCAAATACACATTAATAAACCCTAATAAATAAAATAAACCTAAAAACCCTAATAAATCCTAAATAACCATAAAAAAGTTTGATAAACCCTAGAAAAAGATATTAATGCCTACAAAAGCCAAATAAACTTCTAATATACAATAATAACGCGAATAAACCGTAACAAATCCTAAAGGACACTAATAATCCCTAAAGAACCCTAATAAATCCTAAAGAACCATTGTAAACTCTAAATAACACTAAAATACACTAAAGAACCCAAAAAACACTAAAACACATTATATAAACCCTAAAAACAGCTACAATACCCAAACAAACCCTAAAAAACACTAAAAATACTAACAACCCCTATCAATCCCCAAAAAACAAATAAACCCTTTAAAACACAAAAAATCCATTGAAACCCCATCAAATACCATAAAAAACATAAAACCCGTTAACAACCCTTAAAGACCCTAAAAACCATTACAAACCATAATCAACCATTAAAACCCTAAAAAAGATCACAAATAGATACATAAACCCAAAAAATGTGACATAAACCCTCGAAATTAAACATAAACCCTAAAAATGCAACATAAACCCAAAGAACACAACATAAACCCAAAAAACACTACATAAACCCAAAGAGCACTATATACACCCTTGAACTGTAACCTAAACCCTAAAAAACGCAACATAAACCTTAAAAAATGCTACATAAAACATAGAAACACAACATAAACCCTAAAAACACTACATGAACCCTAAAAACATTACATAAACCCTCAAAAATGCAACATAAATTCTACATCACCCCTAAAAATGCTACATAATACCAGAAAACACAACATAAACCCTAAAAAATGCTACATAAAACCTAAACCCTAAACATGATACGTAAACTATAAAAATGTTACATAAACCCTAAATAATGCCACATAAAACCTAAAATCACTAATTAACCCCAAAAAGAACAACATAAATACTAAAAATGCTACATAAACTCAAACAAAACTACACAAACACTAAAAAATGCTACAAAAACCCTAAAGACTCTTCAAAACCCTCAAAAATATTAAACCCTAATATACCATAATATAAAAAATTAAACCCTAATAAACACGTAATAAACTCTAATAATCCCTAAAACAACTTATAATCCCTAAAAACCCTAAAATACTCTACTCAACTCTAATAAAACCCTAAAAATACCTAATAAACCCTAATAAATGATAATAAAACCTAATAAACCATGAAAACATGTCAAGAAAACCTAAAAAAACCGTAAAAACCCTTATAGACACTAGTAGACACTAATAAACTGTAATAAACCCCAAAAAACCCAAAAAAATCCCTAATAAACCATAAATATATCCAAATAAACCCTACTCAGCCCTAACAAACCTTAACACACCATAATGACCCCTAATAAAACCCTTCAAAACTCTATTAATGAAAACAAACGCTAGTATACCTTAAAAAATCCCTAAAAACCCTAATAAACTCTGAAATAACCTATTAAACCCTAAAAACGCTCACAAACAATAAAAAAATGATCACAAACAATAAAAACATTCTATATTACCAAAAAAGAACTAAAAACACTAATATAACCTAATAAATACAAAAAACGATAATATACCATATAATCCTTAGAAACCATAATAAACCACAATAAACTCTAATATAACTTAAGAAACCCTAAAAATGCTCACAAACAAAAACAAAATTCTCACATACAATAAAAACATTATATTATCTAGAAAGACTTAACAAACACTAATATAACCTAATAAAACAAAAAAAAACTATAAACCCTTAACAAACCCTTAGAAACCCAAAACAACTCAAATAAACCCTAATAAAAACTAATGAACCATAATAAAACCATAATAAAACTGTAAAAATACCTTCTCAATCCTAATAAACCTTGACACACCATAATAAAACCTAATAAAACCCAACAAAGCCCCAATAAACAAAAAACGTAAACAACCCGTGAAAAATCCCTAGAAACCCTAATAAACCATAATAAATTCTAATAAAACCTAATAAACCATAAAAAATGCTCACAAAAACTAAAAACACGCTAATAAAACCTAAAAAGTCCTAAAAACGCCCCATATATATTAACAAAAACATAAAAACACTCATATCCCCAAATAAAAACACTCTCAAACTCTAGTAAACCCTTAAAAACCCCTAACAAACCCTAATAAACACTACTCAACCCTAATAAATCCTAATAAAACCCTAATGATACCTACTCAACCCCAATAAAACCCAAAAAATACCTACTCAACCCTAATAAACGTTAACACACTATAATAAACCATATAAACCCCACTAAACCCTAAAAACGCAAATATACCATTAAAAATCCCTAAAACACCTAATAAATGCTAACAAACCCTAAAAAAGCATAAAAACACTAAGAAAACCTAATAAACACTAATAAACCCTAAAACCCCATAATATACCCTCTTAAAAATTAATAAACCATAATGAATGATAATACACCCTAATAAATCCTTAACATACCCAAATATAGAATAATATACCATAATATACCCTAATAATCCCAACTCAATCCTAATAAAACCCTAAAAATACCTAATAAACCATAATAAACCTTAACACACCATAATGAACCCTAATAAAATCCTAATAACCACCACCAAACCCTAAAAAATGCTAATACACAATTAAAAACCCTAAAACCCCAACAAACCATAATAAATGTTAATAACACCTAAAAATTATAAAAAAAACTATTGAACATTAAAAATAAATCTAATAATAATAGTAATAACGTACGTGCATGTGCATATGCATGTTCATGTTTTAAATAATAAATCATAATGCACATGCATGTGCATATGCCTATGCATTTTCATGTGAATGATAATAAATAATAGATTATAAATAATACCGCATGTGAATTATATGTGTATGTACATGTGCATGTGAATGATAATAAATAATAATGCACATCCAAGTGCATGTTCATGTACATTGTAATAAAAAAAATAAATAATAACCAAGTCCACATGAATGTTCATTTGCATGTGAATGATAATAAATAACACATGTGATAATAGAATAATGCACGTGCATTGCATGTGCACATCCATGAGAATAAATAATAATAACACATGTGATAGTAGAATAACGCAAGTGCATTGCATTTTCATGTTCATGATAATAAATAATATATAAGAACTCATGTGCATGTGCATTTACATGTATTGATAATGATAAGGATGCATGCACGTGGATGGTAATAAATAATAAATAACAACGCATGTGCATGTGCATTTGTATTTGATGATACAATAATAATAATAATAATAATAATAATAATAGAATAATGCAAGTGCATTTCATGTGCACGTGCATAGTAGTAAATAATAAATAAGAACGCACATGCATGTTCATATTCATTTACATTTGATGATAATATTAATAATACTAATTGTAATAATAATAATAATAACGCATTCACATTCATGGTAATAAATAATAAATAACAATGCACATGCATGTGTATTTGCATGTGATAATGATAATAATAATGATAATAATAATAATAATAATTAAAATTGTGATAATAATAATAATAATAATAGAATAATACGAGTGCATTGCATATGCACATGCATAGTAATAAATAATAAATAATAACGCATGTGCATCTATATTTTCATGTGATAATAGTAATAATAATAGCAGTTGTAATAATAGTAGTAGTGGTGGTGATAACAGTTGTAGTTCCAATGCATGTGATAATATAATATTACATGTGAATTACATAGGCACGTGCATGGTAATAAATAATAACACCTGTGCATTGCATTTTTATGTGATGATGATGATGATGATGATGATAATATTATTATTATTAAAAATAACAACGCATGTGATAATAAAATAATGCATGTGCATTGAATGTGAGTGTATGTTCATTCACATGTGCATTTGCATGTGATGATAATAACAATAACAATAACAACAACAACAACAACCACAATAATAATAATAACTATAAAAATAACAATGCATGTGCTAATAAAATAACATGTGTGGATTGCATGTCCACGTGCATGGTAATAAAAATATAATAATAACACACGTGCATGTTCTTGTGCATGTGGATGAGATGATGTTAATAATAATAATAACAATAACAGTAATAATAAGTTATAATTTTTTGAAAAAATAACAGACAAGACAAAAATGCTAGAAATGGGTTCTCGAAAAACCTAACAAATCAAAGAGTCATTGAAAAAGGAATAACTTCTTCTCCGGTTATCCATTTCTTCTCCGTCAATAGTCAAACTGAATCTCATGGGACAAACTACAATAAAAATAGTTTTTGGAGGCCGAACAGACGCAAAAATCAGAAGTTATGACCATTTTAAGAAAAACATTACAGGGATCTGTATAGGGAAATGGAGTTTTGGAGGCCTTCTGATGGGTTTCTAGGATTTTAGTCTATAAAACACTACATTAAATGTGTTCAAGTCATCCTTTTGTGTTGATATCTTCGTTACTTTCGATTTGATATGCGGTAGAGCTCAAACGGACAACCAGAGCAAATGTTATGGCCGTTTGAAGTTGGAACTTTTTTTGGAGTGGTATAACTAATATATCATATATTTATTTGATCTTGTCAAAGTTTCTACAAAACCTGGTCCTCACTCATCTCATGAGCTTCTATTTTACTGGTCATAGTGCTCAAACGGACACCCGAAGGAGAAGTTATGCCTATTTTAGTGAGTTACAGGTTTCTTAGGTTTTTAGGTGCTAGGAGAGTTGCTTAATTTAAAATTACAATAACTTCTGCTACATGTGTTCATTTTGGATCTACCACATATCAAATCTACGATTTTGAAATGATACACACTCTGGTAACCACTGGAACCCTTTTTGACATTCATCAACCACCCAAAAGACCCAAAATCCCTTTGGATGGTCAAAAGATTGGCTTCTGGTGTCTGTTTTGTAATAAATTCTTATATGGGTGTCTGTTTTTCCTCTACCACATATCAAATTGATGATTGCGACTAGACCTACACTCCTATAACCACTGAAGCACCTTATCACATCCTTGATGGCACAAAAGGTACATAAACTCTCCAAAATACCATAACTTCTACTTCCGGGAGTCTGTTTTGCCTCTACCACATATCAAATCGAAGCTTTCGACAAGATATACACATCTGTGACAAATAGGAACACCTTATAACGTTCTTAAAGTCCTAAAAGGTCCTTAAGTATTCCAAATGACCATAACTTCTGCTCTGGGTGTCGATTTCACCTCTACCACATATCAAATTGAAGCTTGGAACTAGCTCTACACATCTGTGACAACCAGGAACCACTAAATAACCCTGACAACCCAGTAATAACACCATAAACACTAAAAACCATTAAAAACCATGCAAAATCCTAACAAACCATAACAAACCCTAACAAACACTAACAAACCCTAACATACCCTAACAAACCCCAAAAACCCTAAAAAACATAACAAACCCTAACAAACCCTAAAAACTCGTAGACAACCCTAACACGACCTAACAAACCAAAGAAGCGCTAAGAAACCCCAATAAACCCAACCAAACCCGAAGAAACCCTAATAAACCCCTAAAAACCATAATAAACCCTAAGAAAACCTAAAAACCCTAACAAAACCCTAAGCAAACCTAAGAAACACTAACACACCCTTAGAAAGCATAACACACCCTAAGAAATCCTAGCACACCCTTAGAAACCCTAATGCATCCATAGAAATTGTAACACAACCATAGAAACCCTTAGAAACCATAACACAACCTTAGAAACCCTATCCCTCCCATGAAAACCCTAACCCACCCTTAGAAACCCTAACACACCCTTAGAAACCCAAACAAACCCTTAGACACCCTAAAACACTCTAATAAGAACTAATAAATCCTAACAAACCCTACCAACCAATAATAAACCATAATAAACCCTAATAAACACTATTAAATCGTAATAAACCCTAAAAACACTATTTGACCCCAATAAAAGCTACAAAATTCCTAAAACCCCAAATATACAACAAAAATTATGTCAAACCATTCAAAATGCTAATATTCACAAAAAACCCTAACAGATCCGGCAAAACCCGACAAAACCCTAAAAAACACTAAAAACCCCAAAATCCCTTAAAATCGATAAAAACCCAAAAGGACCCTAAAAACCCTAAAAAATACTAAACCCCCTAAAAATCCCAAAAAACCCAAAAAACCCTAAAAACAAAAAAACCCAAAAAATCCAAAAACAAACCTAAAAACCCTAAAAAACATCAAAAAAACCTCAAAAAATGCTAAAGCCCCTAAAAACTCCTAAAAACCCTAAAATGCCTAAAAATGCCTAAAAAACACTAGCCAACACTATAAAACATTGTAAACCCTTAAAACCCCCTAGAAAAACCTAAAAACCTCAATAGAAACCCTAATAAACCATACATAACGCTAAAGAACCCAAAACCCCCTAAATAACCACTAAAGCCACTAGCAACGCTACATAAACCGTAACAATTGCTATAAAAAACGAAAAAATTCTCCCAAACCCACAAAATGAAACAAAACCCCCGAAAACACTAAAATAACCCTAACAAAGCATAAAGAATCCAAACACACCCATAAAACCAAAAAACACATAAAACCCCAAACTACTCAAACAAACTTTAACAAACCCTAAAAACACTAAAAACAGCTATCAAAACCTAACAACCACTATTAACCCCTAAGAACCACTAATATACCCTAATAACCCCTAAAACCCACTATTAAACCCTAAAGACCCCAATAAACACTAATAAATCGTAATAACATGTAATAAACCCTAACAAACTCTATTAGTCCCTAATTAACACTACAAATGCCCTAAAACCCCTAATATACAATAAAAACACTATTGAACCATAATAAACCCTAATAATCACTAAAACCCCTAATAGACCAAAGAAAGTGCTACAAAAACCTCCAAATAATAGCATACAAAACCCTCCAACCCACTAAAAAACCCTAATAACCCCAAAATAAATCGTAACAAACCCTAACAACCCCAAATAAATCGTAAAAAATCTATCAACTCCAAATAAATCATAACAAACTGAAAAAAACCATAACAAACCCATAATAAACTGTAATAAACCCTAACAAATCATAATGAACACAAATGAATCGTAATAAACCCAAATACACATTACTAACCACTAATAAATCAAATAAACCCTAATAAACTCTATTAAATCCCAAATAACACTAAAAACGTTGATAAACCCTAGAAAAAGCTATTAATGCCTACAAAAGTCCAATAAAACCCTAATATACAATAAAAACGCTAATAAACTGTAACAAATCCAAAAGAACACTTATAAACCCTAACGAACCCTAATAAACGCTAAAGAGCCATATTAAACTCTAAAGAACACTAAAAAACCCTAAAAACACAAAAAATCCTAAAACACATTATATAAACCCTAAACACCACTACAATACCCAAACAAATCCTAAAACGCACTAAAAACCATAAAAACCCCTCTCGATCCCAAAAAATAAATAAACCCATAACCCCCCCCCCCAAACCATTAAAAAGCCATCAGATGCCATAAAAACTATAAACACCCATTAACAACCCTTAAAACCCCTAAATACTAAAAACCATAAGCAACCATTAAAACCCGAAAAGAGGCTTCAAATAGACAGATAAACCCTAAAAACGTTAAATAAACCCTTAAAAATTCACCAAAAACCCTAAAAACGAAACATAAACCCAAAAACGCTACATAAACCCTAAACGCACTACATAAACCTTGAAACTGTAACATAAACCCTAAAACACAACATAAACCCTAAAAAATGCAACATAAGCATTAAAAAATGCTACATAAAACCTAATAACACAATACAAACCCTAAAAACACTACATGAACCCTATAAATGTTACATAAAGCCTAAAAAATGCATCATAAACACTACAACACCCCCAAAAATGCTACATAAACCCATAAAATGCAACATAAACCCTAAAAAATGCTACATAAAACCTAACCCCTAAACACGCTTCACAAACCCTAAAAACGTTACATAAACCCTAAAAATGATACATAAAATCTAAAACTGATAACTATACCCTAAAAATGATATATAAACACTAAAAATTCTACAAATACTCTAAAAATGCTACACAAACCCTATGAAATGCTACAAAAACCCCAAATATGCTTTAAAACCCACAAAGATATTAAAACCTAATATATGATAATATAAAAAATTAAAATATAATAAACCCCTAATAAATTCTAATAATCCTTAAAAACACCTTATAATCCCTAAAAACCCTAAAAACACTACTCAACCCTAATAAAACCCCAAAAATAACTAATAAACCCTAATAAATTACAATAAAACCTAATAAACCATAAAAACACTTTAAGAAAACCTAAACAGCACTAACCAACCCTAATAGACACTAATACACACTAATAAACCCTAATAAACCCTAAACAAACCCTTAAAAGCCCTAATAAACCATAAATAAAACCAAATAAACCCTACTCAACCCTAACAAACCTTAACACACCCAAATAACCCCAAATAAAACCCTACAAAACCCTAATAAAGAAACAAATGCTAGTATTCCATAAAAGACCTCTAGAAATCCTGAAAAATACCAATATAACCTAATATACCATAAAAACACTCAAAAATAATAAAAAACAATCACAAATAGTAAAAACACGCTATATTACCTAAAAGGACCTAAAAGCATTAGTATTACCTAATAAAGAGAAAAAATGTTAATATACCGTAAAAATCCCTAAAATCCCTAATAAACCATAATAAACTCTAATATAACTTAAGAATCCCTAAAAAATCTCAGAAACAAAAACAAAATGCTCACAAACAATAAAGACATTCTATATTATCTAAAAAGACCTAACAAACACTAATATAACCGAATAAAACAAAAAAAGTAATAAACCCCTAACAAACCCTAATAAACCCTTAAAATCCTTAATAAACCTTAATAAAAACTAATAAACCATAATAAAACCATAATAAAACCCTAAAAATACATTCTCAGCTCTAATAAACCATGACACACCATAACAAAACCAAATAAAACCCTACTAAACCCCAATAAACAAAAAATAATGCAAACAAACCATTAAAAATCCCTAGAAACCCTAAGAAACCATAATAATTTAAAAAAAAGCTAATAGACCATTACAAATGCTCAAAAACACCAAAAACACTCTAATAAAACCTAAAAAGTCATAACAACCCCTCATATAAATTAAAAAAAATAAAAAACACTCGTATACCCTAATAGAAACCCTAACAAACCCTAGTAAACCCTAAAAATCCCTAACAAAACCTAATAATCCTTACTCAACCCTAATAAACCCTAATAAAACCTTAAAGATACCGACTCAACCCTAATAAAACCCTAAAAATACCTACTCAACCCTAATAAACCATAAAACACCATAATAAACCATAATAAACCCCACTAAACCATAAAAAACGCAAATATATCATTAAATAGACTTAAAACCCCTAATAAATTCTAATAAATCATAACAAAGATTAAAAGTGTCAATAAACCCGAATAAACACTACTAAACACTAAAAACCCCTAATATACCCTCTTAAAAATTAATAAACCATAATGAACCTTAATAAACCCTAATAAATCCTAAACATACCCAAATATACCATAATATACAATAATATACCCTAATAAACCCAACTCAATCCGAATAAAACCCTAAATATACGTAATGAAACCTAATAAACCTTGATACACAATAATAAACCCTAATAAAATCCTAATAACCCCCACCAAACCCTAAAAACTCTAATATACCATTTAAAACCCTAAAACCCTAACAATTCATGATAAATGTTAATAACACCTAAAAATCCTAAAAAATGATAGTAACCCCTAAAAATAACACTAATAATAGTAGTAATAACGCACGTGCATGTGCATATTCATGTGCACGATTTAAATAATAAATCATAATGCACGTGCATGTGCATATGACTGCGCATTTGCATGTGAATGATAATAAATAATAAATAATAAATAATAACGCAAGTGAATTGAATGTGCATGTGCATGTGCATGTGCATGGTAATAATGAATAAATAATAACCATGTCCACACGAATGTGCATTTTCATGTGAATGATAATATAAAATAAATAATAACACATCTAATAATAGAATTACACACGGGCATTGCATGTGCACATGCATTAGAATAAATAATAATTACACATGTGATAATATAATAACGTAAGTGCATTGCATTTGCATGTGCATGATGATAAATAATATATAATAACGCACGTGAATGTGCATTTACACGTAATGATAATGATAGTGACTCATGCACGTGCATGGTAATAAATAATAAATAACAATGCACATGCATGTGCATTTGTATTTGAGGATACAAACAACAACCACAACAAGAATAATAATAATAATAATAATAATAATAATAATAATAGAATAACAAAAGTTCTTTTCATGTGCATGTGCATAGTAGTAAATAATAAATAAACAATAATAAATAAGAACACACATGCATGTGCATGTGGAGTTACATTTTATGATAATATTAATAATACTAATAGTAATAATAATAATAATAATAATAACGCATGCACGTTCATGGTAATAAATAATAAATAACTATGCACATGCATGTGCATTTGCATGTGATAATCATAATCATAATGATAATCATAATAATATTATTATTATTAAAAATTGTTATAATAATAATAATAATAATAATAATAATAATAATAAAAGAATAGTACAAGTGCAATGCATATGCACGTACATGGTAATAAATAATAAATAATAATGTACGTGCATCTACATTTTCATGTGATGGTAGTGATAATAACAGCAATAGTAATAATATTAGTGGTGGTGGTGATAATAGTAGTAGTACTAATGCATATGATAATAGAATACTGCATGTGCATTATGTGTGCATGTGTATGGTAATTAATAATAACTCTCATGCAATGCATTTTCATGTGATGATGATGATGATGATGATGATGATAATAATAATATTATTAATAATATTAATAATAAAAATGTATGTGATAATAGAATAATGCACATTCATGGAATTTGCGTGTATGTGCATTTAGATGTGCATTTTCATGTGATGACAATAACAATAACAATAAGAACAACAACAACCACCACAGTAATAATAATAACAAAAATAATAACAACGCATGTGATAATAAAATAACGTGTGTGCATTGCACGTACATGTGCTTTGTAATAAAAATATAATAATAACACATGTGAATGTGCATATGCATTTGCATGAGATGGTGATAATAATAATTATAATAATAGTAATAATAAGTTATAGTTGTTTGAAAAAATAGAAAACAGGAAAAAAGTGCAAGAAATTGTGTCTCAAAAAACCAAACAAATCACAGAGTCATTAAAAAGGAATAACATATTTTTCAGGTGTTCATTTCCTCTTCGTGAATAATGAAAATAAATCTCATGGAATGAACTATGAAAAAAATAGGTGTCGGAGACCGAATAGACACACAAATCAAAAGTTATGACTGTTTTAAGAAAAATTTGACAGGGATCCGGACATGGAAATGGAGTTTTGGAGGCCTTCTGTTTTGAAAATGGGAATTTATTGTCTCAACCATGACTTGAACCTTGTTCAAGTTAGCCTTCTGCGTAGATGTCTTTGCTGCCTTCGATTTGATATGTGGTAGAGCTCAAATGGACAACCAGAGTGAAAGTTATGGTCGTTTGAAGTTGGACTTTTTTTGGAGTGGTATAACTAATATATATTCTATTTCTTTGATCTTATAATAGATTCGATTAGACTTGGTCCTCACTCATCTCACGAGATTCAAATTTACTAGTCACAATGCTCATATAGACCCCTGAAGGAGAAGTTATTCCTATTTTAGTGAGTTACGGGTCTCTTAGGTTTTTAGGCCCTAGGAGAATTGCTCAATTTAAAACGAAAATAACTTCTGCTATGTGTGTTCATTTTGGCTCTACCAAATATCAAATCAAAGATTGTGAAATGATACACACTTGGGTAACCACTATAACCTGTTCTGACATTCTTCATCCCCCCAAAAAACCCAAAATCCCTTTGGATGGTCAAAAGATTGGATTCTAGTGTCCGTTTTGCAATAACTTTTTCTATGGGTGTCTGTTTTGCCTATACCACATATGAAATCAATGCTTGAGACTGGAACTACACTCTTATAACTACTGAAGTACCTTCCCACATCCTTGAAGGCCCAAAAAGGTACTTAAACCCTCCAAAAGACCATAACTTCTACTCCTGGAATCTGTTTTGCCTCTACTATATATCAAATCAAATATTTCAACTGGATCTACACATCTGTGTCCAATAGGAACACCTTATCATGTTCTTAAAGACTGAAAATGTCCTTAAGTCCTCCAAATTCCCATAACTTCAGCTATGGGAGTCCGTTTCACCTCTACCACATATCAAATGGAAGCTTGCGACTAGCTGTACACATCTGTGACAACCATGAACAACTAAATAACCCTAACAAACCATGAATAGCTCCATAAACACTAAAAACCACGCAAAACCCTAACAAGCCCTAACAAACCCTAACAAATCCTAACAAACCCCAAAAATCCATAAAAAACATAACAATCCCTAAAATACCCTAAAAACCCTAACAAGCCCTAACAAACCCCAAGAAGCACTAAGAACCCCAAATAAACACAAAATACCTGAAGAAACCCTAAAACCCCCCTAAGAAACCATAAGAACCCCAAACATAACCCAAAAAACCCCAAAAAACCTAACAAAACCCTATGAAAACCTTAGAAACACAAACACACCATTAGAAACCCTAACACACCCTAAGAAGCCCTAGAAACCCTTAGAAACCCTAGAACACCCTTAGAAACCCCAACGCACCCATAGAAACCCTAACACAACCTTAGAAACCCATAGAAACCATAGAACACCCATAGAAACCCAAACCCACCCATAAAAACCCTAACCCACCCTTAGAAACCCTAAGACACCCTTAGAAACCCTACCAAACCCTTAGACACCCTAAATCACTCTAATAAGAACTAATAAATCCTAACAAACCCTAACAACCAATAATAAACCATTATAAACCACGTAAACCCTAAATCCCACTACTAAACCCTAATAAACACCAGTAAATCGTAATAAACCCTAAAACCCCTATTAGTCCCCAATAAATGCTACTAAATATCTAAAAACCCAAATATACAACAAAAATGCTATTAAACCATTCAAAATGATAATATACACAAAAAACCAAAACAAACACGGCAAAACCTGACAAAACCCGAGAAAACCAAAAAAACCCAATAAAACCTAAAAACCCTAAAAACACTAAAACCCTAAAAAATCCTAAAAAATCCAAGAAAACCCTAAAACCCCTAATAATCGAAGAAACTGAGAAAACCCAAAAACAAACCCAAAAACCCCAAAAAACCTCAAAAAACCTCAAAAACCCTAAAAACCCTAAAAACCACCAAAATTCTAAAAAAACCCCTAAAAGCAGAAAAATTCTGAACCAAACCCTAACCAACCCTATGAAACCCTTAAAACCCTAAAAAAACCTAGAAAACCCTAAAAACCTCAAAACCCCCACTAATATACACTAAAGAACCCTAAAGAACCCTAAAGAACCCTGAAGAACCACTAAATCCAGTAACAACGCTACATAAACCCAATCAATTGCTACAAAATAACGAAAAATGCTTCAAAACCCAAAAAAACGCAACAAAACCCCAAAATGCTAAAATAACCCTAACAAAGCATAAAAAATTCAAACACACCCATAAAACCCAAAAAACCAATAAAACCCCAAACTAGTCAAACAAACCGTAACAAACCCTAAAAACCCTAACAAAACCTAACAAACCCTAACAAACACTAATAACCCCTAAGAACCACTAATAAACCCTAATAACCCATAAAACCCACTATTAAACCCCCAAACCCCTAATAAACACTAATAAATTGTAATAAACTGTAATAAACCCTAACAAACTCTATTAGATCCTAATAAATTCTACAAAATTCCTAAAACCCCTGATATACTATAAAAAACACTATTAAACCATAATAAAACCTAATAATCACTAAACACCATAAAAACCCATCAAAACACTACAAAAATCTCCAAATAATAGTCTATAAAACCCTAAAACACACTAATAATCCCTATAAACCCTAATAACCCCAAAATAAATCGCAATAAACCCTAGAAACCCCAAATAAATCGTGAAATATCTTAACAATGCCAAATAAATCGTAAAAAATTGAAACAAACCACATCAAACCCCTAATAAACCCCAATAAACCCTAAAAATCATAATAAACCCTAATAAATTGTAAGAAACCCAAATACACGTTACTAAAAACTTATAAATCCTAAATTACCCTAAAAAGGTTTATAAACCCTAGAAAAACTATTAATTCCTACAAAAGCCCAATAAAACCCTAATATACAATTAAAACGCTAATAAACTGTAACAAATCCTAAAGAACAGTAATAAACCCTAAATAACCCTAATAAACCCTAAAGATCCATATTAAACTCTAAAAAACAATAAAAATTTCTATAGAACCAAAAAAAATACTAAAATACATTATATAAACCCTAAAAACCACTGTAATACTCAAACAAATCCTAAAACACACTAAAAAACCCTAACAACCCCTATCAATCCCAAAAAAACAAATAAACCCAAAAAAACTGCTAAACACCATTAAAAAGCAATCTGATACCACAAAAACCCATTAACACCCGTTAACAACCCTTAAAAACCATAAAAATACTACAAACCATAAAAAAACCATTAAACCCCCCAAAAGGCTCCCAATAGATACATAAAAACTAAAAATGTTACATAAACCTTAAAAATGCAAAAAAAAAACCCTACAAATGCAACATAACCAAAAACACAACATAAACCCAAAACACGCTGCACAAACCCTAAAAGCACTACATAAACCCTATAACTGTAACATAAACCCTAAAAACACAACACAAACCCTAAAAAACACAATATAAAAATTAAAAAATGCTGCATAAAACCTAAAAACACAATATAAACCCTAAAAACACTCCATGAACCATAAAAACGTTACATAAACCATAAAAAGTGCAACATAAACACTACATATCCACTAAAACGCTACATAAACCCATAAAACGCAACATAAACCCTAAAAATGCTACATAAAACCTAAACCCTAAACATGCTACATAAACCCTAAAAACATTACATAAACCCTAAAAACGATACATAAAATCTAAAAGTACTAACTAAACCATAAAAACGCTACATAAACACTAAAAATGCTACATAAACTCTAACAATGCTACGCAAACCCTAAAAAATGCTACAAAAAACACTAAAGATGGTTTAAACCCCTCAAAAATATTAAACCCGAATATACCACAATATAAAAAATTATACCCTAATAATCCTTTAATAAACTGTAATAATCCCTAAAAACACCTTATAATCCCTAAAATCCTAATAAACTCTACTCAACCATAATAAAACCCCAAAAATACCTAATAAACCCTAATAAATGATAATAAAACCTAATAAACCCAAAAAACACGTTAGGAAAACCTAAACAGCCCTAACCAACCCAAATATACACTAATAAACACTAATAAACCCTAATAAACCCCATACAAACCCTAAAAAGTTCTAATAAACCATAAGTAAAGCGAAATAAACCCTACTCAACCCTAACAAACCTTAACACACCATAATAACCCCTAATAAAACCCTACAAAACCCTAATAATGAAAAAAATTCTAGTATACCTTGAAAAATTCTTAGAAACCCTGATAAACTCTAATATAACCTAATAAACCCTAAAAACACTCACAAAAAATAAAAAAAGATCACAAACAATTAAAATGCGCTATATTACCAAGAAAGGCCTAAATACACTAATATAGCCTAATAAAGACAAAAAATACTAATATACCATAAAAATCCCTAGAAACCCTAATTAACCATAATAAACTATAATATAAAAAAAGAAACCCTAAAAATGGTCACACACAAAAACAAAATGCTCACAAACAATAAAAACACGTTATATTATCTAAAAGGACCTAACAAACACTAATATAACCTAATAAAACAAAAAAATCTAATAAACCCCAAACAAACCTTAATAAACCCTAAAAATCCCTAATAAACCCTTATAAAAATGAATAAACCCTAATAAAACCCTACAAATACCTTCTCAACTCTAATAAACCTTGACACACCATAAAAAACATAATATAACCCAACTAAGTCCCAATAAAAAAACGCAAACAAACCATTAAAAATCCCTAAAACCCTAATAATCCATAATAAATTCAAATAAAAGCTAATAAACCATTAAAAATGCTCCAAAACACTAAAAACATGCTAATAAAACCTAAAAATTCATAACAACCCCTCATATCTTTTAAGAAAAACTAAAAAACACTCATATACAATAATAAAAACACTAACAGACACTAGTAAACCCAAAAAATCCCTAACAAACCCTAATAAATTGTACTCAAATCTAATGAACCCTAATAAAACCTTAAAGATACCGACTCAACCCTAATAAAACCCTAAAAATACAAACTCAACCCTAATAAATCATAACACACCATAGCAAACCATAATAAACCCGACTAAACCCTAAACAAATGTCAATATACCATTAAAAATCCCTAAAACCCCTAATAAATGCCAATAAAACCTAACAAAGCATAAAAGTGCTAGTAAACTCGAATAAACACTAATAAACACTAAATCCCCCTAATATAACCTCTTAAAAATTAAGAAACCATAATGAACCATAATAAACCCTAATAAATCCTAAACATACCCAAATATACCATAATATACCCTAATATACCCTAATAAACCCATCTCAATCCTAATAAAACTCTAAAAATACCTAATAAATCTTGACACACCAAAATAAACCCTAATAAAACCCTAATAACCCCCACCATACCCTAAAAACACTAATATACCATTAAAAACCCTAAAACCCAAACAAACCATAATAAAAATTACTAACACCTAAAAATCCTAAAAAATGATAGAAAACCCTAAAAATACCTCTAATAATAGTAGTAGTAATAACGCACATGCATGTGCATATGCATGTTCATGTTTTAAATAATAAATCATAGCGCACGTGCATGTGCATATGCATGCGTATTTGCATGTGAATGATAATAAATAATAAATTATAAATAATAACGCATGTGAATTGCATGCGTATGTGCATTTGCATGTGGATGATAATAAATAATACATAATAACGCATATACAAGTGCATGTGCATGTGCATGGTAATAAACAATAAATAATAACAATGTCCACATGAATGTGCATTTTCATTTGAATGATAATAAATAATAAATAATAACACATGTGATAATAGAATAATTCAAGTGCATTGCATGTGCACGTGGATGGGAATAAATAATAATAACACATGTGATAATAGAATAATGCAAGTGAATTTCATTTTCATGTGCATGGTAATAAATAATATATAATAACGCATGTGTATGTGCATTTACATGTAATGATAATGATAATGACACGTGCACGTGCATGGTAATAAATAATAAATAACAATGCACGTGCATGTGGATTTGTATTTGATGATACAAACAACAACAACAACAACACCAATAATAATAATAATAATAGTAGAATAACACAATTGCATTGCATGTGCATGTGCATAGTAGTAAATAATAAATAAATAATCTTAAATAAGAATTAAAATGCATGTGCATGTGGATTTACATTTGATAATAATATTAATAATACTAATTGTAATAACAATAATAATAACGCATGCACGTGCCTGGTAATAAATAATAAATAGAAATGCACATGAATGTGGATTTGCATGTGATAATGATAATAATAATGATAATGATAATAATAATAATAATAATAATAATAATAATAAAAACTGTGAAATAATAATAATAATAATAATAATAATAAAAGAATAATACAAGTTCATTGCATTTACACGTGTATGGTAATAAATATTAAATAATAACACACGTGCATCTGCATTTGCATGTGATGATAATAATAATAACAACAGCAATAGTAGTAGTGTTTAAAGTAGTAGTTCCAATGCATTTGATAATAGAATATTGCATTGACATTACGTGTGCACGTGCATGGTAATAAATAATAACGTGCATGCATTGCATTTGCATGTGATGATGATGACGATGATAATAATAATAATATTATTATTATTACTAATATTAATAATAACAACGTACGTGATAATAGAATAATGAAAGTGCATTGAATGTGCGTGTTTATGCATTTGCATGTGCATCTGCATTTGCATTTGCATTTGCATGTGATGATAATAACAACAACAACAACAACAACAACCACAATAATAATAATAATAACAAAAAGAATTAAAACATACGTGATAATAAAATGACGTGTCTGTATTGCATGTGTAGTGCATGATAATAAATAATAACTCATAGCACACGTGATGATAATAAAAACAATAATAGTAATATTAATAATAATAGTGCATGTGATAATAGAATAATTCACATGTATTGAATGTGCACGTGTATGGTAATAAATAATAATTCACGTGCATTTTCATTTGCATTTGATGATAATAACAATAATAACAATAATTGTAATAATAACAATAACAACAAAAATGCATGTGATAATAGAATAATGTAGGTGCATTGCGTGTTCACGTGCATGGTAATAAATAATAACGCACGTGCATGTGCATTTTCGTGTGATGATAATAATAATAATAATAATAATAATAACAACAACAACAAAATATGCATGTGCATGGAAATAAATAATATATAATAAATAATAAATAATAACTCATGTGCATCTACATTTTCATGTGATGATAATAGTAATAGTAATAATAATAATAATAGTAATAACAATAATGATAATTATAATAATGATAATGATAATAATTATTATGATAAGAATGATAATAAAAATGTGTGTGATAATAGAATAACACACGTCCTAACAAACCCTAACAAAACTTAAAAAACCCTAACAACCACTAAAAAACCCCTAAGAACCACTAATAAACCCAAATAACACCTGAAACCAACTATTAAATCCTAAAATCCTAATAAACACTATTAAATCATAATAACCTGTAATAAATACTAAAAACCCGATTAGACTCTAATAAATGATACAAAATACCTGAAACCCCAAATATACAATAGAAACACTATCGAACCATAATAAATTCTAATAATCACCAAAAACCTAACAAACCCAACAAAACACTACAAAACCCACAAAATAATAGCCTACAAAACCCTAAAACCCGCTAATAAACCCTAAAAAAACTTAATAACCTCATAATAAATTGTAACAAACACTAACAATCCCAAATAAATCGTAACAAATCCTAACAATGCCAAATAAATGATAACAAAGTGAAGTAAACCATAACAAACCCCTCATAAACCGCAATAAACCCTAAAAATCATAATAAACTCTAATAAATTGTAATAAACCCAAATACACATTAATAAACCCTAATAAATAAAATAAACCCCACAAAACCCTAATTCCGCAAATCTCTTTTTTTCATTTTCATAATCCGGTTAGAGGGATCCGGTACCCTAACCCGGTTTGAGGAAAAACCGGGAACCTCACATGGCAGTTCCTCAGAATCAAATACGAAATTCAAACAACACAGAAGACATCACACGCAGACGCCTCGAGACACGAGCCACGTGTCCCTCCTCGATCCGCGAACCATCATCACGCGTCAGTCGCCGCTTAGACGCCTCGAGCCGCGCCACCCATCATGTCACCGGCAGGGCTTGCCGAACCGACCGCCGTCAACTTTACCGGCGACCGTCTACGTCTCCACCGGCAGCCGTCATCATCTTCACTGGCGAGCTTCGCCGCTGTCAATGAACTCACCGTCGGAGACACCATCCGGCACCAGATCGCCAACCACAACACCCGAACACAAAACCCTAATAAATCCTAAATAACCCTAAAAAGTTTGATAAACCCTAGAAAAAGATATTAATGCCTACAAAAGCACAATAAAACCCTAAATTACAATAAAAACACTAATAAAACATACCAAATCCTAAAGAATACTAATAAACCCTAAAGAACCATAATACACTCTAAAGAACACTAAAAAACCATAAAGAACCCAAAAAATGCTAAAACACATTACATAAACCCTAAAAATTGCTTCAATTCCCAAACAAATCCTTAAACACAATAAAAAACCCCAACAACCCCTATCAATCCCGAAAAAACAAATAAACCCTTAAAAAACCCAAAACATCATTGAAAACCCATCAAATACCATAAAACCCATAAACACCCGTTTACAACCCTTAAAACCCAAAAACCACTATAAACCATAAACAACCATTAAAACCCTAAAAAAGGAAACAAATTTATACATAAACCCGAAAAACAACACATAAACCCTAAAAATGAAACATAAATCCTAAAAATGAAACATCAACCCTAAATACACAACATAAACCCAAAAAACTCTACATAAACCAAAAAAGCACTACATAAACCTTAGAACCGTAACATAAACCCTAAACAATGAAACATAAAAATTAAAAAACGGTACATAAAACCTAAAAACACAACATAAACCATGAAAACACTACATGAACCCTAAAAACATTACATAAACCCTAAAACATAAAACATAAATGCTACATCACCCCTAAAAATGCTACATAAACCCAGAAAATGCCACATAAATGCTATGAAATGCTACATAAAATCACAACCTTAAACACGCCATATAAACTCTAAAAATTTTACATAAACCCTTAATAATGCTACATAAAACCTAAAACCACTAACTAAACCCAAAAAGCACTACATAAACAATAAAAATGCTACCTAAACTCAAACAACACCACACAAACACCAAAAAATGCTACAAAACCCTAAAGATGCTTCAAAACCCTAAAAAATATTAAAACCTAATATTCCATAATATAAAAAATTAAACCCTAATAAACCCCTAATAAACTCTAATATTCCCTAAAAATGCCTTATAATCCCGAAAAACCCTAAGATACTCTACACAACCCTAATAAAACACCAAAAATACATAATAAACCCAAATAAATGATAATAAAAAATAATAAACCATAAAAACATGTTAGGAAAACCTAAACAACCCTAAAAAACCCTAATAGACACTAATAAACACAAATAAACTGTAATAAACCCCAAATAAACCCTAAAAATCCGTAATAAACCACAAATAAATCCAAATAAACACCACACAATCCTAACAAACCTTACCACAACATAATGACCCCAAATAAAACCCTACAAAACCCTAATAAAGAAAACAAATGCTAGAATACCTTAAAAAATCCCTATAAACCTTGATAAACTCTAATATAACCTCATAAACCCTAAAAATGCTCACAAATAATAAAAAAATGATCACAAACAATAAAAACACACTATATTACCTAAAAAGACCTAAAAACACTAATATAACCAAATAAAGATAAAAAAACAAATATACCTTAAAAATCCCAAGAAACCATAATAAACTCTAATATAACCTAAGATACCCTAAAAACACTCAAAAATAAAAAAAATCTTAGAAACAATAAAAATGCTATATTATCTAAAAAGACTTAACAAACACTAATATAACCTAATAATAAAAAATACTAAAAAACCCCGAACAAACCCTAAAAATCCATAATAAACCCTAATAAAAACTAATAAACCCTAATAAAACCATAATGAAACCCTAAAATACCTTATCAACCCTAATAAACCTTGACACACCATAATAAAACCTAGTAAAACCCAACTAAACCACAATAAATTAAAAAACGCAAACAAACCATTAAAAAACCCTATAAACCCTAATAAACCATAATTAACTCTAATAAAAGCTAATAAACCATAAAAAAATGCTCACAAACACTAAAAACATGCTAATAAAACATAATATGTCCTAAAAACAAGTCATATATATTAACAAAAACTAAAAAACACTCATATACCCTAATAAAAACACTTACAAACCCTGGTAAACCCTAAAAATCCCTAACAACCCCTAATAAACACTACTCAACCCTGATAGCCACTAATAAAACCATAAAGATACCTAATAAACCCTAATAAAACCCTCAAAATACCTACTCAACCCTAATAAACCTTAACACACTATAATAATCCATAATAAACCCTACTAAACCCTTAAAAACACAAATATACCATTAAAAATCCCTAAAACCCCTAATAAATGCTAATAAAAACTAACAATTCAAAAAAGCACTAATAAACCCTAATAAACACTACTAAACCCTAAAAACCCCTAATATACCCTCTTCAAAATTAATAAACCGTAATGAATGATAATAAACCCTAATAAATCCTAAATATACCCAAATATACCATAATATACCATAATATACCCAACTCAATCTTAATAAAACCCTAAAAAATACCGAATGAACCCTTATAAACCTTAAAACACCATAATAACCCCTATTAAAATCCTAATAACCCCCACCAAACCCTAATAAATTCTAATATACCATTAAAACCCCTAAAACCCTATCAAACCATAATAAATGTTAATAACACCTAAAAATTCTAAAAAAATGATAGTAAACCATAAAAATACCTCTAATAATAATAATAGTAATAACGTGCGTGCATGTGCATATGCATGTGCATGGTTTAAATAATAAATCATAACGGACGTGCATGTGGATATGCCTAAGAATTTGCATGTGAATGATAATAAATAATAAATTATTAATAATAATGCATGTGAATTACATGTGTATGTGCATGTGCATGTGAATGACAATAAAAAATAAATAATAACTCACATCCAAGTGCATGTGCATGTTCATGTGCATGTGCATCTGCATGTGCATGGTAATAAAAAATAAATAATAACCAAGTCCACATGAAAGTGCATTTGCATGAGAATGATTATAAATAACAAATAATAACACATGTGGTAAAAGATTAATGCATGTGCATTGCGTGTGCACGTGAATGAGAATAAATAATAATAACACATGTGATAATAGAGTAATGCTATTGCATTGCATTTGCATGTGCATGATAATAAAAAATATATAATAACGCACAAGCATCTGAATTTACATGTAATGGTAATGATAATGATGCATGCACGTGCATGGTAATAAATAATAAATAACAACGCACGTTCATGTGCATTTGTATTTAATGATACAAATAATAATAATAATAATAATAATAATAATAAAATAATGTAAGTGCATTTCATGTGCACGTGCATTGTAGTAAATAATAAATAAATAATAATAAATAAGAACGCACATGCATGTGCATGTGAATTCACATTTGTTGACAATATTAATAATACTAATTGTAATAATAATAATAATAATTCATGCATGAGAATGGTAATAAATAATAAATAAAAATGCACATGCATGTGCATTTGCATGTGATAATGATAATAATAATGATAATGATAATAATAATAATAATAATTGTAATAATAATAATAATAAAATAATAATACAAGTGCATTGCATATGCACGTGCATGGTAATAAATAATAAATAATAACGCACGTGCATCTACATTTTCATGTGATGATAGTAATAATAACAATAGTAGTAATAATAGTAGTTGTTGTGGTGATAATAGTAGTAGTACCAATGGATGTTATAATAGAATATTGCATGTGCATTACGTGTGCACGTGCATGGTAGTAAATAATAACTCCCGTGCATTGCATTTTCATGTGATGATGATTGTGGTCATAATAATAATAATAATATTATTATTAATAATAATAACAATGCATGTGATAATAGAGCAACGCTCGTGCATTGAATGTATGTGTATGTGCATTTTCATGTGATGATAACAACAACAACAAAAACAACAACAACAACCACAACAACAACAAACACAATAATAGTAATAACAATAATAATAACAATGCATGAGATTATAAAATAACGTGTGTGCATTGCATGTGAACATGCATGGTAATAAAAACAGGTGTTGGAGGCCGAACAGACACACAGATAAGAAGTTATGACCATTTTAAGAAAAATTTGACAGGGATCCATACATGAAAATGGAGTTTTGGAAGCCTTCTAATGGGCTTCTGGGATATTAGGGTCTCAAAAATTCCTTGTACATTGTTCATGTCATCCTTCTGTGTTGATCTCTTCATTGCTTTTGATTTGATATGTGGTAGAGCTCAAATGGACAACCGGAGCGAAAGTTATATCCGTTTGAAGATGGAATTTTTTTGGAGCGGTATATCTAATATATCATATATTTCTTTGATCTTCTCATAGTTTCTAATAAATGTGGTCCTCACTCCTCTCCTGAGATTTGATTTGACTGGTCACAATGCTCAAATGGACAGTTAAGGAGAAGTTATGCCTATTTTAGTGAGTTGTGGGTTTCTGAGGTTTTATGTGCTAGGAGAGTTTCTCAATTTAAAATGACAATAAATTATGTTGCGTGTGTTCATTTTGGATCTACCACATATCAAATCTAATATTGAGAAAAGATACACTCTGGTAGCCACTGAAACCCTTTATAACATTCTTCAACCCCAAAAAAGACCCAAAATACCTCCGGATGGTCAATAGATTGGCTTTTGGTGTCCGTTTTGCAATAACTTCTTATATGGGTGTCAGTTTTGTCTCTACCACATATCAAATCGAATTTTGCGACTAGACCTACACTTCTATAGCCACTGAAGCACCTTCCCACATCCTTGAAGGCCCAAAAAGGTACTTAAACCCTCCAAAGACCATAACTACTACTCTGGAATTCTGTTTTGCCTCTTCCATATATCAAATCGAAAATTTCTACTAGATCTACACATATGTGACCAATAGGAACACCTTATCACGTTCTTAACATCCCAAAAGGTCCATATGTCCTCAAAATGACCATAACTTCTGCTATGGGTGTCTGTTTCACCTCTACCACATATCAAATTGAAGCTTGTGATTATCCCTACACATCTGTGGCAAGCATGAAAAACTAAATTGTTGAATAAACAAGATTTTCCTTATGAATTTTCCATTCCTTCATACTTGGGGGATATTATTGAGTCATTATGGTTTCCTTATTACTTTACCATTCCTTCTTGTTTTGAAAATCACAAACACCTTATCTCATGGAAAATCTCCTTTTACCCAGTGTTTTTCTTCTATAAGGAAAAATTTCCTTTCCCAAGGAAATTTATCCTTACCATGTTTTAATTGTTCATATCATAATTTTTCAAAGTGTAAAATTTGGTTTGTAACCAAAACCTCATTATCCTATAAATACCCAGATATGAAGCATTCTGTTTTAGGATCCGAATTCTCAGAATTCTGGTTACAAACTCTTCTTATTACTGACTCTGAATTCTGAATAAGAATTCTGGTTATAAACTCTTCTGAGTTTTGACTCTGAATTATGAATCTGAATTCTAGTTACAAACTCTTCCAAGTTCTGACTCTGATTTCTTTGAATACAGACTCCAAACTTTTACGAGTTCTGAATCTGAATTCTCATGAACTCTGACTTCGAACTTTGTATGATCTGGTTTCGAATTCTTGTGAATCCAGATTCCTAATTTCCTTGAAATTCAGACTCTGTAATTCTATAGAGTTTAGGTTCCAAATTCCTAGAAAGCAGAATCTGAATATCTTTATATTATAGACTCTGAATTCATTTTTGGTTAGACTCTGATCTTTTATTTGCTTACATTCTGAATATTTTATTTTTGTTATGTGACCATATTTTTTCTTACACTTTTGTTGTTATAAAATGATGTCGTGCATTCAGTTACTAACTAACCATTTTTTGAGTGACACGTGTATAGGTCCCTACGAAATTCATGGAAAAATATGACCATTGGATGAGGGAGCCGACCGTTGGAATTGTGCCTATAAATAAGAGCTCATTTGAAAGAGATCATATAATTTGATCAATGTAGATATTACATGTTACTGAACTAATTTATAGAGAGAGAGGATTTATTTCTTTGTGCGTACTGAACTTCTTGTTCAGATTCGCATTGTGCGACTCTGATTGTTACTGTGTACAATCGAGGGTTTCTGGGGATAGGAAGACAGAGGTGATGACTACTTTGAAGTTGAGATCTTCCTTTCTGAGGAAGACAGAGGTGTCGACTACCTTGAAGTTGAGGGCTTCCTTGGTGAGGAAGACAGAGGTGACGACTACCTGAAAGTTGAGGGCTTCTGGGGATAGCACACAGCGTCAGATCTTCATATTGAGGGCTTACCCTAGTGTGGGTAAGATAGACTTTTTGAAAGTATAAATCAGGGGACCTTTATCCAAGGTTGTTGGATACCCTTCTCTCTGGGTTAAAAGATGTACTACTTGTTACTTGTTTTGTTACAAGTTTTCCAGTGCATTTTATTTGTTGAGGAAAGTATAACTATCTTATACTTCTTTATTCTTGTACTATGATTTAGTGAGAGTCTATACGCTTTAAGGTAGAATCATTATCTTTGTAAACTTTCATTATGTTTCATTTTCTCGAACCATCTTTCCGGATTTTCAATCTCGAAATCACTTTTCTGGAATCTAGAAAGTGTGTAGAACTTAGAGGTTTTGTGAATTTACCTTGTTTAACATTGTTAAATAATAGAATGGTTTCTAACCAACCTTAAATGTTCCTAACAATTTTACACTAAACAATTCACCCCTACTCTTGTATTTTAAGCATCCTCAGATACTCCATACAGTTCCCTTTTATTTCGATCCTACATTTGGTATTATAGATTATATCATACTCACATACCGTCTCAAAAATTGGTATCAGAGGTTTGGTTCAATCTGAATTAATCTCACGATTATATTCAGAAGAGAAATCTTTTTCTTCTCATTTTTTTTCCGGATTCATATTTTGCTTAGAAATACCTTGTTTTATTATTATTTATGAGGAATATTTTCTATGTTTACAAAATTTTCCTATTAACATGTTTTTATGGAATGATTTTCTATAAGATGATAGGAATGAATTTTGGTTCCATAGACAATCTCAATCAAACTAGACCACCTATCTTTAATGGAAATGATTATGAATATTGGGGAGATCGTATGAATACTTTTGTTATCAATACTGGAGTTTATTACTTTGTTATGCTTACTGGAGGATATAAAATCCCAGACAAGGAAGTTAGTACATTTACCAAGTAAGAAAATAATGAATTTCAATTGAATTATAAGGTATGAAATACATTGCTTTGTTCAATGAATAGAAATATATATAGCCAAATTTCATCTTGTGAAACAGCAAATTGTATTTAGAAGAAACTTGAAGTTACTCACTTTGGGACTTCCAAATTAATTGAAACAAGAAGAGCCATGCTTAGTGCCGAATATCATGGTTTCCTCATTCCTTTTAGAGAACCCATATATAAGGTGCAACAAAGATTCATGAATATTGTGAATATTTTACCATCCATGGGTGGGAAAGGATTAGATGATGAAACATTTGTTGATAAGATCATAGACATCATGCCCAATGAGTGGGAATCCATGATAACTGCTATTGATGAAAACAGAAAGGTTGATCACATTTCTGTTGATGAACTATTTGGAACTCTTCTTCAGCATGAAACTAGAATGAAGAGAGATGCTGATAATGTAAAGAAGAAGAATGGGAATGACAATGTTACTTTTACTACAAATTCAAATCATATTAAAGCTAAGACTCCTGAGATAGTTACCAGATATAAATCTAAGAAGGTTGTTATCCAATCTGAATCTAGGGGAATTGAATCCTTAGAGAATGAGTTATAAAATCTTTCTTAAAGGATGAACAATATTGCTGGACAGAGGAACTTTCAATCCAGATACAAGAAGAAAGAAAGGAAAGATAAGAAATATTCAGAAGTTACATGTTATGAATGCAAGAGGGATGGACACATAAGACCTGATTGTACTATGCTTAAGAGAATAGAAAGATAGGAAAAGAATTATGAGAGAAACAAAAAGATGTATTAGAAGGCTAATGCAAAGAATGTCATGAAAGCTAATGACACTTGGAGTGCCAGTGGTGGTGACTCTTTAGATGAATATTCAGATTACAAATCATCTGGGCAGAAGAATCTTGTTATAATAGCCAGACTACCTATTGACAATCATTGGTTAATGGGTAAGGTACACAATGCTGAAACTATGACCAATGTTTCATTAAATGCTAACCATTACTATATCTCTTCAGAAGAAGAATCTTCTTCTGATGAAGTTAATATTTTAACTACCTATAAATAAGTTTCTAGGTTTTCCAAACTTCTTAAGATTGAGAATTGAAAACTCATGAAATAGATTGATAAGGAAAATTCTAGGAATACTATTATTTCTAAGGAAATATTAGATCATTCTAAAGATCATGATACGAAAAATGTTGATGTTGAAAGTATTTCAAAAAATCATGAGGAAGTAAATTCTGAGAATAATAAACTTTCAAAGGATCTAGAAAATGTAATTTCTAAGAAAAATGTTTTCGAGCCTAACTCTAGTGAAAAATAAAATGTTATGGAAGACAAGAACCTTGTTATCAAAGTAAAATCTGAAATATTTTCCTGGAGAAAGTTTTTGTCAAACTTTACATTAGGTAAGGAAAAATTTGATAATATGTATTCTCAAATCCGACCTCTAAGGAATAGTTCTGGTTTTGGTTATACAAGTTCTAAACTAGTTTTTAGTGACAATTAATTTGTTCCACAAAGTGCTCCATTCTGTACTAAGTGTTAGTTTGGTGGACATTGGGAAAAAAATCGTTCCCTAAACAAATCTCAGTCTTTTGGATTTCATAAAGCCTATTTTTCTAAAAATATGTGGGTACCTAATATTTTTCATTCTGATATTTTTGGATCCAAGAATGTTTGGGTTCCAAAAACCACAATTTTTCTTATTTTTAGGAATATATAGAAAGTAACAACAACAATACATGGTACATGGATAGTAGATGTTCCCGGCAAAAGACTGGTAACAAAACCTATTTTGAAAATATTTTCAAGATGAAAGGAGGAAAAGTATCTTTCAGAGATAATGGTTAGGGAGAAATTATTGGTATAAGTAAAATCTTTCTACTTGGAAAAACTTTGATTTTAAATGTTTTATTTGTTAAGGGTCTTAAGAACAACCTGATTAGCATAATCCAATTATGTGATGAAGGTTACCTTGTGAATTTTAGGAATGAAAAGTTCTTAGTTCAGAATTCCAAGGAAGATTTTATTCTTTCTGTCCATAGGCAATAGAATGTTTACACACTAAACTTAGAAGACCTTAGGATCCAAGACATACCTTTCCTTAGTGCAAAGGAAGATCATTCTTGGTTTTTTAATAGAAGGTTAGGTCACTGTAACCTTAGGAACTTATGCAAACATTATATGAAAAGATTAGTTAAGGATCTACCAGAATATAGATTTGAATATTCAAGAGTTTGTGATCTTTTTGAATATATAAAACAACATAAATCAAGTTTTAAATAAATCGGTGACTTCACAAATATTGATGCATTACAGTTAGTGTATATGGATTTTTTTGGTCTTACAAAAACTGGAAGCATTGGAGTCAAGTATTATGTATTTGTCTTGGTTGATGATTACACTAGATTTACGTGGGTCTATTTTCTAGCAAATAAGTCTGAAGATTTTTCATATTTCAAAAGTTTTATAGCCCAAGTTAAAAATGAGAAAATCCTTCCATTGAAAACTATTCATAGTGATCATGGTGGAGAATTTCAAAATTCTTATTTTGAAACATTTTGTAGTAGAAAAGGCATTACTCATGGCTTCTCAGCACCAAGAACACCTCAAAAAAATGGTGTTGTTGAAAGAAGAAATCAAATTCTTCAAGGGATAAATTGAACCATGTGGAGTGAGTATTCTGTAGCTAATCATTTTTGGGTTGAAGCTGTAAGTACTGCTTGTTATACTATAAATAAAGTATTGATTAGACCTTTATTAATAAAACTCCTTATGGGTTATGGAATGGTATAAAACCTTAACATTCTTATGAAGGACTTGGGGAATGGCTCCTCACTCTCCTGGGCGCTCCCGACCTTTCGTCCCGTTTTCTAGTGTTTCGACTTTCTCAGGCTGTGATGGTTCCTCCGCTCTGCTCCTCTTAGGCTCTTCTTCTCTCATTATCGCGCTGGGATGTACTCTCATTCAGATTTTTATTCTCTACTACTTGACTCTCTCTACTATGTGATGGTGATCTATTTTTCTAACCATCCGTCTCTTTGTGCTCTCTTCTTGCGGTCCCTAGATCCTCTCCATGTCAGATTTGGAACATGGGATACGCTGAGAATTTGGGAAATCGATTTGGCGGACGTCCGATTTTTAGGCATTACATGAGTCGTTTTCTCTTCTTAGGGTTTCATTGCCATGCTTAGTTTCAGGTTTTGTCAGGCTTTCATTTTTTCAAGTTCAGGTTGTCTACTGGTTACGATTCTCCCTCTATGTTCATTATATGGATTCAATCCCATTTTTCTTCTTCCTTGTTCCATGGTGTTGTGGGTTGTGATTCTGTTTCCGTCTAGTGGATGGTGATGTTGGTCTTTTCAGTTTTTTGTGATGGTTGTGTGTCTGGTTGGATTTTTGGTGTTGCGGATGACGTTATCTTGCTGGGGAATGTGTGTGTATGTTATGGTTGCGTGCTTGTTCAAGGCGAAGGTCTCAAATCTCTGTGGGGAATTCAGTCACCCAAATCTTCCCTAGCCTCGAGTCCCATTTCTCCTTCCCAGGTCGGCCAGGTGTGATGGTTCTTCGGGGATTTGGGAAGTGATGTTTGGGTGGCCAATATCTTTCCAAGGGATGAGTTATTCGCTCGAAAGTCTGATGCGATGGAGTATGTCCGTTCTGATGAGTCTTATAGGTTTTCGTTTATGATGGTTTGTGATGGTGTGTTTGTGGAAGGACGACTGCGAGGGAACGGGGTAGATGGTGATTATTCTTCGATACATAACAATGAGGCTGTGTCGAGTAATAAGGATGGTGACCGTGGTGTTGGAAGCTCTGGTGATGCCTACGGTGATGATGAAGGTGGTGGTTTCCGAGAAGTGATGATGAAGGAGATGTCTGGTTGAATTGAGGCAGGTGACTGAATCAACGTTTTCGCAATTTGAGGTGGCTCTTTGATCAAGTCATGATGGCTGGAGACTGGCATGATGGTTGTGATCTCGAGGAAGGCGTGTGAATGATGGAGGTTTTGAATTTTGAATGATATGTTTTTGGAAGGCGGTGGTGGTGGCATAGATAAGGGTTGGATGTAGTGTTTGGTTGAATTTGAATGTTGTATGCTGTAATTCTGGTGCTGGGTTGAATCTGGTGGTTTTGTGAGGGTCTACTAGACTTTCCTACTTTAAGGTTTTTGGTTGCAATGTATTCATTCTAAATACTTAAGATAATCTACATAAATTTTCACCAAAATCTGATGATGGAATTTTCTTAGGCTACTCCAAAACTTCTAAGGCTTATAGAGTTTTCAATAAAAACACTTGTACTGTTGAAGAGATAGTACATGTGAAATTTGATGAAACTAATCCTTTTGTTTTTAAACGACCCCAACCTACATCCTTGGATGTGTTTTCAAAAACTTATTATCAACCTTTGATAGAAGATCCTTCTGATAAGGAAAATGTCCAAGAAGATAATTCTGGAACATTTACCCCAGAAGATTTCCTACGCTATGTTGATGAACAGGTTTTACAAATCCCAAATCAATTATTTCTAAAGAATCAACCCAGTGATAGTATCATTGGAGTTGTGAATAAACCTATAAGGACTAGAAGTTCCTTAAAAATGAAGTATAAAATCTCGCATTCCTTTCCCAATTAGAACCAAAAACCACTGATGAAGCTTTAGGTGATGTTGATTGGATTATTGCCATGCAAGATGAACTAAATGAATTCGAAAGGAAAAAAGTCTGGGCCTTGGGTGAAAGACCTAAGGAAACTTCGGTTATTGGAGTAAAATGGGTCTTCAGAAATAAGTGTGATGAAAATGGAATCATTGTAAGTAATAAAGCTAGATTGGTTGATAAAGGCTATAATCAACAATAAGGAATAGAAAATGAAGAAACCTATGCTCTAGTAGCTAGACTTGAATCTATTTATATTTTACTTGCCTTTGCAGCATTCTTCAATTTAATACTCTTTCAAATGGATTTGAAATGTGCTTTCCTTAATAGTTATGTTCAAGAGGATGTTTTTGATGAACAAAATCCTGGTTTTGAAGATAAAAAACATCCTGATCACATTTTTAGAGTTACCAATGCTTTGTATGGATTTAAACAAGCACCCAGAGCTTGGTATGATAGACTTATAGGATTTTTTATTCATAATAATTATGTTAAGGGAAATGAAGATCCAACATTTTTTATAAATAAAGATAAGAAAAATGTTTTTATTGTTCAAATTTATTTTGATGACATTATATTTGGTTCAACTCAGCAATCCATAACTGATTACTTTGCGGATCTAATGAAATCTGAGTTTGAAATGAGCATGATGGGTGAGTTAATATTTTTCCTTGGTTTTCAAATCCTTCTAAAACCAGAAGGAATCTATATGTCCCAAAATAAGTATATTAAATATCTTCTTAAGAAGTATGGATATGACAACACTAAGAGTATAAGTACTCCCATTGGTACCTCAAACACATTTGAACTTTATGAAGCTGGGAAACCATTAGATCAAACATATTTTAGAGGTATGATAAGAAGTTTACTTTACTTTAAAGCTAGTCATCCAGACTTAATGTTTTCTGTATGCTTATGTGAATGATATCAGTCTAATACTAAAGAATCTCATTTAAAGGTAGTGAAAAGAATTATTCACTGCTTAAAGGGAACCATGGATTTAGGACTCTTTTATACTTCTGGAAATGATTTTGTTTTAAAATGTTTTTCAGATGCTGACTTTGGTCAATGTAGAATGGATAGAAAGAGTACATCTGGAACTTGTCATTTCTTAAGAGATTCATTAGTTTCTTTTTCATGTAATAAGAAACACTCAGTAGCACTTTCCACTACTGAAGCTAAATATGTAGCAGCTGGAAGTTGTTGTGATCAAGTGTTGTAGATGCAACACACACTCACAGACTATGATATGAGTTTTACCAAAACACAATTTTTTTGTGATAATACATGTTCCATTTCCCTTAGTAAAAAACCTGCACATCTCTCTCATGCAAAACACATAGAT
Source organism: Viscum album (assembly GCA_963277665.1). Lineage (NCBI taxonomy): Eukaryota > Viridiplantae > Streptophyta > Magnoliopsida > Santalales > Viscaceae > Viscum > Viscum album. The sequence goes on from CAUJRU010000007.1 coordinate 4,659,874, forward strand.
ATTAGGTATCACTTTCTTAGGGATCACAAAAAAAAATAGATATCATTCTTCAATTTATCAGAACGCAAGATCAACTTGCTGATATTTTCACAAAATCATTACCCTCTAATAAATTTGAATACATTAAACAGAAGTTAGGAATAATAACCGTAAGGTAATCTTCCTTGTTAACTATCTTTTGAATTAATATCCTTAAAGTAATAAACTTTTTTTCATATAGGGAGTACATTTATTCATGGAGTTTTTCATATTTTTTGTAATGAAGTTTTTCATATTTTTTGTAATGAAGTTTTTCGTATTTTTCGTAATGAAGTTTTTCATATTTTTCATAATGATGGTTTTCATGTTTTTCGTAATGAAGTTTTTCATGTTTTTTGTAATGAATTTTTTCATGTTTTTCATAATGAAGTTTTTCATGTTTCTCATGATGGAGTGTTTCATGTTTATCGTAATGAATTTTTTCATTTTTTTCGTAATGAAGCTTTTTGTACCCAAAATTTTCGTAATCATGTTTTTAGTACTTCAAATTTTCATAATCAAGATTTTAGTAATTAAAAATATCATAATGATGATTTTTGTACTTGAAATTTTTGTAATGAAGATTTGTGTACTCATACTGTTTTTCTTAATGGTGGTTTTCGTAGTTTTTTTAAAAAAATTACCTATTAGGAATAATATTCCTAGCAATCCGAAAGGTATGATTATTTATTGAGTTTTCGTAATCACCTTTTACTTACTGGTAGTTTATTTTGTTTTTTTAAAAAAACTTTCTCAGATTCTAGTTTCCTCAAATCCAATTGTTTTCCTTTAGAAACCTTAAAAGATTAGATCCAACCAAATTTTCCATGCGGCTATCATTTCAACTGTCAGATCTAATCAGAAGAATTTTCATCCATTGGATTGAGATGGGAAGATGAACCTTCAAATCAACACCTATATAAAGGACCCCCAAAGGGTTGTCCAACATCAGTTTTCATGCTTTTTCATTTCAATGCTCTGCCCCTCTTTTAAAAGCCAATTCCGGATTTTCCATGGTTTCTTAATTCCGAATGTCTGGTGATGTTCCCTCTCAAGATATGTCTTCTATCAAGATGAATGCAGAGTGGAAGGTATACAGATAATGGCTGGTGCATCCTAATTTCTTCAACAAATATGACTCTATTATCTCAAAAAAATATCAAGCTGAATGGATGGGAGAGTGTCTGCATATCAATGCCAGGCGCTCAGGACTAGGTGTATTTGGATCTCCTTATTGAGTTTTATGAGTCAGTTAGTATCTTTAAGGAAGAAGGTAGAGAGAAGTTTTATGTCAAAATCTATGGAAAAACCTATGCTTTATCTTATACAAAAGAAGATAGTTTGGTTGGAGTTCCTTTTGAAGGGGAAATTGAATTTTGTTCACATAAATTGCCTGATGGTCAAGGAAGTTTTTTCAAGGTAAAAGATATGGAGTGTCTTGGACATTTCGATGTCAAGACTGCAAATATTTCTCATCAATCTACAAATTTTTGGATCCTCAAATTGTGGGTTCAAGGGTTTATCATTCCGAGTAATGGTGATAAATTCACCAGGAAGAAGAGTGATATGTATATCTTGGATTTCTTATTAAACCAAAGGAATATCAACATGATGAATCATATTCTCATCATGATAGAGAATATCATGAATGGAAATTTGAAAACTCATATTCTTATGTACCCGGCCATTATTTCCAAGCTTATTGTTCAAAGCTTGGAGTCCTTCAAAATCCCTTGTAGTTCAAATTCAAGGAATTAAAAATTTATTTTGACTAGAGATGATACTCTCAAAAGAAAGAAAGTTGGTTTTTCTAAGGAATCAAGAGAATTCTATGATCTCCCAGAGGAAGAAGCTGAAGCCATTCCGAAATAAAAAGATGTGGCTGAACAATCGAAGAAGGCTGGAAAGAAGAGGAAGTTGAAGGATGTTGTAGAAGAAAGTAAAATCTCAAAAGCTAAAGAAACACTATCCGCACCTCCAAATCCCAAGAAGAAGAAATCCTATCCCGATGAGGTTTTAGCCAAGTGGAGGGAAGACAAAAAGAACCAGAAGGAAGGAGAGCCATAGTTTGGATTGAATCCTACAGGGGCCAAAGCTTTGAAAGAGAAGGCATCTTATGAGATTGAGAAAAAAGCTAAGGAAAAGATGCAAAAGAAGATTATGTCTGAGGATGAAATTTGTCAATCCCTTCTGAGGAATACTAAAATAGCATCTCAGAATATCCCAGTACCGAAATCGTTCTTGGTTGAGACTTTACCTGAGACTCTAGGGAAGAAGTTTTTCACTCCAGAAAAATCCCAAGGAAAAATTGTTGAAGAAAAGGTAGTTGAAGAAAAAGGAGAAGAAGAGATTGAAAGTAGTGATGGCACTGATGAAATTATAAAGCAAGTTTAAGATTATCATGAAAATGAAACCCCATCTGAGAAGCTATCAATTCTAACTTCTGAAGTAGAGTCTGCAAAGCTCCCAACTCCTAAGAAGGATGAGGAAGGTGAATATGAGAAAGTTGAAGAAGAGGTTAACAAATTGTCTAAGTAAGAAAGCTATAATCATCACTTTATACACCATGCGGATGCTAAGGCTAGAGATAATAAGGAAAAGTTTGATGAAGATAAAATTGTTCAACTGTCAGAAAACAAACATGAGTCTCCTGATGAAGAAGCTGTTCCGAGAACCAATATGGGAAAACATGTGGTTGCTGATACACCTAAGAAAGAAATTTTAAGGAAGATGGAAGTTGGTGGATCTTCTAAGAGGAATTTGGTCGAGCTAGAGGAAGAACCATCACCGAGAGAAGTGTTAGATTTGGAATCATCAGCTCGAGGACATGATTTCTTCATTCAATCTCTACAGAAGCTTGTTGACACCAATCCGATCTTTCCAAGCATTGAATCCAGATATCAGATGCTCCAACACAGCATGAATCAGAAATCAGATTCTGTATCCATGGTAATGGAGAAATGTGTAAAGACTGAGGTTGACTATAAGAACTTCCTCATTAACTACGATTCCCATAGAAAATCTTGTAAGAATGTGGTCTGCTAGTCAAAGAATATAGTTGAATATTTGAGAGAGCATGATGAGTTTAAAAATGATGTTAAGGAAGCTTTTGATACCGAAGACATCAAAATCAAAGATATCACAAATATCTTTGACAAAATGCTAAATCTTGAGAAGAATACTCGGATTTAGGAGGTCAAGGATCTGAATGGGAAGTTGTACTCTGTTTCTCAAAGCTGGAAGAGATAAAGGGATCTCCGGATCGAGATTGAAGAGAAGCTAGTGAAGCAAGATGACTTGAAGAAGGTTTGGGCAAAGGCCCTGAAGGCTCCGGATCATAGGATCAAAGCCTTAGATAAGTAAGCATAGGAAGATCAAAAGAAGCTAAAGAAGCTGAAAACCATTGTGAATAAATTGACACCCATGGAAAAGGAAGGAAAATAAATCTGATCTTTTATTGTATTTTTTCCTTGTACAAATTCATCCAATATTAATGAAATTTTGGTTTCTTGTTTTAGTTTGGTTGCTCTATTATAATATTTCAAGTACCATATTTTTTTCCATTCCCTCAAATTCTTTTTGAAAATCAAAAATGGGGAGAAAGGAAAAAAGAATTCTAAGTAAAGAATAAATATCCCTATGTAAGGGGGAGTTTATCTAAGGGGGAGTTTTCACTAAAGAGATTTCCGTACTCAAGATAATGAAAAATATCATTCCGAAAATCTAGAATATGATCCTTATTTTTTCAAAACCTAAGGGAGAGTTAGTCGTATTCAAAATTGCCAATATTTAAAGGGATATAATTTTTATTTCAAAATCTATAAAAAAAATTCTATGTCCTTATATTATTTTTCATAAGGATGTTTCTGCTTTCCAAAAAGGGGGATATTGTTGAGTCAATAAGGTTTTCCATATGAATTTTCCATTCCTTCATACTTGGGGGAGATTGTTGAGTCATTAAAGTTTCCTTATGACTTTACCATTCCTAATTATTTTAAAAATCACAAACACCTTATCTCAAGGAAAATCCCTTTTTACCCTGTGTTTTTCTTCTATAAGGAAAAATATCATTTACCATGAAAATTTATCCTTACCATGTTTTTATTTTTCATATAATAATTTTTATAAGGGTAAAATTAGGTTTGTAACCAAAACCTTGGAATCCTACAAATAAATATATATGAATCATTCTGTTTTAGGATCTGAATCCTCAGAATTCTGGTTACAAAATCTTCTAAGTTCTGACTCTGAATTCTAAATACAAATTCTGGTTATGAACTCTTCTGAGTTCTAACTCTGAATTCTAAATACGTATTCTGGTTACGAACTCTTCCGAGTTTTGACTCCGAGTTCTCTAAATACCGACTCTGAACTCGTATGAGTTCTGACTCCAAATTCTCATGACCTCTGACTCCGAACATTGTAAGTTTTGGTTCTGAATTCTTGTGAATTCAGATTCCAAATTTACTTGAAATTTAGACTCTGAAATTCAATAGAGATCAGGTTCTGAATACCTAGAAAATAGAATATGAATATCCTTGTATTATAGACTCCGAATTCATTTTTGGTTAGACTCCAAGATTTTGTTTTCTTACATTCCGAATATTTGATTTTGATTATGTAACCATATTTTTTCTTACCCATGTTTTGTTACAAAATGATGTCGTGCAATCAGTTACTAACTACCCGTTGTTTGAGAGACACATGTACATGTCCCTCTAAAATTCAAGGAAAAATATGAACATTGGAGGAGGGAGATGACTATTGGAACTGTGCCTATAAATAGGAGCTCATTTTAAAGTGCTCATAGAAGTTGATCAATCTAGATATTACATGATTCTAAAGTTATTTCTAGAGAGAGAGGCTTTATTGCTTTGTGCGTACTGAACTTCCTGACCAGATTTTCTTTGTGCGACTCTGATTGTTGCTGTGTACAATCGATGGCTTCTGGGGATATGAAAACAGAGGTTCCGACTACCTTGAAGTTGAGGGATTCCTTGGTGAGGAAGACAGAGGTGCATGCTACCTTGATGTTAAGGGATTCCTTGCTGAAGAAGACAGATGTTCTGACTACCTAAAAGTTGAGGTCTTGGGGTATAGAAAGATATAATCCAATATTCATATCGAGGGCTTACCCTGGTGTGGGTAAGACATAATTTCTTGAATGTATAAATCAAGGGACCTTTATCCAAGGTTGTTGGATACCCTTCTCTTTGGGTTAAAATATTTACTACTTGTTACTTGTTTTGTAACAAGTTTTCCGCTCCATTTTATTTCTTGAGGAATGTATAACTATCTTATACTTCCTTATTCTTGTACTCTGACTTAGTGAGATGCTATATGCTTTAAGGTAGAATCCTAATCTTGTTAAACTTTCATTATGTTTCATTTTCTAGAACCATCTTTCCGGATTTTCATTCTCAGAATCACTTTTCTGGAATCTAGCAAGTGTGTATAACATAGAGGTTTTGTGAATTTACCTTGTTTGACATTGTTAAACAATAGAAAGGTTTCTAACCAACTTTAAAAGTTCCTAAAGATTTTTTAAAGTATAAAATTCACCCGCTAGTATTTTAAGAATCATTAGATACTCCATACAGAATCCCTTTTATTTCGATCTTACATTTTGTATTATAGAGTTTGTCATACTCATATACCACTCAACATAAATAGCCCTAACAAACCATGAATAACCCCATAAACACTAAAAACATTAAAAAATCATGCAAAACCCTAACGAACCATAAAAAACAATAAAAAACCCTAACAAACCCAAAAAAATCCCTAAAACACTAACAAACCCCAAAAGACCCTAAAAAACATAAAAATCCCTATCAAACCCCAAGAAGCACTATGAAACCCAAATAAACACCAAAAAACCCGAAGAAACCCTAAAAATCCATAAGAAAACATAAGAAACCCTAAAAAACCCTAAAACCCTAACAAAACCCTAAGCAAACCTAAAAAACACTAACACACCCTTAGAAACTCTAACACACCCCTAGAAACCCTAACACACCCTTAGAAACTGTAGCACACCATTATAAACCCCAACACACCAATTAAACCCTACCACAACCATAGAAACCCATAGAAAACATATCACACCTTTAGAAACCCTAAACCGACCATAAAAACCCTAACCCACCCTTAGAAACCCTAACACACCCTTAAAAAATCTAACAAACCATTAGATACCCTAAATAACTCTAATAAGCAATAATAAATCCTAACAAACCCTACCAACCAATAATAAACCATAATAAACCCTAATAAACCCTAATGCCCACTACTAAACCCTAATAAACACTAATAAAACGTAATAAACTCTAAAAACACCATTAGACCCCAATAAAAGCTTCAAAATACCTAAAAACCCAAACTTACAAAAAAAATGCTATTAAACCATTCAAAATGCTAATATTCACAAAAAAACCCCATCAAACCTGGAAAAACCTGAATTAACCTAAAAACACTAAAAACCCAAGAAAACCAAAAAACCCAAAAAAATCCTAAAAAATCCTAAAAAACCCTAAAACCCTAAAAAATCCTAAAAACCCTAAAAACCCCTAAAAACACGAAATAACGGAAAAAACCCGAAAACAAACCTAAAAAACCCAAAAAGACCGTAAAAACTCTAAAAAACCTCAAAAATGCTAAAATGCCTAAAAATAACTAAAATGTTAAATAACCCCTAAAAGGCCTAAAAATTCCTAAAAAAACCCTAATCAACCCTAATCAACCCTTAGATGCCCGAAATACCCCCTTGAAAACCCTAAAAACCTCAAAACAAACCCAAATACACCATAAAGAACCCCAAAGAACCCTAAAAATCCCTAAAGAACCACTAAAGCCTCTAACAACACTGCAGAAACCCTAACAATTGCTACAAAAAATTAAAAATGATTCAAAACCCCCAAAATACAACATAACCCCAACAAACTATAAAATAACCCTAACAAAGCATAAAAAATCCAAACACACCCATAAAACCCAAAAAAACGCATAAAACCCTAAACAACTCAAACAAACCGCAAAAAATCCTATAAACTCTAACAAAACCTAAGAAGACCTAACAAACACTAATAACCCCTAAGAACCACTAATAAACCCAAATAACCCATAAACCCCACTATTAAACCCTAAAAACGCTAATAAACACTAATAAATTGTAATAACCTGTAAAAAACCCTAAAAACTCTATTAGACCCTAATAAACATTAAAAAAGACCTAAACCCCTAATATTGAATAAAAAACTATTAGACCCTAATAGACCCAAATAATCACTAAAAACCCTAACAAACTCGTTAAAACAATACAAAAACCTCCAAATAATAGCCTAGAAAACCCGACAACCCACTAATAAACCCTAACAAACCCTAATAACCCCAAAATAAATCGTAACAAAACCTAAGAACCTCAAATAAATCATAAAAAATCCTAAAAAACAAATAAACCCATAAACCTCCCCAAAAAACCATTAAAAAGCCATCAGATACCATAAAAAACCATAAACACTCGTTAAAAACCTTTAAAAACCCTAAAAATACTACAAACCATAAACAACCATTAAAACCCTAAAAATGATTCAAATACATACATACACCCTATAAACATTACATAAACCCTTAAAATCCAACAAAACCCCAAAAACATATCATAAACCAAAAAATGAAACATAAACCCAAAAAAACGCTACATAAACCTTAAAAGCACTACGTAAACCCTAGAACTGTAACATAAACCCTAAAAAACACAACATTAACCGTAAAATGAAACATAAACATTAACAACGCTACATAAAACCAAAAAACACAAAATTAATCCTAAAAACACTACATGAACAATAAAAACGTTACAAAAACCCCAAAAAATACAACATAAATGCTACATCGCCCCTAAAAAGGGTACATAAACCCAGAAAACGCAACATAAACCCTAAAAATTCTACATAAAACCTATACCCTAAACATGCTACATAAACCCTAAAAATGTTACATAAACCCTAAAAATGATTCATAAAATCTAAAACTGCTAACAAAACTCTAAAAACGCAACAAAAACACTAAAAATGATACATAAACTCTAACAACACTACACAAACCCTAAAAAATGGTACAAAATCCGTAAAGACGCTTAAAAAACCTCAAAAATATTAAACCCTAATATACCATAATATAAAAAGCTAAACCCTAATAAACCCCTAATAAACTCTAAAAATCCTTAAAAACACCTTATAATCCCTAAAAACCCTATGAAACACTACTCAACCCTAATAAAACCTCAAAAATACCTAATAAACTCAAATAAATGATATTAAAACCTAATAAACCCTAAAAACAAATTATGAAAACCTGAAAAACCCTAACCAGCCCTAATAGACACAAATAAACACTAATAAAACCTAATAAACCCCAAACAAACCCTAAAAATCTCTAATAAACCATAAATAAAGCTAAATAAACACTACTCAACCCTAACAAACCTTAACACACCATAATAACCCCTAATAAAACCCTACAAACCCTAATAAAGAAAAACAATGCTTGTATACCATAAAAAATCCCGAGAAACCCTAATAAACTCTAATATAACCTAATAATCCCTAAAAATTCTCACAAACAATAAAAAAATGATCACAAACAATAAAAACACACTTTATTGCATAAAAAGACCTAAAAACACTAATATAACATAATAAAGACAGAAAAGGTTGATATACCATACAAATCTATTGAAACCCTGATAAACTCTAATATAACCTAATAAACCCTAAAAATGATCACAAACAAAAACAAAATGCCCACAAACAATAAAAACACGCTATATTATCTAAAAAGACCTAAAAACACTAATATCACCTATTAAAACAAAAAAACAAATAAACCCATAACAAACCCTAATAAACCCTAATAAAAACTAATATACCCTAATAAAACTATAATAAAACCCTAGAAATACCTTCTCAACCCTAATAAACTGCGACAGACCATAACAAAACCTAATAAAACCCAACTACACCCCAATAAACAAAAAAACGAAAACAAACCATTAAAAAAACTAGAAACACTAATAAACCATAATAAATTAAAAATAAAAGCTAATAAACCATTAAAAATGCTCACAAACACTAAAAACACGCTAATAAAACCTAAAAAGTCATAACAAACCCTCATATATATTAACAAAAACTAAAAAAACACTCGTATACCCTAATAAAAACACTAACAAACCCTAGTAAACCTTAAAAATCCCTATGAAACCCTAATAAACTGTAATCAACCCGAATAAAACCTAATAAAACCTTAAAGATACCAACTCAACCCTAATAAAACACTAAAAATACCTACTCAACACAAATAAACCTTAACACACCATAATAAACCATAATAAACCCCACTAAACCCTAAAAAAGCAAATATACCATTAAAAATCCCTAAACCCCCTATTAAATTCTAATAAAACCTAACAAAGCATAAAAGTGAAAATAAACCCGAATAAACAACACTAAACACTATAAAACCCTAATATACCCTATTAAAATTTAATAAACAATAATGAACCATAATGAAGCCTAATAAATCCTAAACATACCTAAATATACCGTATTATACCATAATATTCCCTAATAAACCCAACTCAATCCGAATAAAACCCTAATAAACCTTGACACACCTTAATAAACCCTAATAAAATCCTAACAACCCCCACCAAACCCTAAAAACACTAATATACCATTAAAATCCCCTAAAACCCTAACAAACCATAATAAATTTTAATAACAGCTAAAAATGATAGTAAAACCTAAAAACACCTCTAATAATAATACTAGTAATAACGCATGTGCAAATGCGTATGCATGTGCATGGTTTAACTAATAAATCATAACGCACGTGCATTTGTATATGCCTATGCATTTCCATGTGAATGATAATAAATAATAAATAATAAATAATAACGCATGTGAATTTCATGTGTATGTGCATGTGCATTTGAATGATAACAAATAATAAATAATTATGCACATACAAGTGCATGTGCATGTGAATGTGCATGTGCATGTTCATGTGCATGTGCATGTGCATGTGCATGTGCATTTGCATGTGCATGTGCATGTGCATGTGCATGTGCATGTGCATGGTAATAAATAATAACCAAATCCACAGGAATGTGCATTTTCATGTGAATGATAACAAATAATAAATAATAACACATGTGATAATAGAATAACACACGTGCATTGCGTGTGCACGTGCATTAGAATAAATAATAATAACACATGTGATAATAGAATAACGCAAGTGTATTGCATTTTCACGTGCATGATAATAAATAATATATAATAATGCATGTGCATGTGCATTTACATGTAATGATAATGATAATGATGCATGCACGTGTATGGTAATAAATAATAAATAACAACACACTTGCATGTGCATTTGTATTTGATGATACAAACAACAAGAAAAAACAAAAATAATTATAATAATTTAATAACTCAAGTGCATTTCATGTGCACGTGCATAATAGTAAATAATAAATAAATAATAATAAATAAGAACGCACATGCATGTTCATGTGCATTTACATATGATGATAATATTAATAACACAAATTGTAATAATAATAATGATAATAATAATAACGCATGAACGTGCATGGTAATAAATAATAAATAACAACGCACATGCATGTGCATTTTCATGTCATAGTGATAATAATAATGATAATGATAATAATAATAATAATAATAATAGAAATTGTGATGATAATAATTATAATAATTATTATAATAATAATAAAGGAATAATACAAGTGCATTGCATATGCACGTACATGGTAATAAATAATAAATAATAACGCATGTGCGTCTACAATTGCACGTGATGATAGTAATAATTACAGCAGTAGAAATAATAGTAGTAGTGGTGGTGATAATAGTAGTAGTACTAATTCATATGATAATAGAATATTGCATGTGCATTACGTGTGCATGTGTATGGTAAAAAATAATAACTACCGTGCATTGCATTTGCATGTGATGATGGTGATGATGATAATAGTAATAATTAATTTAATAATATTAATTATAACAATGCAGGTGATAATAGAATAACGCACGTTCATTGAATGTGCTTGTATGTGCATTTGGATGTGCATTATCATGTGGTTATAATAACAAAACAACAACAACAACCACAATAATAATAACAACGCATGTGATAATAAAATAACGTGTGTGCATAGCATGTGCACGTGCATGGTAATAAAAATATAATAATAACGGATGTTCATGTCCATGTGCATTTTCATGAGATGATGATAATAATAATAAAAAAAATAATAGTAATAATAAATTATAGTTGTTTGAAAAAAGAGCAGACATGAAAAAAGAGCTAGAATGGGTGTCTCGAAAATCCTAACAAATCACAGATTCATTAAAAAAGGCATAAATTCTTCCTCAGGTGTCCATTTCCACTAAGTGAATAGTCAAAATAAATCTAATGGAACTAAATACGATAAAAATATGTGTTGGAGGCGGAACATAGACACAGATCAGAGGTAATGACCGTTTTAAGAAAAATTTGATTGGGATCTTTACACGGAAATGGAGTTTTTGAAGCCTTCTGATGGGTTTTTGGGATTTTAGGGTCCCAAACATGACATTAACTTTGTTAAAGTTATCCATCTGTGTATATCTCTTCTCTGCCTTTGATTTGATATTTTGTATAGTTCAAACAGACAACCGGAGTGAGAGTTATGGTCGTTTGAAGTTGGACCTTTTTTGGAGTGGTATAACTAATATATATTATTTTTCATTGACCTTCTCATAGTTTCTACTAAAAATGGTCCTCACTCATCTCAGGAGCTTTTATTTGACTGGTCACAACCCTCAAACGGACGCCCGAGGAGAAGTTATGCCTATTTTAGTGGGTTGTGGGTTTCTTAGGCTTTTAGGCGTTAGGAGAGTTGCTCTGTTTAAAACGACAATAACTTCTACCACGTGTGTTCATTTTGGGTCCACCACATATTAAATCGAATATTGTGAAAAGATACACACTCTGGTAACCACTAGAACCCTTTCTGACATTCTTCAACCCCGAAAAAGACCCAAAATCCCTTTGGATGGTGAAAAGATTGGCTTCTGGTGTCCGTTTTGCCATAACATATTCTATTGGTCTCTATTTTTCCTGTACCATATATCAAATCAAAACATGAGACTAGACCTACACTCCTATAACCACTGAAGCACCTCCTCACATTCTTGAAGGCCCAAAAAGGTACTTAAACCCTACAAAAGCCCATAACATCTACTCTAGGAGTTGGTTTTGCCTATACCATATATCAAATCGAAGCTTTCATCTAGATCTAAACATCTATTAGCAATAGTAACACCTTATCACGTTCCTAAATACCCAAAAGGTCCTTAAGTCCTCCAAATGACCATAACTTCTGCTTTGGTTGTCCGTTTCACCTCTACCACATATCAAATTGAAACTTGCGACTAGCTTTACTTTACACATCTATGAGAACCATGAACAACTAAATAAACCAAACAAACCATGAATAACCCCATTAACAATAAAAACCATGCAAAACCCTAAGAGACCCTAACAAACCCTAAAAACACTAACAAACCCATAAAACCCTAACAAACCCTAAAAACCCCAAAAAACCCCTAAGAAACCAAACATACCCTAAAAACCCCTAACAAACCCTTACAAGCCCTAAAACCCCCAAAAAGCACTAGGTAACCCCAATAAACACAAAAACCCAAAGAAACCAAAAACAACTCTATGTAACCATAAGAAACACTAACATAACCCAAAAAACCCAAACAAAATCTTAAGAAAACCTAAGAAACACTAACACACCCTTAAAAACCCTTACACACCCTTAGAAACCCTAACACACCCTTATAAACCCTAGCACACCCTTAGAAACCCCAAAAACCCCATAGAAACCCTAACACAACCTTAGAAGCCCTTAAAAATCATAACACACACTTAGAAACCCTAACCCACCCATAAAAACCCAAACCCACCCTTAGAAACCCTAGCACACCCTTAGAAACCCTAACAAACGCTTAGACACCCTAAATCACTCTAGTAAGAACTAATAAATCCTACCAAACCCTACCAACCAATAATAAACCATAATAAACCCTAATAAACCCTAAATCCCACTACTAAACCCTAATAAACACTAATAAATCGTAATAAACCCTGAAACCCCTATTAGACTCCTATAAATGATAACAAAAACATAAAAATCCAAACATACAACAAAATTTTTATTAAACCATTCAAAATGCTAATATTCAAAAAAAACCTCCTAACAAAGCCAGCAAAACTTGAAAACCCCCTAAAAACCATATAAACCCAAAAAAATCCTAAAAACCCTAAAAACCCTAGAAATTCCTAAAAAACCCTAAAAACACTAAAAAACCCTAAATCCTCTAAAAAATTGAAAAAAACTGAAAAAACCCGAAAACAAACCTAAATACCCCAAAAAACTCAAAAAACCTCAAAAAACCCAAAAAAACCTAAAAACCACTAAAAATTCTAAAAAACCCTAAAAAGCCAAAAAAATCCTAACAAAACCCTAACCTAGACTATGAAACCCTTAAAACCCCTAGAAAACCCCTAGAAAACCCAAAAAACCTCAAAAGAAACCCTATACACCCTAAAAACCCTAAAAACACTAAAACCCCCAAAACCCTAAAGAACCATAATGAACCACTAAAGCCACTGACAACGATACATAAACCCTATCAATTTCCACAAAACCCGAAAAATGCTTCAAAACCCACAAAACGCAAACCCCCCCCCCCCTAAAAAATTGCTAAAATAACCCTAACAAAGCATAAAAAATCCAAACACACCCCTAAAACCGAAAAAAACAAATAAAACACCAAACAACTCAAACAAACTGTAACAAACCCTAAAAACCCTAAAAACCACTAATAACCCCTTATAACCACTAATAAACCCTAATGACCAATAAAACCCACTATTAAACCCTAAAATCCCTACTAAACACTAATAAATCGTAATAACCTGTAATAAGTCCAAACAAACTCTATTAGACCCTAATAAATGCTACAAAATCCAAAAAACCACTAATATACATTAAAAAACACTATTAAACCATAATAAATCCTAATAATCACTAAAACCCCTAACAAACCTGATGAAACGCTACAAAAATATCCCAATAATAGCCTAAAAAACCCTACAACCCACTAATAAACCCTAAAAACCCAAATAACCCCAAAATAAATCATAATAAACATTAACCGCCCCAAATAAATCGTAACAAATCCTAACAATGCCATATAAATCAAAACAAATAGAAACAAACCATAACAAACCCCTAATAAAACCCAATAAACCATAACAAATCATAATAAACCCAAATATATTGTAATAAACCCAAATACATGCTATTAAACCCTAATAAATAAAATAAACCCTAATAAATCTTAAATAACCCTAAAAATGTTGATAAACCCTAGAAAAATCAATTGATGCCTACAAAAGCCCAATAAAACCCTAATATATAATAACAAATTCAAATAAACTGTAACAAATCCAAAAGAAAACTAATAAACCCTAAATAACCCTAATAAACCCTAAATAAACTTATTAAACTTTAAAGAACACTAAAAAACCCAAAAAAAACCCAAAAAAACTGTAAAACACATTATATAAACCCTAAAAACAGCTAGAATACCCAAACAAACCCTAAAACACACTAAAAACCCTAACAACCCCTATCAATCCCAAAAAAATAAATAAACCCATTAAACCCCCCAAAAACCATTAAAAAGCCATAAGATACCATAAAAAACCATAAACACTCATTAACAAAACTTAAAAAACCTAAAAAACACTACAAACCATAAACAACCATTTAACCCTAAAAAAGGCTTCAAATAGATACATAAACACTTAAAACGTTACATAAACCCTAAAAAATGCAACAAAATCCCTAAAAAACGCAATATAAACCAAAAACGCAACATAAACCCAAAAAATACTAAATGAACCCTAAAATCACAACATAAACACTAGAACTATAACATAAACCCTAAAAAACAGAACATAAACTTAAAAGATGCAACATAAACATTAAAAAACGCTACATAAAACCTAAAAACTAAATATAAACCATAAAAACACTACATGAACCCTAAAAATGTTACATAAACCCTAACAAATGCAACATAAAAGCTACATCACCCCTAAAAGCGCTACATAAACCCAAAAAAAATAACATAAACCCTAAAAAATGCTACATAAAACCTAAAACCTAAACACGGTACATAAACCCTAAAAACATTACATAAACCCTAAAAATTATACATAAAGCTTGAAACCACAAACTAAGCCCTAAAATGCTATATATACACTAAAAATACAACATAACCTCTAACAACCCTACACAAACAATAAAAATGCTACAAAAACCCTAAAGACGCTTCAAATCTCTAAAAAATATTAAACCCTAATATACCATAATATAAAACATTCTACCCTAATAAACCCTTAATAAACCTCTTATAAACTCTAATAATCCCTAAAAACACCTTCTAATCGCTAAAAACACTAATAAAAAAATTCAACCCGAATAAACCCCCAAAATACCTAGTAAACCCTAATAAATGATAATAAAACCTAGTAAACCCTAAAAACACATTACAAAATCCTAAACAAACCTAACCAACCATAATAGACACTAATAAACACTAATAAAGCCTAATAAACCCCCAAAAAACCCTAAAAAGCTCTAATAAACAACAAATAAAGCCCAATAAACCCTACTCCACCCTAACAAACCTTAACACACCATTATAACCCATAATAAACCCCTACAAAAACCTAATAAAGAAAAAATGCTAGTATACCTCAAAAAATACCTAGAAACCCTGATAAACTCTAATATAACCTAATAAAACCTAAAAGGCTCACAAATAATAAAAAAACGACCACAAACAATAAAAATGTTCTCTATTTCCTAAAAAAACCTAAAAACACAAATATTTCCTAATAAAGACAAAAAACACTAATATACTTTACAAATCCCTAGAAACCCTAATAAACCATAATAAACTCTAATATTACCTAAGAAAACCTAAAAACACTCACAAACAATAAAAACATGCCATATTATCTAAAAATACCTAACAAACACTAATATAACCTAATAATATAAAAAAACTAATAAACCCCTAACAAACCCGAATAAACCCGAAAAATCCCTAATAAACCCTAATAAAAACTAATAAACCCTAATAAAACCCTAAAAATACCTTCTCAACCCTAATAAACCTTAACACACCATAAAAAAAACCTAATAAACCCAACAAAACCCCAATAAAAAAACACAAACTAACCATTAAAAAGCCCTAGAAACCCTAATAAACCACAATAAATTCAAATAAAAGCTAAAAACCCAATAAAAATGCTCAGAAACACTAAAAACATGCTAATAAAACCTTAAAAAGGCATAACAACCCCTCATGTATATTAACAAAAACTAAAAAACACTCATATACCCTAATAAAAACACTAACAAACCCTAGCAAACTCTAAAAAACCCTTACAAACCCTAATAAATCGTACTCAACCATAATAAACAATAATAAAACCTTAAATATACAGACTCAACCCTAATAAAACCCTAATAATACCTAATCAACCCTAATAAACATTAACACACCATAATAAAACATAATAAACCCCACAAAACCCTAAAAAACGAAAATTTACCATTAAAAACCTTAAAACCCCTAATAAATGCTAATAAAACCTAACAAAGCTTAAAAGCGCTAATAAACCTGAATAAACACTAATAAACACTAAAAATACCTAATATACCCTCTTAAAAACTAATTAACCATAATGAACCATAATAAACACTAATAATTCCTAAACATACCCAAATATACAATAATATACCATAATATACCCTAATAAACCCAACTCAATCCTAATAAAACCCTAAAAATACCAAATAAACCCTAATAAACCTTCACACACCATAATAAACCCTAATAAAATCCTAATAACCCCCACCAAACCCTAAAAAACGCTAATATACCATTAAAACCCCTAAATCCTAACAAACCATAATAAATGTTAATAACACCGAAAAATCCTAAAAAATTATAGTAAACCCTAAAAATACCTCTAATAATAATTGTAGTAACAACACACGTGCATGTGCATGGTTTAAATAATAAATCATAATGCATGTGCATGTGCATATGCATGTGCATTTACAATTTAATGATGATAAATAATAAATTATGAATAATAACACACGTGAATTGCATGTGTATGTGCATGTACATGTGAATGATAATAAAAAATAAATAATAAAGAACATCCAAGAGCATGTGCATGTGCATGTTCATGGTAATAAACAATAAATAATAAAAAAGTCCACATGAATGTGAATTTTCATGTGAATGATAATAAATAATAAATAATATAACATGCGATAATAGAATAACGCAAGTGCATTTCGTGTCCACGTGCATGAGAATAAATAATAATAACACATGTGATAATAGAATAACACAAGTGCATTGCATTTTCAATCGAATGGTAATAAATAATATATAATAATGCATGTGTATGTGCATTTAAATGTAATGATAATGATAATGAAAATTCACGTGCATGGTAATAAATAAAAAATAACAACGCACATGCATGGGCATTTGTATTTGACGATAAAAAAAATAATACTAATACTAATAATAATAAGAATAATAGAATAATGCAAGTGCATTGCATGTGCATGTGCATAGTAGTAATTAATAAATAAATAATAGTAAATAAGAATGCACATGCATGTGCATGTGAATTTACATTTGATTATAATATTAATAATACTATTTGTAATAATAATAATAAGGCTTACACGTGCATGGTAATAAATAATAAATAACAATGCACATGCATGTGGATTTGCATGTGGTAATGATAACAATACTGATAATGATAATAATAATAATAATAATAATAACTGTGATAATAATAATAAAAGAATAATACAAGTGCATTGCATATGCACGTGCATAGTAATAAAAAATAAATAATAACACACGTGCATCTGCATTTTCATGTGATGATAATAACAATGACAGCAGTAGTAGTAATATTAGTAGTAGTGGTGATGATATTATTAGTACCGAAGCATGTGATAATAGAATATTGCATGTGCATTACGTGTGTACATGCATGGTAATAAATAATAATGTGTGTGCATTGCATTTGCATGTGATGATGATGACAATGATATTATTATTATTATTATTATTATTAATGACACATGTGATAATACAATAACGCACGTGCATTGAACGTGTGTGTTTATCTATTTTCATTTGTATTTTCATGTGCATTTTCATGTGCATTTGCATTTGATGATAATAACAATAACAACAACAACAACCACAACAATAATAACAATAAGAATGACAATGTATGTGATAATAAAATAACTTATGTTCAATGCATGTGCATGTGCATGGTAATAAAAAATAAATAATAATGCACATGCACCTGCACATGCACGTGCATTATTTTTTATTTTTTATTACCATGCACGTGCACAACCAATGCACACACATTATTTTATTATCACATACGTTGTTATTCTTATTTTTATCATTATTATTGTGGTTGTTGTTGTTGTTATTGTTATTATCATCACATGAAAATACACATGCAAATGCACATGCAAATACATAAACACGCACCTTCAATGCACGCGCGTTATTCTATTATCACATGCATTGTTATTATTATTATTAATAATATTATTATAATTATCATCGTCATCGTCATCACCTGCAAATGCAATGCACACACGTTATTATTTATTACCATGCACATGCACACGTAATGCACATGCAATATTCTATTATCACATGCATTGGTACTAATACTATTATCACCACTACTACTACTATTATTACTACTGTTGTTATTATTACTATCATCACATGAAAATGTAGATGCACATGCGTTATTATTTATTATTTATTACCATGCACGTGCATATGCAATGCACTTGTATTATTCTATTAATAATATTATTATTATCACAATTTTTATTATTGTTGTTATTATTATTATTATCATTTTCATTATTATTATCATTATCACATGCAAATCCACAAGAATGTGCATTTTTATTTATTATTTATTACCATGCACGTGCATGCTTTATTATTATTATTATTACAATTAGTATTATTAATATTATTATAAAATGTAAATGCACATTCACATGCATGTGCGTTCTTATTGACTATTATTTATTTATTATTTACTACTATGCATGTGAACATGCAATGCACTTGTGTTATTCTATTATTAATGTTGTTGTTATTGTTGTTGTTGTTGTTGTTGTTGTTGTTTGTATCATCAAATACAAATGCACATGCACGTGCGTTGTTATTTATTATTTGTGAGCATTTTGTTTTTTTTGTGAGTGTTTTTAGGGTTTCTTAGGTTATATTAGACTTTATTATTGTTTATTAGGGTTTCTAGGGATTTTTATGGTATATTAGCAATTTTTGTCTTTATTAGGTTATATTAGTGTTTTTAGGTCTTTTTAGGTAATATAGCGCGTTTTTATTGTTTGTGATCGATTTTTTATTGTTTGTGATCATTTTTAGGTTTTATTAGGTTATATTAGAGTTTGTTATGGTTTCTAGTGATTTTTAAGGTATACTAGCAATTTTTTCTTTATTAGGGTTTTGTAGGTTCTTATTAGGGGTTATTATGGTGTGTTAAGGTTTGTTTGTAATACCCCGAGATTTTATGAATAATATTGTTTTTAATTTTATTGATGTCTTGTGTTGTACGCTACAACAAAGGAGTCTTGCACAACACGCAACCCTAACTTGGCTGCATTACACGCAATCACGACCTTCCTCGATAGCATGTGTTGTACGCAATACCGAGTTTCACTGAACAACGATATGCAATTAAAATATTATTAAAACTAGCCGTTATGAATAGTAATAACCACCTTTTGAAATTTTGTAAATTTTATCTTTCAAAATGGACTACATTTTTGGATTCAGAGAATCGAAATTAGCCTAGGGTGGAATTTTGGTATTTTTCTGAAAACTTTCAATTTTTGATGAATAGTGAAAACACTAGGTTACTATTTAAAAACCGACTTTTTATTTAAATAATTATTTATTTTATTTAAATTTATTTTATTTCAACATTGATACATAATACCTATATATGTTCAATGTAATTAATTGGAGTCATTTTATAATAATTTTAGATATATAAAAATTTTATTGAACTTTTGACTCTCTTTTACCCACCTCCTAGGAGAATTTGCAAATTTACATAAAATTTAATTTTACCGCTTTTGTGAATGGAATTTCAAAAATCCGAGATACACGGTTGATGTCAGTAAGTAAAATTTTGTTCAATGAGATGAAAATAATTTTTGTGAATAGTAACTTTTTACTTTTTTTTACCACGGTTAAAAGTAAATAGGGTAATTAAGGGTAAAAACGATATTATTATTACCCTAACACATGTCCTAATTCTATTGGATAAGTGATATTCTACCAAAAACAACCTTAGGAATAAAATATGACCATTTAGGCCCACTTGGATTAGATTAGGACATTTAATATTAATTTATTTAAAGAAGGGTTAAAATAGGTAAAATCAAAGTTTAATAAGTAAATTATTTTTAATATAGAGTTATACATAAGATAAATTCGACTATAAATATTCATTAGAAATATAAAATTATTTCCTACATAATGTTATTTTATTTATAATTTTTAGACATTAAATAATTTAATTTATTTATGACCCAAAGATGATGAAATAAATATCTTATTAATGAAATATTAACAATTAAAGAATGATTATAAAGTATATATAAGAAATAATAATGAAATATATGACATTATAAAGCTACTGGATTTATGTATATATATATGCATGTCATCTACTTAATTCCATTATACTCAATAAGGAAACGAAAACAGCGTTCATGCGTACGTACGGCCTACCGTCTCCATGAACGGTGTATTTCATTCCTTTTATCGATCTATAATATATATGTATATGATGAATATATATTATATATAAATAATGTTTTACATTCTGGAATTATTTAAATCATGATATGAGTAATAATATCAAGAACGACAAGTCGAAACACATACGATAAATGAAATAATTTTACCCAAAACGCTGCTTTAACATGGAAATTACAAAAGAACGGGTAATATAAAGTAATAAGTGAAACATATATGATATCATAACAATGAATATGATTATGTAATAAGTCAATGAAATTATTTAAATCATTATACAGGAGGTTCGGATCCATACGAATCATATCAGACCTAAGGTAAGGGATAATTTTGCAATCTCATTCTTATCCAAGATTGTTATTCGTAAGTATTTACTGGGGTTATTGTTATCATCCATGCCCATGCTTTCTGACAATGTTTTCATGTATGTTTAAATTCATTTTTATCCATTCTTGACATTTACTACATGGTATGTATGGAATCTTTCTATTAGGAGGTACTTTTTGACTTTTTCGGCAAAGGTACGAGAAGGATGTTTTTTTTCTAACTTATACGGAATGAAAGGATTTTTACGGTTTTATAAAGCCTTATTTTCAGGAAGATTCCTCCAAAATATTTCAGGACTATTTTCAACAAAATATTTTTCTTTAAAAATTGAATGGAATTTTGTGAAAAGAGAATGATTTTCATGATGAAAGGATATTTTCCTCAAGAATTCATTTCAAGTGCTTTATCAAAACCATTTTCCATCTAAGATGACATTATTTCATATGTGTATGTTTCAAGTATAATGTCTCTATGATTTATATTGTTTCAATTTTCTTATTATGAAATGATATCCATTTCTTTTATATGGATTATGTGATGATGGGATGATGTTTATGAAACCCATTTTATTCGTTGGGTTATTATGAATGATGTGTGTTTTTTTGTGTGGCACAAGTAAGAATGATTTAATTATGAGATGGGTGGGACCTATATCTCCCTCCAATGAATTGGGTAAAAATTTATATCTCATGAGATAGATATGGCTGGAACAACAAGTTAAACAGGTTCAGTAATACAGGACTGGAACGAGGAGTGAACTCTATTCAGAAAGGGACTTTGTCCACTAAGATGGTCTTGGAATCAATGCCTTAGCTACTATGTAAATCATAACATGTGCTTAATGGTTTCCACAATTACATGTTTTACTCCCATGCTATTTTATCATTCTTAATGTTTCTTTATGATCTATGCCTTACGTACTTCCATGTTTTATGTCATTACTCAAGATTTCATGTTTAAACATTATGTTCATGTTTTTAAGTTTAAATGTATAGGATTTGTTTTATTTTATCCATGCTTACCCTTACTGAGCATTTGAGCTCACCCTTTATATGTTTTCTTTTCCCCAGGATAAAAATAAAGGTTTTAGGTAAGTAAACAGAAAGGGAAAGATCGTTATGGGAGTTGTTGAAGATATTTCAACATGATTAGAAGTTTATATTCCGAGTTTCCAAAGACAATAAACTGTTACGGTCCTTGTGTGTCTGTTTTTGTTATGTATTAATTATTCCGCAAAAGTAATGTAATGTCCATGTACGTCAATCTTCGGGTCTCTACAGTTGGTATCAGAGGAAAGGTTTAGTCAACCTTTGGAAACTAGGATGTGAAAACATTAGTGAGATCCCTAGAGATATTTATAAGGTACGTCTAGGGATGTCCCTATGGATAAGTATACATATAGGATATAGTCTTAAAACTAAGGTAACGATTTTAGAATTTAACCTAAGGTGTTAGATATTGAGGGTACTCCCCCTTTACTATGTTGTTTTCCCTAGCATGATTTTTTCCTCTCACACTATTCTTTTTGGGTTTTAGAAAATGGCTGGAAACTGGAAGATTCACGATAATGGAGGATATTGCGGACAATGGAATGATATTCTTCAAGAGAAACCAAATGAAATGAGATCTAGAAGTCTAAACATCGTTATTATACCTAATCAGTAATCTCATAATATGATCAATAATCTCAACTTTGTTAAGTTTCCCGACTTAGATAATAAGAGAAAGATGGAGTTTCATGATGATCATAGAGGAAAGAAAGTTCAATTTCCCTCATGTAAATCATGTGGGAAGAGGCATCAGGGAGATTGTTTCAAAGGATCTGGAAGATTCTTTGGGTGTGGAAAAGAAGGACACAAAGCCAATAAGTGCAAAGGAAAAGGTTCAGTTAACACCATGGAAAAGGATAATGGTATTGCTACGACATCAACAGTGATTAGATGTTTTAAATGTGGAATGTATGGGCATTATACAAACCAATTCCCTAAGGGAAAATCTCATGAAGAGAATCAGCATGTTCATATGAGTAGTTTTTATGTGGATGATGATGAAGAGACTACAAATGAAATATGATATGAATGAAATGATGAAGCTCAGTCAGTGGTTTAAGAAGTTAGTGGAATGATTGTATGTTTATAAAGAATAATGTATGGTACTATGGAATAAAGAATCATCTAAGGATTTTTACACTATTGTTTTTCCTAAAGTATTCGAAACTATATGTTGAATGGTACAGGTAACCATGAAAAGTGATTCAAATATTTTGGAAAGCAGACGATATGCGCATAATGAAGGGATAAGAAGATAATGAGATGTATGATTGTATTCATGAGCTAATGATTGATATAAGGACTAAGTGATATCATGGTTTGAGTATATAGAATTTTGAGGATTTTGGTATGTGGAAAGAATTAACTTTTAACTGCATTCATGTTTTCACTAAGGTTCAATGGGTATTCATTCTTCAGGATAATACATGATTAATGTATTCACATGTTTGTAATTTGGCCAACAAGATATATCTTATGATATATGGGGGATAAATGATGGCATTCACATGATTGTTATGTGAAATTTCAAGTAATCATTTTCTTTATACTATGAGCTTGGACCAAAGTATTTTAGATAAGCCTAAAGATTGGAATGGATTATGATGGAAATAAGTTAGTATTGTTTAAGGATATAAATTTTTTTGATATTATTGATGGGATGTTATAGTAATATAGTTTTAAAAAAAGGACAACTTGCAGGACGACCGACAACCCATCCCATCGGACAAGGCTGTGGGAATCGAACCCACAACCGAAGTGCGACTGGACTTTATCACCTACTAATGGCCTACAGGAAGTCCCTGGTTAGTAGAAACAAGTTTTATTTTATTACGCGGTATGATATATGAAGTATAAGTTCATTTTTGGAATCGTATATGATTAACCTCACCATAGATGGACTTATGTATATTTGATAACTTTTGCTAACCTTTTGTTTGAAAAAGATGGAATGACCCATCATTCTATCACATGATTTGTTAACACTTCACGAATAACAAATTCAACTTCATTTCTTTAAGATATGAAGTGGAAATTGTTCAAAGTACAAACAACAGTGAGATTGTACCAAAATAAAGTAAGTATTTATTCTAATTCAAATTCTTCAACTTTAGGGAAATGATCTTGAAAACCAAAAATGTTTTCCTAGTTACCTTATATCCGATGAATCAGATGGTACCTTAGATCATCACAAATCTATGGCTTTGTGATTGTTGGCATTTTCATATCCATGTTCACAACCACTATCCATCAGAACATGATGGTTAGGTTTCTCTTCCATATCCATACTTTCACCTATGTTTTCCTATGTGGAAACCCATTGATTAGTTAATTTGGGTAACCGTTATGTTTCATACTTTAGTTTTTAAGGATTGGTTTTGGTATTCCTTTTTACGATGTGGGTTTCTATTAAAAAAACTTTCTAGTAGTAAACCAATTATAACCTCGACGAATTTCGAGGGCGAAATTCATTTTAAGGGGGGTAGAATGTAATACCCCGAGATTTTATAAAAAATATTATGTTTAATTTTATTGATATCTTGTGTTGTATGATACAACAAAGGAGTCTTGCACAAGACGCAACCCTAACTTGGTTGCATTACACTCAATCACGACCTTCCTCGATAGCGTGTGTTGTACGCAATACCGAGTTTCACTGAACAACGATATGCAATTAAAATATTATTAAAACTAGCTGTTATGAATAGTAATAACCACTATTTTAAATTTTTTAAATTTTATCTTTCAAAATGGACTTCATTTTTGGATTCGGAGAATCAAAATTATCCTAGGTTGAAATTTTGGTATTTTTCTGAAAACATTCAATTTTTGATGAATAGTGAAAACACTAGGTTACTATTTAAAAACTGACTTTTTATTTAAATAATTATTTATTTTATTTAAATTTATTTTAGGTCAAAATTGAGAAATAATACCTATATAAGTTCAATGTAATTCATTGGAATCATTTTATAATAATTTTAGATATATAAAAATTTTATTGAACTTTTGACCGTCTTTTACCCACCTCCTAGGAGAATTTGTAAATTTACATAAAACTTAATTTTACCACTTTTGTGAATGGAATTTAAAATATCTGAGAGAAACGGTTGATGTCAGTAAGTAAAATGTGGTTCAATGAGATGAAAATAATTTTGGTGAATAGTAACTTTTTACTTTTTTTACCACGGTTAAAAGTAAATAGGGTAATTAAGGGTAAAAATGATATTATTATTACCCTAAAACATGTACTAATTCTATTGGATAAGTGTAATTCGACCAAAAACAACATTAGGAATAAACTATGACCATTTAGGCCCACTTGGATTAGATTAGGACATTTAATATTAATTTATTTAACGAAGGGTTAAAATAGGTAAAATCAAAGTTTAATAAGTAAATAATTTTTAATATAGGTTTATACATAAGATAAATTTGACTAAAAATATTCATTAGAAATATAAAACTATTTCCTAGTCAATGGTATTTTATTTATAATTTTTAGACATTAAATAATTTAATTTATTTATGACACAAAGATGATGCAGTAATTATCGTATTAATAAAATATTGACATAATTGATGTTATAAATACCAAAATAAATGTAATTTGAGACTTTTTATGAATTAAAATAATTTTCTAGGTTAATATGACATGTTAGTATTGATTTAATAAACTTTTTTCGAACTAATAATTCTGTTATGATTTTCACAAAAATCAATTATTAAATAGTGTCAAAATTGACATAAAATAGTTTTTAAAACAACTATTATATTATTAATTGTTATTTTATTCCTAAAAATATAAGGTTCGGCCAAATGACTTATATAAGGTTATATATATTAATAATAAACAACTTGGGTTTCTTTTGACTTGTTATAGTATGTTTATTAACCTTATAGTGTAAGAACACAAAAAGACACGGTAAAAGTAAAATTATCTAACTTAATGTTAAATCTAAATGATAAGGTTAAAATAGTATCCTAAACTTTTCCAAATTCTATTTGATGAGATTATTTTGACCCATAACCAAATTATCTTTGAAATAAATTAATTTGGATCTATTTAGAACACAATATGACTTTATAATTAAATAATATTTTCAGTTTTTCCAAAGGTGCCCCTCTCCTCCCTTATAAAAGGGAACCTCCTTCCTCTCTTCCTCACACCACTTTGAGCCTTCATGCTCGGCCAAACCCTACCAAATTCTCTTATCCACTTCCCTAGAAACATCCTATAGGTCATGGTATTCTTCAAAGACCAATTTTTGTGCCCTAAGAGGAGGTCTCAAAGAGGCGCTTCAAAGAAGAGGTAAAGTCCATTACCGATTCTTTCAACTTTATTTCTTCTTCCACTTCTTCTTCTTTAGTTGTTTCATTATGAAGTAATAACATAAGTATCACTAATATAATGATATGTTATTATATGTATTAAACAACCCTATTTCACCTTCTATCCATCCTACGGAAAACAAAATCACTGCGCGTGCATACGTACGGAATACCGTCTCCACGCCGTGGTGTAATCTGTTTTTTCCAATACCACCATACTTGGATGGGTATAATGGTGTAAAGAATAACTATACATAGTTATTATAACACCATAATGATTCTGATATATTTTATCATCCACTCCAATTCAATTAAATAATTATGGAATCAATATCATCGCTCGTGCGTACGTACGGACTACCGTCTCCACGACGTGATGAGATTCATTCTCCATGTTAACCATTAAAGAATGATTATAAAGTATATATAAGCAATAATAATGAAATATATGAAATTATAAAGATAATGGATTTATGTATATATATATTCATGCCATCTACTTAATTCCATTATACTCAATAAGGAAATGAAAACAGCGTTCATGCGTACGTACGGCCTACCGTCTCCATGAACGGTGTAATTCATTCCTTTTATCGATCTATAATATAAATGTATATGATGAATATATATTATATATAAATCATGTTTTACATTAAATAATTATTTAAATCATGATATGAGTAATAATATCAAGAACGAAAAGTCGAAACACATACGATAAATGAAATAATTTTACCCAAAACGCTGCTTTAACATGGAATTTACAAAAGAACAGGTAATATAAAGTCATAAGTGAAACATATATGATATCATAATAATTAATATGATTATGTAATAAGTCAATGACATTATTTAAATCATTATACAGGAGGTTCGGATCCATACGAAGCATATCAGACCTAAGGTAAGGGGTAATTTTGCAATCTCATTCTTATCCGAGATTGTTATTCGTAAGTATTTACTGGGGTTATTGTTATCATCCATGCCCATGTTTTCTGACAATGTTTTCATGTATTCTTAAAGTCCTTTTTACCCATTTTTTGACTTTTACTACATGGTATGTATGGAATCATTCTATTACGAGGTACTTTTTGACTTTTCTGGCAAAAGTACGCGAAGAATGTTTTTTTCGAACTTATACGGAATGAAAGGATTTTTACAGTTTTATAAAGCCTTATTTTCATGAAGATTCCTCCAAAAGATTTCATGACTATTTTCAAAAAATATTTTTCTTTTAAAATTGAATGGAATTTTGTGAAAAGAAAATGATTTTCAAGATGAAAGGATATTTTCCTCAAGAATTCATTTCAAGTGCTTTATCAAAACCATTTTCCATCTAAGATGACATTATTTCATATGTGTATGTTTCAAGTATAATGTCTCTATGATTTATATTGTTTCACATTTCTTATTATGAAATGATATCCATTTCTTTTATATGGATTATGTGATGATGGGATGATGTTTATGAAACCCATTTTATTCGTTGGGTTATTATGAATGATGTGTGTTTTTTTTGTGGCACAAGTAAGAATGATTTCATTATGAGATGGGTGGGACCTATATCTACCTCTAATTCATTGGGTAAAGATTTATATCTCATGAGATAGACATGGCTGGAACAGAAAGTTAAACCGGTTCAGTAATAGAGGACTGGAACGAGGAGTGAACTCGATTCAGAAAGGGACTTCGTGCACTAAGATGGTCTTGGCATCAATGCCTTGGATACTATGGAAATCATAACATGTGCTTAATGGTTTCCACAATTACTTGTTTTACTCCCATGCTATTTTATCACGCTTAATGTTTCTTTATGATCTATGCCTTACGTACCTCCATGTTTTATGTCATTGCTCAAGCTTTTGATGTTTAAACATTATGTTCATGTTTTTAAGTTCAAATGTATATGATTTGTTTTATTTTATCAATGATTACCCTTACTGAGAATTTGAGCTCACCCTTTATATGTTTTCTTTTCCCCAGGATATAAAGAAAGGTTTTAGGTAAGGAAACAAAAAGGGGAAGATCGTTATGGGAGTTGTTGAAGATATTTCAACATGATTAGAAGTTTATATTCCGAGTTTTCAAAGACACTAAACTATTACGGTCCTTGTGTGTCTGTTTTTGTTATGTATTAAGTATTCCTCAAAAGTAATGTAATGTCCATGTACGTCAAGCTTCGGGTCTCTACATTGTTAGGGTTGAGTAGGGTTTATTTGACATTATTTATGGTTTATTAGGGATTTTTAGGGTTTTATGGGGTTTATTAGGGTATATTAGTGTTTATTAGTGTCTATTAGGGTTGGTTAGGGTTGTTTAGGTTTTGTTAACGTGTTTTTAGGGTTTATTAGGTTTTATTATCATTTGTTAGGGTTTATTTGATATTTTTGGGGTTTTTTTAGGGTTTAGTAGAGTTTATTAGGGGTTTTAGGTTTTATAAGGTGTTTTTAGGGATTATTAGAGTTTATTAGGGGTTTATTAGGGGTTTATTAGGGGTTTATTAGGGGTTTATTAGGGTTTAATTTTTTATATTATGGTATATTAGGGTTTAATATTTTTAATGGTTTTGAAGCATCTTTTGGATTTTTCTAGCATTTTTTAGGTTTTCTGTAGCATTGTTAGAGTTTATGTAGCATTTTTAGGATTTATGTAAATTGTTAGTGTTTATGTAGTGTGTTTAGGGTTTAGGTTTTATATATCATTTTTAGGGTTTATGTTGCTTTTTCTGGGTTTATGTAGCATTTTTTGGGTTGATGTAGCATTTATGTTTCATTTTTTTAGGGGTTATGTAATGTTTTTAGGGTTCATGTAATGTTTTTAGGGTTTATATTGTGTTGTTCGATTTTATGCATCATTTTTAATGTTAATGTTGTGTTTTTTAGGGTTTATGTTGTGTTTTATAGGGTTTATGTTATAGTTCTAGGGTTTATGTAGTGATTTTAGGGTTTAAGTACCGTTTTTTGGGTTTATGTTGCGTTTTTTGGTTTTTGTTGCGTTTTTAGGGTTTTTGTTGCATTTTTTTATGGTTTATGTTACGTTTTTAGGGTTTTTGTATCTATTTGAAGCCTTTTTTAGGGTTTTAATGGTTGTTTTTGGTTTGAAGTGGTTTTTAGGGTTTTAAGAGTTGTTAACTAGTGTTTATGGTTTTCTATGGTATCTGATGGCTTTTTAATGGTTTTTTGGGGTTTTATGGGTTTATTTGTTTTTTGGGATTGATAGGGGTTGTTAGGGTTTTTAGTGTGTTTTAGGGTTTGTTTGGGTATTGTAGCGGTTTTTTGTATTTATATAATGTGTTTTAGTTTTTTTGGGTTCTTTAGGGGTTTTTAGTGTTCTCTATAGTTTAATTTAGTTCTTTAGGGTTTATTAGTGTTCTTTAGGGTTTATAAGTGTTCATAAGGATTTGTTAGAGTTTATTAGACTTTTTAATTGTATATTAGGGTTTTATTGGGCTTTTTTAGGCATTAATAGCTTTTTCTAGGGTTCATCAAACTTTTTTAGGGTTATTTAGGATTTATTATGGTTTATTAGGTTTATTTTATTTATTAGGTTATAGTAACATGTATTTGGGTTTATTACGATTTATTAGGGTATATTATGATTTGTTTGGGTTTATTGGGGTTTATTAGGTGTTTATTATGGTTTGTTTCAGTTTGTTACGATTTATTTGGCATTTTTAGATATTGTTACAATTTATTTGGGGTTGTTAGGGTTTTTACGATTTATTTTGGTGTTATTTGGGGTTTTTATTGTTTTTTAGTGTGTTGAAGGGTTTTGTGGGCTATTATTTGGAGATTTTTGTAGTGTTTTGTCATTTTTGTTAGGGTTTTGAGTGAGTATTAGGGTTCAGTATGGTTTAATAGTGTTTTTTATTGTATATTAGTGGTTTTAGGGATTTTGTAGCGTTTATTAGGGTTTAATAGTGTTTGTTAGGGTTTATTACAGGTTATTATGAATTATTAGTGTTTATTAGGGTTTATAGGGTTTAATAGTGGGGTTTATGGGTTATTTGGGTTTATTAGTGGTTCTTAGGATTTATTAGTGGTTGTTAGGGTTTGTTGGGTTTTGTTAGGGTCTTTAGGGTATGTTATGGTTTTTTTGAGTTGTTTGGGGATTTATGCGTTTTTTGGGTTTTATGGGTGTGTTTGGATTTTTTTTGCTTTGTTAGGGTTATTTTAGCATTTTTTGGGGTTTTATTGCGTTTTGTGGGTTTTGAAGCATTTTCAGGTTTTTGTAGCAATTGATAGGGTTTATGTAATGTTGTTAGTGGCTTTAGTGGTTCATTAGTGTTCTTTAGTGGTTTCAGGATTTTTAGGGTTTTTTAGGGTGTATTAGGGTTTCTGTTGAGGTTTATAGGGTTTTCTAGGGGGGTTTTACTATTTTTATGGGTTTCATAGGGTTTTCTGGGGTTTTTTACACATTTTTAGGCTCTTTAGGGTTTTTTTGCGTTTTTAGTGGTTTTTAGGTTTTTTAGGGTTTTTTGAGGTTTTTCTGAGGTTTTTTAGGGTTTTTAGTTTTGTTGTTGGGTTTTTAGGTTTTTTCCATTTTTTAGGGGTTTTAGGATTTTAGGGTATTTTAGGTTTTTTCGGATTCTTTTAGTGTTTTTTGGGTTTTTTGGGTTTTGTCAGGTTTTTCCAGCTTTGATAGGGTTTTTTTGTGAATATTATCATTTTGAATGGTTTAATAGCATTTTTATTGTATATTTGGGTTATTTGGTATTTTGTAGCTTTTATTGGGGTCTAATAGGGTATTTAGGGTTTATTACGATTTATTAGTGTTTATTAGTGTTTAGTAGTGGGCTTTAGGGTTTATTAGGGTTTATTAGGGTTTATTATGGTTTATTATTAGTTGGTAGGGTTTTTTAGGATTTATGAGTTCTTATTAGAGTTATTTATGGTGTCTATGTGTTTGTTAGGGTTTCTAAGTGTGTGTTAGGGTTTTTAAGGGTGGGTTAGGGTTTTTATCGGCGGGTTATGGTTTCTACGGGTGTGCTATGGTTTCTAAGGGTTTCTAAGGTTGTGTTAGGGTTTCTATGTGAGTGTTGGGGTTTCTAAGGGTGTGCTAGGGTTTCTAAGGGTGTGTTAGGGTTTCTAAGGGTGTGTTAGGGTTTCTAATGGTGTGTTAGTATTTCTTAGGTTTGCTTAGGGTTTTGTTTGCTTTTTAGGGTTTTTAGGGTTATGTTAGGGTATCTTATGTTTTCATAGTGGTTTTTAGGGTTTCCATGGGTTTTTTGTGTTTATTGGGGTTTCTTAAAGCTTATTGGTGTTTGTTAGGGCATGTTAGGGTTTTTAGGGGTTTTAATGTTTGTTATTTTTGTAGGGTTTTTTGGGGTTTGATAGTGTTTGTTAGGGTTTGTAAGTGTTAGTTAGGGGTTTTTAGGGTTTTTTAGGGTTTTGCGTGGTTTTTAATGGTTTCTAGTGTTTATGGGGCTATTAATGGTTTGTTAGGGTTATTTAGTAGTTCATGGTTGTCAATGATGTGTAGAGCTAGTCGCAAACTTAAATTAGATATGTGGTATAGGTGAAACGGCCACCCAGAGCATATGTTATGGTCATTTGGAGGAATTAATGACCTTTTGGGTCTTCAAGAATGTGATAAGGAGTTCCTATTGGTCACAGATGTATAGGTCAAGTCGAATGATTCAATTTGATATATGGTCGAGGCAAAACGGACTCCCAGAGTAGATGTTATGGTCTTTTGGAGGGTTTAAGTTCCTTTTTGGGCCTTCAAGGATGTGAGAAGGTGCGTTAGTTGTTATAGGAGTGTAGTTCTAGTCTCAATATTTGATTTGATATGTGGTAGATGCAAAACGGACACCCAAAGAAGATGTTATTGAAAATCGGACACCAAAAGCCAATCTTTTAACAATCTAAAGGGATTTTGGGTCTTTTGGGGATTTGAAGAATGTCATAAAGGGTTTTAGTGGCTACCAGAGTGTGTATCCTTTCACAATATTCTATTTTATATGGGGTAGATTCAAAATGAACACACGTAGAAGATATTATTGTCGTTTTAAATTTAGCAACCCTCATAGTGCCTAAAACCCTAAGAAACCCGCAACTCACTAAAATAGGAATAACTTCTCCTTAGGGTGTCCATTTGAGCGTTTTGATTAGTAAAATCGAAGGTTCTGAGATGAGTGAGAACCAAGTCTAATCGAAACTATGAGAAGATCAAAGAAACAGAAGATATATTAGTCATACCACTCCAAAAAAAGTCAAACACAAACAACCTTAACAATCACTCTGGTTGTCCGTTTGAGCTCTACAAAATATCAAATTGAAGGCAACGAAGATATCTACGCAGAAGGCTTACCTGAACAAAGTTGAAGTCATGTTTGGGATCCTAAAATCCCAAAAACCGCTTAGAAGGCCTCCAAAACTCCATTTCCGTGTCCAGATCCCTATCAAAATTTTCATAAAACGGTCATAACTTCATATTTGTGTGTCTGGTCAACCTCCGACACCTATTTTTATCATAGTTCGTTCCAAGAGATTTAGTTTGACTATTCACAGAGTAGAAATGGACACCTGAAGAAGATGTTATGCCTTTTTTAATGACTCTGTAATTTGTTAGGTTTTTCGAGGAACCATTTCTAGCACTTTTGTCCTATCTTCTGTTTTTTCAAACAACTAAAAATTATTATTATTGTTATTATTATTATTATAATCATCTCATGCAAATTCACTTGCACATGCACACACATTATTATTATATTTTCATTACAATGCACGCGCACATGCAATGCAAACATGTTATTTTATTATCACATGCATTGTTATTATTATTGTTATTATTATTATTGTGCTTGTTGTTGTTGTTGTTGTTGTTGTCATCACATGAAAATGCACATCTAAATTCATAGACACACACATTCAATGAAATTATGTTATTCTATTATCACATGCATTGTTTTTATTAATATTATTAATATTATCATCATCATCATCATCATCATCATCATCACATGAAAATGCAATGCACAAGAGTTATTATTTATTACCATACACATGCACATGTAATGCACATGCAATATTCTATTATTATATGCATTAGTACTACTATTATTATCACCACTACTCCTACTACTATTACTACTTCTGTTATTTTTACTATCATCACATGCAAAGGTAGATGCACGTGTGTTATTATTTTTTATTTATTACCATGTACGTGCATATGCAATGCACTTGTATTATTCTTTTTATTATTATTATTATTATTATTATTATTATTATTATTATTATTATCATTATCATTATTTTTATCATTATCTAATGCTAATGCACATCCATGTGCGTTGTTATTTATTATTTATTACTATGCACTTGCATGCGTTATTATTATTATTAATATTATCATCAAATGTAAAGGCACATGCACATGCATGTGAGTTCTTATTTATTATTATTTATTTATTATTTACTACTATGAACGTGCACATGAAATACACTTGCGTTAATCTATTATTATTATTGTTGTTGTTGTTGTTTGTATCATCAAATACAAATGCACATGCATGTGAATTGTTATTTTTTATTTATTACCATGCACGTGCATGCGTCATTATAATTATCATTACATGTAAATTGAAATGCACTTGCATAATTATATATTATTTATTATCATGCACATGAAAATGAAATGCACTTGCATTATTCTATTATCACATGTGTTATTATTATTTATTCTATTGCACGTGCACACGCAATGCACGTGCGTTATTCTATTATCACATGTGTTATTATTTATTATTTATTATCATTCACATGCAAATGCACATTCATGTGGACATGGTTATTATTTATAGTTTATTACCATGCACATGTAGATGCACATGAACATGCACATGCACATGCACTTGTATGTGCATAATTATTTATTATTTATTATCATTCACATGCACATGCACATACACATGAAATTCACATGCGTTATTATTTATAATTTATTATTTATTATCATTCACATGCAAATGCGCAGGCATATGCACATTCACGTGCGTTATGATTTATTAGTTAAACCATACACATGCATACGCACAAGCATGTGTATTATTTCTACTATTATTATTAGATGTATTTTTAGGGTTTACTATCATTTTTTAGGATTTCTAGGTGTTATTAATATTTATTATGGTTTTTTAGGGTTTTAGGGTTTTTAATGGTATATTAGCATTTTTTAGGGTTTGGTGGGGGTTATTAGGATTTTATTAGGGTTTATTATGGCGTGTCAATGATTATTGGGGTTTATTAGATATTTTTAGGGTTTTATTAGGATTGAGTAGGGTTTATTATGGTATATTATGGTATATTTGGGTATGTTTAGGATTTTTTAGTGTTTATTATGATTCATTATGGTTTATTAATTTTTAAGAGGGTATATTAGGATTTTTGTTTGTGTTTAGTAGTGTCTATTTGGTTTTAATAGTGCTTTTATTCTTTGTTAGGTTTTATTATCATTTATTAGGGGTTTTAGGGACTTTTAATGTTTTATTTGCATTTTTAGGGTTTAGTGGGGTTTATAATGGTTTTTTATGGTGTGTTAAGGTTTATTAGGGTTGAGTAAGTATTTTAGGGTTTTATTAGGGTTAGGTCTGTATATTTAGGGTTTTATTAGGGTTTATTACGGTTGAGTACGGTTTATTAGGGTTTGTTAA
Organism: Viscum album; assembly: GCA_963277665.1. Classification (NCBI taxonomy): domain Eukaryota; kingdom Viridiplantae; phylum Streptophyta; class Magnoliopsida; order Santalales; family Viscaceae; genus Viscum; species Viscum album. Next base: position 4,695,360 of record CAUJRU010000007.1, read on the forward strand.
GGATTTTTAGTGTTTTTATTAGGGTATATGAGTGTTTTCAGTTTTTGTTAAAATATATGAGGGGTTGTAATGAATTTTTCGGTTTTATTATCACGTTTTTAGTTTTTGTGAGCATTTTTAATGGTTTATTATCTTTTATTTGAATTTATTATGGTTTATTATGGTTTCTAGGGCTTTTTAATGGTTTTTTTGTGTTTTTTAAATTGGGGTTTAGTTGGGTTTTATTAGGTTTTGTTATGGTGTGTCAATGTTTATTAGGGTTGAGAATGTATTTTTAGGGTTTTATTAGGGTTTTATTAGGGTTTATTAGTTATTATTAGGGTTTAATAGGCATTTTTATGTTTTATTAGAGCTTGTTAGGGTTTATTAATTTTTTTATTTTATTAGGTTATATTAGTGTTTGTTAGGTCTTTTTAGATAATTTAGTGTGTTATTATTGTCTGTGAGCATTTTGTTTTTTTTTGTGAGCGTTTTTAGGGTTTCTCAAGTTATATTAGAGTTTATTATGATTTATTAGGGTTTCTAGGGTTTTTTAAGGTATATTAGCCTTTTTTGTCTTTATTAAGTTATATTTGTGTTTTGGGTCTTTTTAGGTAATATAGCACATTTTTATTGTTTGTGATCGTTTTTTATTGTTTGTTAGCATTTTTAGGGTTTATTAGTTTATATTAGAGTTTATCAGGGTTTCTAGGGATTTTTTGAGGTATACTAGCAATTTTTTCTTTATTAAGTTTTAGTAGGGTTTTATTAGGGGTTATTATGGTGTGTTAAGGTTTGTTAGGGTTGAGTTGGGTTTATTTGGCTTTATTTATCATTTATTATGGCTTTTTAGGGTTTTTTGGGGTTTATTAGGGTTTATTAGTGATTATTAGTGTCTATTAGGGTTGGTATGGTTGTTTAGGTTTTCTTAAAGTGTTTTTAGGGTTTATTAGGCGTTATTATAATTTATTAGGGTTTTGTAGGTATTTTTGGGGTTTTATTAGAGTTGAGTAGAGTTTCTTTTTGTTTTTAGGGATTATAAGGTGTTTTTAGGTATTATTAGAGTATATTAGGGGTTTATTAAGGTTTAATTTTTTATATTATGGTATTTTAGGGTTTAATATTTTTGAGGGTTCGAAAGAGTCTTTAGGGTTTTTGTAGAATTTTTTAGGGTTTGTGTAGTGTAGTTGGTGTTTATGTAGCATTTTTAGTGTTTGTGTAGCATTTTTAGGGTCTAGTTATCAGATTTTAGATTTTACGTATCATTTTTAGGGTTTATGTAACGTTTTTAGGGTTTATGTAGCATTTTCTAGGTTTATGTAGCGTTTTTAGGGGTGATGTAGCATTTATGTTGCATTTTTTAGGGTTTATATAATGTATTTAGAGTTCATGTAGTGTTTTTAGGGTTTATATTTTGTTTTTAGGTTTTATGTTGCATTTTTTAATGTTTATGTTGCGTTTTTTATGGTTTATGATGTGTTTTTAGGGTTTATGTTACAGTTCTAAGGTTTATGTAGTGCTTTTAGGGTTTATGTAGCGTTTTTGAGTTTATGTTTGTTTTTTGGTTTATGTTGTGGTTTTAGGGTTTTTGTTGTATTTTTAAGGGTTTATGTAAGGTTTTTAAGGTTTATGTATCTATTTGAAGCATTTTTAGGGTTTTATTGGTTGTTTATGGTTTGTAGTTGTTTTAGGGTTTTTAAGGGTTGTTAATGGGTGTTTATGGTTTTTTATGTTATCCAATGGCTTTTTTAATGGTTTTGGGGGGGGGGGTTATGGGTTTATTTTGTTTGGGGATTGATAGGGGTTGTTAGAGTTTTTAGTGTGTTTTAGGGTTTGTTTGGGTATCGTAGCGGTTTTTAGGGTTTATATAATGTGTTTTAGCGTTTTTTGGGTTTTTAAGGGTTTTTTAGTGTTCTTTAGAGTTTAATATGGATCTTTAGGGTTTATTAGGGTTTATTAGTGTTCTTTATGATTTGTTAATGTTTATTTGCATTTTTATTGTATATTAGGTTTTTATTATGCTTTTTTAGACATTAATAGCCTTTTTTTGTGTTTGTCAACATTTTTAGGGTTATTTAGGATTTATTAGGGTTTATTAGGGTTTAGTTTATTTATTAGGGTTTAGTAACATGTATTTGGGTTTATTACAATTTATTAGGGTTTATTATGATTTGTTAGGGTTTATTATAGTTTATTAGTGGTTTGTTATGATTTGTTTCATTTTGTTAGGATTTATTTGGCATTGTTAGGATTCATTGTAATTTATTTGGGGTTGTTAGAGTTCGCTGCAATTTATTTTCTGGTTTTTAGGGGTTTTAGGGTTTATTAGTGGGTTATAGGGTTTTGTAGGCTATTATTTGGATGCTTTAATAGCATTTTGTCAGGTTTGTTATGGTTTTTATTGATTATTAAGGTTTATTATGGTTTAGTAGTGTTTTTATAGTATATTGGGGGTTTTAGGGATTTTGTGGTGTTTATTAGGGTATAATAGAGTTTGTTAGGGTTTATTACAGTTTATTTCGATTTATTAGTGTCTATTAGGGTTTTTAGGGTTTAATAGTGGGTTTTAGGGGTTATTAGGGTTTATTAGTTGTTTATAGGTGTTATTAGAGGTTGTTAGGGATTGTTAGGTTTTGTTAGGGTTTTTAGGGTTTGTTACGGTTTGTTTGAGTAGATTGGTGTTTTATGCGTTTTTTTTTGGGTTTTACGGCTATGTTTGGATTTTTTATGCTTTGTTAGGGTTATTTTAGCATTTTTTTGGGATTTATTGTTTTTTTTTTGGGTTTTAAAGCATTTTTCAGTTTTTTATAGCAATTTTTTGGGTTTATGTAGCGTTGTTTGTGGCTTTAGTGGTTATTTAGGAATTTTTAGGGTTCTTTAGGATTCTTTATGGTGTATAAGGGTTTATTTTGAGGTTTTTAGGATTTTTAGGGGGTTTTAGGGGTTTAAAGAGTTTCGTAGGGTTGGCTAGTGTTTTTTAGGCATTTTAGGCTTTTTAGTGTTTTTGGGCGTTTTAGGGGGTTTTAGAGTTTTTAGTGTTTATTTGAGGTTTTTTTGAAGTTTTTTTGAGGATTTTTAATGTTTATTAGATTTGTTATCAGGTTTTTTCGATTTTTTTTGTGTTTTTAGGGGTTTTATGGTTTTATGGTTTTTTAGGGTTTTCAGGATTTTTTAGGATTTTTATGGTTTTTAGGGTTTTTTAGGGTTTTTATGGGTTTTTTCGGTTTTTAGGGTTTTTTAGGGTTTTGTCTAGTTTTTTCGGGTTTTTAGGGGTTTTTTGAGAATATTAGAGTTTTCAATGGTCTAATATCATTTTTGTTGTATATTTGGGGTTTTAGGAATTTTGTAGCTTTTATTGGGGTCTAATAGGGTTTTTAGTGTTTATTACGATTTATTAGTGTTTAGTAGTGGACTTTAGGGTTTATTATGGTTTATTATGGTTTATTATTGGTTGGAAGGGTTTGTTAGGATTTATTAGTTCTTATTAGAGTGATTTATGGTGTCTAAGGGTTTGTTACGGTTTCTAAGGGTGGGTTAGGGTTTTTATGGGCGGGTACGGGTTTCTAAGGGTGTGCTATGGTTTCTAAGGGTTTCTAAGGTTTTATAGGGTTTCTATGGGTGTGTTGGGGTTTCTAAGGTTGTGCTAGGGTTTCTAAGGGTTAGTTTGGGTTTCTAAGGGTGTGTCTGGGTTTCTAAGGTGTGTTAGTGTTTCTTAGGATTGCATAGGGTTTTGTTAGGGTTTTTAGTGTTTTGTTAGGGTTTTTATGGTTTCTTAGGGGTTTTTTAGGGTTTTATTCATGTTTTTTGGGTTTATTAGGGCTTCTTAGTGCTTCTTGGTGGTTTTTAAGTCTTGTTAGGGTTTTTTAGGATTTGTTATGTTTTTTAGGGTTTTTGGGGGTTTGTTAGGGTTTTTTAGGGTTTGTTAAGGTTTTAGGGTTTGTTAGCATTTGTTAGGGATTGTTAGGGTTTGTTTGGTTTTTTCATCGGTTTTAATGGTTGTAGTGTTTATGGGGTTATTAATTGTTTGATAGGGTTATTTATTTGTTCATGGTTGTTATATTGTTGTAGACCTAGTCGTAAGCTTCAATTTGATATGTGGTAGAGGAGAAACAGACACCTAGAGTAGAAGTTGTGGTGATTTGGAGGACTTAAGGACCTTTTTGGGACTTTAGGAATGTCATAAGGTGTTTCTATTGGTCACAGATGTGTAAATCTAGTCGAAAGGTTCGATTTGATATATAGTAGAGGCAAAACGAACTCCCATAGTAGAATTTATGGTCTTTTAGAAGATTTAAGTACCTTTTTGGGCCTTCAAGGATGTGAGAATGTGCTTTAGTGGTTATTGGACTATAGGTATAGTCTCAAGATTCGATTTGATATGTGGTAGAGGCAAAAAGGACACCCATAGAAGATGTTATTGCCAAACAGACACCAGAAGCCAATCTTTTGACCATCCAAAGAGATTTTTGGTCTTTTGGGGGTTGAATAATGTTAGAAAGGGTTCCAGTGGTTACCAGAGTGTCTCTTTTCACAATATTCGATGTGATATGTGGTAGAGCTAAAATGAACACACATATCAGATGTTATTGTCATTTTAAATTGAGCAACTCTCCTAGCGCCTAAAAACCTAAGAAACCCGCAACTCACTAAAATAGGCATAACTTCTCCCTGGGTGTCTGTTTGAGCATTGTGACCAGTCAAATCGAAGCTTGTGAGATGAGTGAGGACCATGTTTATTAGAAACTATGAGAAGATCAAAGAAATATAAGATATATTAGTTATACCGCTCCAGAAAAATTCCAACTTCAAATGGCCATATTTTTCACTCTCAAATTTTTCTTAAAATGGTCATAACTTTGTATCTGAGTGCCTGTTCGGCCTCCAGCACCTATTTTTATCCTAGTTAATTCCATGAGATTCAGTTTCACTAATCACAGAGTGGAAATGGAAAACCGAACAAGAAGTTATTCCTTTTTCAATGACTGTGTGATTTGTTAGGTTTTTTGGGACACCATTTCTAGCAATTTTTTCTTGTCTTCTGTTTTCTCAAACAACTATAACTTATTATTATTATTATTATCATCATCCCATCCACATGAACAGGCACATGCATATGCATTTTTATTATATTTTTATTACCATGCACATGCACATGCAATGCACACACGTTATTTTATTATCACATGCGTTGTTATTATTATTGTTATTATTATTATTGTGGTTGTTGCTATTGTTGTTGTTGTTGTTGTTATTATTATCATCACATGCATATGAACATGAAAACTCAAATACACGCACATTCAATGAACGTGCTTCATTCTATTATCACACGCGTTGTTGTTATTATTATTATTATTATTATTATTATCACCATCATTATCATCACATGAAAATGCAATGAACGAGCATTATTATTTATTACCATGCGCGTGCACACATAATGCACATGAAATATTCTATTATCACATGCATTGGTACTAATAATATTATCACCACTAATACAACTATTATTACTACTGTTGTTATTATTACTATCATCACATGAAAATTTAGATGCATATGCGTTATTATTTATTATTTATTACCAAGCACGTGCATATGCAATGTACTTGTATAAATATTTTATTATTATTATTATCAAAATTATTATTATTATTATTATTATTATTATTATTATTATCATTATTATTATCATTATCACATGCAAATGCACATGATGTGCGTTGTTATTTATTATTTATTACCATGCACACGCATGCGTTATTATTATTATTATTACAATTAGTATTATTAATATTATCATCAAATGTAAAGGAACATGCACATGCATGTGCGTTCTTATTTATTATTATTTATTTATTATTTACTACTATGCATGTGCACATGAAATGCACTTGCATTATTCTATTATTATAATTATCATTATTTTTTAATTGTTATTTCTATTTGTATCATCAAATACAAATTCACATGCACGTGCGTTATCATATATTATTTATTACCATGCATGTGCATGCATTGACGGACTGAAAATTAATTTCTTATTGGAGATCAAAACACTTTTAAGGAAAAAGTGAGAAACCCCAAATCCGAGTTACAAATATGAGAGACCAAAAAACCATAACTAAACTAAAAGGACCACCCCTCCCCACCAATACAAAATGAAGGAAGACCCTCACCAGCACCTACCATTCAGCAAGTTGTCCCGTGTATGAATACACGTGCCCGGAACCGATGGTGTGGCCATACCCTCTCAATCAAACAATGAAAATGGAAAGTACAGGTGGAGGTAAGGCTCTAATCCCCATCTTCTGTGGCCCCTCTAGAATGATGGCATAACACCACCAAGGAACCATCAAAATCATAATTTACTCTAAGAATTCATACATGTCGAACTAACATGCATCCCAAACACTTAACAAGTTCCACACATTTTATCGGAATCACTGAAAGATAATTTGAGGTTACACAAAACCAGATCCCTGGACAACTTCCAATATATGGAGGATACCTGGGTGCTTGGTACAGATAAAAACAAATTTTCAGGTTCATAAGCCAGCTGGTCCCAGGTATGTAAGTACTCCTCACGTGAATGTGTTATTATCATTATCATTACATGTAAATTCAATGCATGTGCGTTATTATATATTATTTATTATCATTCCCATGCAAATGCAATGCACTTGCGTTATTCTATTATCACAAGTGTTATTATTATTTATTCTCATGCACGTGCACACGCAATGCACGTGCATCATTCAATTATCACATATGTTAGTATTTATTATTTATTATCATTCACATGCAAATGCACATTCATGTGGACTTGGTTATTATTTATTGTTTATTACCATGCACATGCACATGCACATTAACATGCACATGCACATGCCCTTGGATGTGCGTCATTATTTATTATTTATTATCATTCACATGCACATGCACATACACATGTAATTCACATGCGTTATTATTTATCATTTATTATTTATTATCATTCACATGCAAATGCGTCGGCATATGCACATGCATGTGTGTGTTGATTTATTATTTAAACCATGCATATGTAAATGCACATACATGTGCATTATTATTACTATTATTAATAGAGCTATTTTTAGGGTTTACAAGCATTTTTTATAATTTTTAGGTTTTATTAACCTTTATTATGGTTGGTTAGGGTCTTAGGGGTTTTTAATGGTATATTAGAATTTTTAGGGTTTGGTGGCGGTTATTAGGATTTTATTAGGGTTTATTATGGCGTGTTAAGTTTTATTATGGTTTATTAGGAACTTATAGGGTTTTATTTGGATTGAGATGGGTTTATTAGGTTATATTGTCGTATATTATGGTATATTTGGGTATGTTTAGGATTTATTAGAGTTTATTATCATTCATTATGGTTTATTAATTTTTAAGAGGTTATATTAGGGTTTTTAGGGTTTAGTAGTGTTTATTAGGTTTTATTAGTGATTTTAAGCCTCTTTAGGTTTTATTAGTATTTATTAGGGGTTTTAGGGATTTTAATGGTTTATTTGCATTTTTTTAGGGTTTAGTGGGGTTTAGTATGGTTTATTATAGTGTGTTAAGGTTTATTAGGGTTGAGTAGGTATTTTAGGGGTTTTATTAGGGTTAAGTAGGTATATTTAGGGTTTTATTAGGGTTTATTAGGGTTGAGTAGTGTTTATTTGGGTTTGTTAGAGATTTTTAGGGTTTATTAGGGTTTGTTAGTGTTTTTATTAGGGTATATGAGTGTTTTTCAGTTTTTGTTAATATATATGAGGGGTTGTTAGGAATTTTTAGGTTTTATTAGGGTTTTTTAGTGTTTTTGAGCATTGTTTATGGTTTATTAGGTTTTATTAAAATTTATTACTGTTTATGAGTGTTTCTAGGGCTTTTTAATGGTTTGTTTGCGTTTTTTTTATTGGGGTTTAGTTGGGTTTTATTAGGTTTTATTATGGTGTGTCAAGGTTTATTAATGCTGAGAAGGTATTTTTAGGGATTTATTATGGTTTTATTAGGGTTTATTAGTTCTTATTATGGTTTATTAGGGTTTTTAGGGTTTATTAGGGTTTGTTAGGGGTTTATTAGTTTTTTTGTTTTATTAGGTTATATTTGTGTTTGTTAAGTCTTTTCATATAATATAGCCTTTTTTATTGTTTGTGAGCATTTTCTTTTAGTTTTTGAATATTTTTAGAGTTTCTTAGGTTATTTTATAGTTTATTGTCGTTTATTATGGTTTCTAAGGATTTTAAAGGTATATTAGTGTTTTTTGCCTTTATTTGCTTATATTAGTGTTTTTATGACTTTTTAGGTAATATAACATGTTTTTATTATCTGTGATAATTTTTTTATTGTTTGTGAGCGTTTTTATGGTTTATTAAGTTATATTAGAGTTTATTAGGGTTTCTAGGTATTTTTAAGGTATACTATTGTTTGTTTTCGTTATTAGGGTTTTGTAGAGTTTTATTAGGGGGTCATTATGGTGTGTTAAGGTTTGTTAGGGTTGAGTAGGGTTTACATGGACTTATTTATGGATTTTTAGGGATTTTTAGGGTTTGATTGGGGTTTATTACGTGTTTTTAGTGTTTATTAGTGTTTATTAGGGTTAAATATGGTTTTTTAGGTTTTATTAACGTGTATTTAGGGTTTATTAAGTTTTATTGACATTTATTAGGCTTTATTTGGTATTTTTTGGGTTTTATTAGGGTTGAGTAGAGTCTCTTAAGGGTTTTAGGGATTATAAGACATTTTTAGGGATTATTAAAGTTGATTAGGGGTTTATTAGGGTTTAATTATTTATATTATGGTATATTAGGGTTTAATAGTTTGAGGGTTTTAAAGCGTCTTTAGGGTTTTTGTAGCATTTTTTAGTGTTTGTGTAGTGTTGTTTGAGTTTATATAGCCTTTTTAGTGTTTATGTTGCATTTTTAGGGTTTAGTTAGCAGTTTTAGGTTTTATGTTTCATTTTTTAGGGTTTATGTAATGTTTTTAGGGTTTATGTAGTGTGTTTAGTGTTTAGATTTTATGTAGCATTTTTAGGGTTTATGTTGCGTTTTATGGGTTTATGTAGCGTTTTTAGGGTTGATGTAGCGTTTATGTTGCCTTATTTAGGGTTTATGTAACATTTTTAGGGTTCATGTTGGTTTTTAGGGTTTATGTTGTGTTTTTAGGTTTTATGTAGCGTTTTTTAATGTTTATGTTGGGTTGTTTAGGGTTTATGTTACGGTTATAGGGTTTATGTAGTGCTTTTTGGGTTTATGTAGCGTTTTTTGGGTTTATGTAGCATTTTTTGGGGTTATCTTTCATTTTTAGGGTTTATGTTTCATTTTTAGGGTTTATGTAACGTTTTTTAGGTTTATGTACCTATTTGTTTCCTTTTTTAAGGTTTTAATGGTTGTTTTTGGTTTGTAGTGTTTTTTATGGTTTTTAACGAGTGTTTATGGTTTTTATGGCATTTGATGGGTTTTCAATGGTTTTTTGTGGGGTTTTAAGGGTTTATTTGTTTTTTAGGGTTTATTAGGGTTCTATGGGGCTTATTAGTGTTCTTTAGGATTTTTTTACGGTTTAATAGCATTTTTTTGTATATTAGGGTTTTATTGGGATATTGTTGGCATTAATAGTTTTATCTAGGATTTATCAACCTTTTTTAGGGTTATTTAGGATTTATTAGGGTTTCTTTGGGTTTATTTTATTTATTGGGGCTTATTAACGTTTATTTGGGTTTATTACTATTTATTAGTGTTTATTATGATTTGTTTGGATTTATTGTTGTTCATTAGGGGTTTTTATGGTTTCTTTCAGTTTGTTACGATTTATTTGGCGTAGTTAGGATTTGTTACAATTTATTTGGGGTTTTTTGGGTTTTTTACGATTTATTATCGGGTTATTAAGATTTTTTAGGGTTTATTAGCGGGTTGTAGGGTTTTGTAGGCTATTATTTGGTGTGTTTTGTAGTGGTTTGTCGGGTTTATTATATTTTTTAGTGATTATTATGATTTATAATGGTTCAATAATGTTTTTATTGTATATTAGGGGTTTTAGGGCTTTTGTAGTGTTTATTAGAGTGTAATAGGGTTTTGGGGGTTTATTGTAGGTTATTATGATCTATTAGTGTTTATTAGGGTTTTAGGGTTTAATAGTGGGTTTCAGGTGTTATTTGGTTTTATTAGTGGATCTTAGGGATTATTAGTGGTTGTTAGGGTTTGTTAGGTTATGTTACGGTTTGTTAGGATGTGTGTTATTCTATTATCACAAACACTATTATTATCATTATTATCATTATCATTATTATCATTATCATTATTATAATTATCAATATTGTTATTATTACTATTATTATTATTATCGTCACATGCAAATGTAGATACACATGCGTTATTATTTATTACCATACACGTGCACATTCAATACATGAGCATTATTCCATTATCACATGCGCTATTATTATTAATATTACAATTATTGTTATTATTATAATCACGTGTGCTATGAGTTATTATTTATTATAATGCACTACACATGCAATGGACATGCGTTATTCTAATTTCACATGCGTTGTTGTTGTTGTTGCTATTATTATTATTATTACTGTTATAATTATTATTATTATTATCATCTCATGCACATGCACGTGCACATGCATGTTCATTATTTTTAATTTTTTATTACCATGAACGTGCACATGCAATGCACACACGTTATTTCATTATCACATACGTTGTTATCCGTATTGTTATTATTATTATTGTGGTTGTTGTTGTTGTTGTTGTTGTTATTGTTATTTTCATCACATGAAAATTCACATGAAAATGCATAAACACACACATTCAATGCACAAGCATTATTTTATTATCACATGCGTTGTTATTAATAATAATTATATTATTATTATTATTATCATCGTCATCATCATCACAAGCAAATGCAATGCATGCACGTTATTATTTATTACCATACACATGCCCACATAATGCACATGCAATATTTTATTATCACATGCATTGGTACTACTACTATTATCAATACTACTGCTACTATTGTTGTTATTATTATCATCACAAGAAAATGCAGATGTGCGTGCATTATTATTTATTATTTATTACCTTGCACGTGCATATTCAACGAATTTGTATTATTCTTTTATTATTAGTATTATTATCACAGTTATTATTATTTTTATTATTAACATTATCATTATTATTATCATTATCACATACAAATCCACATGCATGAGTGTTGTTATTTATTATTTATTACCATGCACGTGCATGTGTTATTATTATTATTATTATTATTAATATTATTATTAGTATTATTAATATTATTATCAAATGTAAATGCACATGCACATGCATGTGCATTCTCATTTACTATTATTTTTTTATTATTTACTACTATACACGTGCACATGCAATGCACTTGCGTTATTCTATTATTATTATTATTGTTGATGTTGTTGTTGTTGTTTGTATCATCAAATAAAAATGCACATGAACGTGCATTGTTATTTATTATTTATTACCGTGCATGTGCATTGTTATTTATTATTTATTACCTTGCACGTGCATGCGTCATTATCATTATCATTACCTGTAAATGCACATAAATGTGCGTTATTATATATTATTTATTACCATGCACATGAAAATGTAATGCACTTGCGTTATTCTATTATCACATGTGTTATTATTATTTATTCTCATGCACGTGCACACGCAATGCACTTGCGTTATTCTATTATCACATGTGTTATTATTTATTATTTATTATCATTCACATGAAAATGCACATTCATGTGGACTTTGTTATTATTTATTGTTTATTACCATGCGCATGCACATTCACATGCAATGCACTTGAATGTGAATAATTATTTATTATTTATTATCATTCACATGCACAATCACATACACATGCAATTCACATTTGTTAGTATTTATTATTTAATATTTATTATCATTCACATGCAAATGCGCATGCATATGCACATGTACGTGCATTATGATTTATTATTTAAACCATGCACATGCATATGCACATGCATGTGTGTTATTACTTCTATTATTATTGGAGGTACATTTAGGGGTTACTATCAGTTTTTTGGATTTTTAGGTGTTATTAACATTTATTAGGGTTTGTTAGGGTTTTAGGGTTATTTAATGGTATATTAGCATTTTTTAGGGTTTGGTGGGGGTTATTAGGGTTTTATTAGGGTTTATTATGGTGTGTCATGGTTTTTTAGGGTTTATTAGGTTTTTTAGGGTTTTATTAGGATTGAGTTTGGTTTAATGGGGTATATTATGGCATATTATGGTCTATTTGGGTATGTTTAGTATTCATTAGGGTTTATTATAGTTTATTATGGTTTATTAATTTTTAAGAGTGTAGATTAGGGGTTTTTAGTGTTTAGTAGTGTCTATTCAGGTTTATTAGCACTTTTAAGATTTGTTTGGTTTTATTAGCATTTATTAGGGGGTTTAGGAAATTTTAATAGTATATTTGCATTTTTTAGGGTTTAGTGGGGTTTATTATGGTTTATTATGGTGTGTTAAGGTTTATTAGGGTTGAGTAGGTATTTTTAGGCTTTTATTAGGGTTGAGATGGTAACATTAAGTTTTTATTAGGGTTTATTCGGGTTGAGTACGGTTTATTAGGGTTTGTTAGGGATTTTTAGGGTTTACTAGGGTTTGTTAGTGTTTTTATTAGGGTATATGAGGGTTTTTTAGTTTTTGTTAATATATATTCAGGGATCTTATGACTTTTTAGGTTTTATTAGCATGTTTTTAGTGTTTGTGAGCTTTTTTAATGGTTTATTAGATTTTATTTGAATTTATTATGATTTATTAGGGTTTTAGGGCTTTTTAATGGTTTGTTTGCGCTTTTTTGTTTATCAGGGTTTAGTTGGGTTTTATTAGGTTTTGTTATGGTGGGTCACGGTTTATTAGGGTTGAGAAGGTATTTTTAGGGTTTTATTAGGGTTTTATTAGTGTTTATTCGTTTTTATTAGGGTTTATTAAGGATTTTAAGGGTTTGTTAGGGTTTGTTAGGGTTTTATTAGTTTGTTTTGTATTATTAGGTTATATTTGTGTTTGTTAGGTCTTTTTAGATAATATAGCATGTTTTTGTTGTTTGTGAGAATTTTTTTTTGTGAGCATTTTAGGGTTTCTTTGGTTATATTAGAGTTTTTCTGGTTTATTAGGGTTTCTAAGGATTTTTATGGTATGTTAGCATTTTTTGTCTTTATTAGGTTATATTAGTGTTTTTAGGTCTTTTTAGGTAATATAGCACATTTTTATTATTTGTGATTGTTTTTTATTATTTTTGAGAGTTTTTAGGGTTTATTAGATTATATTAGAGTTTATCAGGGTGTCTATAGATTTTTTATGGTATACTAGCATTTTTTTTGTTATTAGGGTTTTGTAGGGTTTTATTACGGGTTATTAGGTTGGGTTAAGGTTTGTTAGGATTGAGTAGGGTTTATTTGGCTTTATTTATGGTTTATTAGGGTTTTTAGGGATTTTTGGGGTTTACTAGGGTTTATTAGTGTTTATCAGAGTCTATTAGGGTTGGTAATGGTTGTATAGGTTTTCTTAACATGTTTTTATGGTTTATTAGGTTTTATTATCTTTTATTAGGGTTAATTAGGTATTTTTGGGCTTTTATTAGGGTTGAGTAGAGTTTCTTAGGATTTTATGGATTATAAGGTGTTTTTAGAAAATATTAGAGTTTATTTGGGGTTTATTAGGGTTTAATTTTTAATATTATGGTATGTTATGGTTTAATATTTTTGAGGGGTTTAATGCATCTTTAGGGTTTTTGTAGCATTTTTTAGGGTTCGTGTTGCATTGTTAGAGTTTATGTAGCATTTTTAGTGTTTATGTAGCATTTTTAGGGTTTAGTTAGTGGTTTTAGATTTTATGTATTATTTTTAGGGTTTATGTAACATTTTTAGGGTTTATGTAGTTTGTTTAGGTTTAGGTTTTATGTATCAATTTTTAGGGTTTATGTTGTGTTTTCTGGGTTTATGTAGTGTTTTATGTGTGATGTAACGTTTATGTTGCATTTTTTAGGGTTTATGTAATGTTTTAAGGGTTCATGGAGTGTGTTTAGGGTTTATATTGTGTTTTTAGGTTTTATGTAGTGTTTATATAATGTTTATGTTGCGTTTTTAGGGTTTATGTTGTGTTTTTAGGGTTTATGTTACAGTTCTAGGGTTTATGTAGTGCTTTTAGGGTTTATGTAGCGTTTTTTGGGTTTATGTTGTGTTTTTTGTTTATGTTGTGTTTTTAGGGGTTTTGTTGCATTTTTTATGGTTTATGTAATGTTTTTATGGTTTTGTGTATCTATTTGAAGCCTTTTTTTGGGTTTTAATGGTTGTTTATGGGTTGTAGTGTTTTTTTGGGTTTTTAAGGGTTGTTAACGGGGGTCTATGGGTTTTTATGTTATCTGAGGGATTTTTAATGGTTTTTGGGGGTTTTATGGGTTTATTTGTTTTATTGGGATTGATAGGGGTTGTTAGGGGTTTTTAGGGTGTTTTAGGGATTGTTTGGGTATTGTAGCAGTCTTTAGGGTTTATACTATGTGTTTTAGCACTTTTTTGGGTTCTTTACGGTTTTCTATTGTTCTTTAGTGTTTAATATGGTTCTTTAGGGTTTATTAGGGTTATTTAGGGTTTATTAATGTTCTTTAGGATTTTTTATAGTTTATTGGCGTTTTTATTGTATATTAGGGGTTTATTTGGCTTTTGTAGGCATTAATAGCTTTTTCTAGGGTTTATCAACCTTTTTTAGGGGTATTTAGGATTTATTAGGGTGTATATTATTTATTAGGTTATAATAACATGTACTTTGGTTTGTTACAATTTATTAGGGTGTATTATGACTTGTTAGGGTTTATTGGGGTTTATTAGGGGTTTTTATGGTTTGTTTGAGTTTTTTATGATTTATTTGGCGTTGTTAGGATTTGTTATGATTTATTGGGAGTTTTTAGGGTTTGTTATGATTTATTTTGGGGTTATTAGGGTTTTTAGGGTTTATTAGTGGTTGTAGGGTTTTGTAGGCTATTATTTGGAGATTTTTGAAGCATTTTGTCAGGTTTGTTAGGTTTTTAGTGATTATTAGGGTTTATTATGGGTTAATAGTGTTTTTATTGTATATTAGGGGTTTTAGGGCTTTTTTAATGTTTATTAGGGTCTAATAGAGTTTGTTAGGGTTTATTATAGGTTATTACAATTTATTAGTGTTTATTTGGTTTTTTAGGGTTTAATAGTGGGTTTTATGGGTTATTAGGGTTTATTAGTGTTTCTTATGGGTTATTAGTGGTGGTTAGGGTTTGTTAGGTATTGTTAGGGTTTTTAGGGTTCGTTACGGTTTGTTTGAGTTATTTGGGGTTTTATGCATTTGTTTTGGGTTTTATGGTTGTGTTTGGATTTTTTATGCTATGTTTGGGTTATTTTAGTGTTTTTTTGTGTTTTCTTGCATTTTGTGGGTTTTAAAGCATATTTTGGGTTTTTGTAGCAATTGATAGGGTTTATGTAGCGTTATTAGTGGCTTTAGTGGTTCTTTAGGATTCATTAGGATATTAGGGTTTTTAGGGATAATTTGGGTGTTTTAGGGTTTCTTTTGAGGTTTTTAGGGTTTCCAAGGGGGTTTTTGGGTTTTTAAGGGTTTCATAGAGTTGGATATGGTTTTGTTAGGATTTTTTAGGCTTTTTAGGGGTTTTTAGCGTTTTTGTGGTTTGTAGTTTTTTAGGGTTTTTAGAGGTTTTTTTGTGGTTTTATAGGTTTGTTTTCGAGTTTTTTTGGTTTTTTTGGGTTTTCATGGGTTTAGGGTTTTAATGGTTTTTAGGATTGTTTAGGGTTTTTAGGTTTTTTAGAGTTTTTTAGGGTTTTTAGGGTTTTTATGGGTTTTTATGGTTTTTTAGGGTTTTTTTCTGGTTTTGCTGGGTTTGTTAGGGTTTTTTTGTGAATATTAGCATTTTGAATGGTTTAATAGCATTTATTGGTATATTTGGGTTTTTAGTTATTTTGTAGCTTTTATTTGGGTCTAATAGGTTTTTTAGGGTTTATTACAATTTATTAGTGTTTATTATGGTTTAGTAATGGGCTTGAGGGTTTATTAGGGATTATTATGGTTTATTATTGGTTGGTAGGGTTTGTTAGGATTTATTAGTTCTTATTAGAGTAATTAAGGGTGTCTAAGGGTTTGTTAGGGTTCCTAACGGTGTGTTAGGGTTTTTAAGGGTGGGTTAGGGTTTATATGGGTGGGTTAGCATTTCTAAGGGTGTGTTATGGTTTCTATGGATTTTTATGGTTGTGTTAGGGTTTCTATGGGTGTGTTGGGGTTTCTAAGGGTGTGCTAGGGTTTATAAGGGTGTGTTGGGGTTTCTATATGTGTGTTAGGGTTTCTAAGGGTGTGTAAATGTTTCTTGGGTTTCCGTAGTGTTTTGTAAGAATTTTTAGGGTTTTTAGGGTTATGCTAGGGTTTCTTATGGTTTATTGAGGGTTTTTAGTCTTTCTTCAGGTTTATTGTGTTTATTGGGGTTTCTTAGTGCTTCTTGGGGTTTGTTAGGGATTTTTAGGTTTTGTTAGGGTTTGTTAGAGTTTGTGAGTGTTTGTTAGGATTTGATAGGGTTTTTTAGAATTTTTCATGGTTTTTAAGTGTTTTTAATGTTTATGGAGTTATTCATGGTTTGTTAGGGTTATTTAGTTGTTCATGGTTGTCACATATGTATAGAGCTAGTCTCAGGCTTCAATTTGATATGTGGTAGAGGTTAAACGGACACCCAGAGTAGAAGTTATGGTCATTTGGAGGACTTAAGGACCTTTTGGGTCTTTAAGAACGTGATAAGGTGTTCCTAATGGTCACAGATGTGTAGATCTAATCAGAAGCTTCAATTTGATATATGGTAGAGGCATAACGGACACCCGAAGAAGAAGTTATGGACTTTTGGAGGGTTTAAGTAACTTTTTGGGCCTTCAAGGATGTGAGAAGGTTCTTCAGTGGTTATATGATTGTAGGTTTAGTCTCAAGCTTCGATTTGATATGTGGTAAAGTCAAAACATACACTCATCGAAGAAGTTATTGCAGAACAAACACCACAAGCCAATCTTTTGACCACTGAAAGGGATTTTGGGTTTTTTCGGGGGTTGTAGATTGTTAGAAAGGGTTAAAGTTGTTACTAGAGTGTGTATCGTTTCACAATCTTCGATTTGATATGAGCTAGAGACAAAATGAACACACGTTGCAGAAGTTATTGTCATTTTAAATTGAGAAACCCTCCTGGCGCCAAAAAAATCTAAGAAACCTGCAACTCACTAAAATAGGCATAACATCTCATTCAGGTGACCGTTTGAGGGATGTGACTAGTAAAATAAAATCTCATGAGATGAGTGAGGACCAAGTCTAATCGAAACTATGAGAAGATCAAAGAAATATAAGATATATTAGTTATACCACTCCAAAAAATTTCCAACTTAAAATGGCCATAACATTCACTTCGGTTGTCCGTTTGAGCTCTAACACATATCAAATCAAAGGCAGCGAAGATATATATGCAGAAGGATAACTTCACCGAAGTTCTAGTCATGTTCGGGATCCTAAAATCCTAGAAACCCATCATAAGGCCTCCAAAACTCAATTTCCGTGTCCTGATCCCTGTTATTTTTTTTAAAATAGTCATAACTTCTGATCTATGTGTCTGTTCGGCCTTCAACAACAGTTTTTATCATAGTTTGTTCCAGGAGATTTAGTTTGATTATTGAGGGAGTGGAAATGACCACCTGAAGAAGAAGTTATGCCTTTTTTAATGACTATGATTTGTTAGGTTTTTCGAGACACCATTTCTAGCACTTTTGTCCTGTCTGGTGTTTTTTCAAACAACTATAAGTTATTGTTACAGTTGTTATTATTATTATCATCATCATCTCAAGCAACTATACATTCACATGCATGTGCTTTATAATTATTTTTTTATTACCATGAACGGGAACATGCAATGCACACACGTTATTTTATTATCACATGTGTTGTTAATGTTATTGTTATTATTATTATTGTGGTTGTTGTTGTTGTTGTTGTTATTGTTATTATCATCACATGCAAATGCACATTTAAATTCACATACATGAACATTCAATGAACTGGAATTATTATATTATCACATGCGTTGTTATTATTAATAGTATTAATAATATTATTATTATTATCATCATCATCATTATCACATGAAATTTCAATGCACGGGAGTTATTATTTATTACCATACACATGCACACGTAATGCACATGAAATATTCTATTGTCATATGCATTAGTAATACTAATATTATCACCACAACAACTACTATTATTACTACTTTTATTATTTCTATCATCACATGCAAATATAGATGCACGTGAGTTATTATTTATTATTTATTACCATGTACGTGCACATGAAATGCACTTGTATTATTCTTTTATTATTATTATTATTATTATTATTATCACAGTTTAAATTATTATTTTTATTATCATTATCATTATAAATTTTATTATCATTATCACATGAAAATTCACATGCATGTGCATTTTTATTTATTATTTATTAACATTCACGTGCATGCATTATTATTATTGTTGTTATTACAATTACTGTTATTAATATTATCATCAAATGTAAATGCACATGCACATGCATGTGAATTCTTATTTATTATTATTTATTTATTATATACTATTATGCACGTCCACATGAAATACACTTGCATTATTCTTTTATTATTATTATTATTTTTATTGTTGTTATTCTTGTTGTGGTTGTTGTTTGTATCATCAAATACAAATGCACATGCACGTACGTTGTTATTTATTATTTATTACCAAGCACGTGCATGTGTCATTATCATTATCATTACATGTAAATTCACACACATGTGTGTTCTTATTTATTATTTACTACTATGCACGTGCACATGAAATGCACTTGCGTTATTCTATTATTATTGTTGTTGTTGTTGTTGTTGTTTATATTATTTTTATTCTTGTTGTTGTTGTTTGTTTGTACCATCAAATACTAATAAACATGCACGTGAGTTGTTATTTATTATTTATTACCATGCATGCGCATGTGTCATTATCATTATAATTACATGTAAATGCACATAAATGTGCATTGTAATATATTATTTATTACAATGCACATGAACATGCAATGCACTTGCATTATTCTATTATCACATGTGTTATTATTATTATTTATTCTCATGCATGTGCACACGCAATGCACGTGCATTATTCTATTATCAAATGTGTTATTATTTATTATTTATTATCATTCACATCCAAATGCACATTCATGTGGACTTGGTTATTATTTATTTTTTATTACCATGCACATGTACATGCACATGCACATGCACATGCACATGCACATGCACATGCACATGCACTTGTATGTGCATAATTATTTATTATTTATTATCATTCACATTCACATGCACATACACATGCAATTCACATGCGTTATTATTTATAATCTATTATTTATTATCATTCACATGCAAATGCGCAGGCATATGCACATGCACGTGCGTTATGTTTTATTATTTAAACCATGCACATGAATATGCACATGCACATGTGTTATTACTACTATTATTATTAGAGGTATTTTTTGGGTTTACTATCATTTAGAGGAATTTTAGGTGTTATTAACATTTATTATGGTTTCTTAGGGTTTTAGGGGTTTTAATCATATATTAGCGTTTTTAGGGTTTGGTGGGGGTTATTAGGATTTTATTAGGGTTTATTATTGTGTGTTAAGGTTTATTAGGGTTTATTAGGTATTTTTAGGGTTTTATTATGATTGAGTTGTGTTTATTAGGGTATGTTATGGTATATTATGGTATATTTGGGTATGTTAAGGATTTTTTAGGGTTTATTATGGTTCATTATGGTTTATTAATTTTTAAGAGGCTATATTAGCGATTTTTAGTGTTCAGTTGTGTTTATTTGGGTTTATTATCACTTTTAAGCTTTGTTATGTTTTATTAGCATTTATTAGGTGTTTTAGGGCTTTTTAAGGGTATATTTTCATTTTTTAGGGTTTAGTGGGGTTTATTATTCTTTATTATGGTGTGTTAAGGTTTATTAGGGTTGAGTAGTTATTTTTAGGTTTTTATTAGGGCTGAGTGGGTGTCTTTAAGGTTTTATTAGGGTTTATTAGGGTTGAGTACGGTTTATTAGTGTTTTGTTGGGATTTTTAGGGTTTACTAGGGTTTGTTAGTATTTTCATAAGGGTATATGAGTGTTTTTTATTTTTTGTTAATATATATGAGGGGTTGTTATGACTTTTTAGGTTTTATTAGCGTGTTTCTAGTGTTTTTGAGAATTTTTAATGGTTTATTAGCTTTTATTTGAATTTATTATGGTTTATTAGGGTTTCTAGGGCTTTTTAATGGTTTGTTTGCATTTTTTTTGTTTATTGGGGTTTAGTTGGGTTTTATTATGTTTTGTTGTGGTGTGTCATGATTTATTAGTGTTGAGAAGGTATTTTTAGGGTTTTATTATGGGTTTATTAGGGTTTATTAGAATTTTTAGGGTTTATTAGGGATTTTTAGGGTTTATTAGGGTTTATTAGGGGTTTATTAGTTTTTTGTATTATTAGGTTATATTAGTGTTTGTTAGGTCTTTTTAGATTATATAGCATGTTTTTATTGTTTGTGAGCAGTTTGTTTTTGTTTGTAAGCATTTTTAGGATTTCTTAGGTTATATTAGAGTTTATTATAGTTTATTAGAGTTTCTAGAGATTTTTAAGGTATATTAGCATTTTTTGTCTTTATTAGGTTATAATAGTGTGTTTAGGTCTTTTTAGGTAATATAGCATGTTTTTATTGTTTGTGATCATTTTTTTATTGTTTGTGAGCATTTTTAGGGTTTATTAAGTTATATTATAGTTTTTCAAGGTTTCTAGGGATTTTTTAAGCTATACTATCATTTTTGTCTTATTAGGGTTTTGAAGGGTTTTATTTGTGGTTATTATGGTGTGATAAGGTTTGTTAGGGTTGAGTAAGGATTTTTCGGGTTTGTTTTGTGTTTATTTTGGTTTATTAGTGTTTATTAGTGTCTATTAGGGTTGGATTGGGTTGTTTAGAATTTCTTAAAGTGTTTTTAGGGTTTATTTGGTTTTATTTTTATTTATTAGGGTTTTTAGGTATTTTAGAGGTTTTATTAGGGTTGAGTAGGGTTTCTTAGGGTTTTTAGGGATTATAAGGTGTTTTTAGGAGTTATTAGAGTTTATTAGGGGTTTATTAGGGATTATTTTTTTTATATTATGGTATATTAAGGTTTAATATTTATGAGGGTTTTAAAGCATCATTAGGGTTTTTGTAGCATCTTTTACGGTTTGTGTAGCGTTGTTAGAGTTTATGAAGCATTTTTAGTGTTTATTGTAACACCCCGAGATTTTATGAAAAATATTATTTTAATTTCATTAATGTCTTGTGTTGTATGATACACCAAGATTACCTTGCGCTATACGAAACACCGTATTAGCTTGCAGTATACGCAACACTATTCTTGGATCGTGTTACACACAATTTTGATAATAGTTATTCTACGCAACATTGAGTATATATATATATATATTCAATGTATAAATGAAATATGGTTGGATTATTTTATACGAAACAATGAAGGATTCTTTCACAACACGCAACCCTTACTTGGGTTGCATTACACGCAATCGCGACCTTCCTCGATAGCGTGTGTTGTACGAAATACCGGGTTTTACTAAATAACGATATATTATTATAATATTATTATGAACTAGCTGTTATGAATAGTATTATGTAAATTTTGAATTTTATAACATTATTATTCATCTTACACATTTTCTAGAACATGGTATAAGAACAAAATAAAATTTTCAGGTAAAATAAGTATTTTTTTAAAAATGCAGTTTTGCCGCCTTTTGATGGCGCACCCACTTTAAATATAGTTTTTGACATGTTTATAAGTTCAATTTGACAAAATAAAATTCTTTTTTTGAATCAATAAATAAAAATTTACTTTGGATAAATTTTTCGTATTATTCTGGTAACTTTCATATTTTGATGAATAGTAAAAACACGCTATATTTTAATGAAAAATAACTTTTTTCATCGTAATAGTTTATATGGTTAAATTATAATATTGAATGGTTTTAAAGTATAAATAGAATATATTTTTATCATTTAATATAATGTATGTCATTATCATTGATTTTACATT
The DNA here is from genome assembly GCA_963277665.1 of Viscum album. Lineage (NCBI taxonomy): Eukaryota > Viridiplantae > Streptophyta > Magnoliopsida > Santalales > Viscaceae > Viscum > Viscum album. Next base: position 4,717,591 of record CAUJRU010000007.1, read on the forward strand.
AAATTCGTAGGTTAAATCAATTCAATCTTTTGCAATGTTTTAAACAAAAACCTGTTTTCATTCGACAATAGGATTAATTTTAATATAATTTCTGCAACTTCTGTGTATTGAATTTGAAAAAATGGATTCCATATTTGGAATCAGTGGTTCCAAATTATGTTAATATGATACTTTTTATTTTTGGGAATTATGAATAGTAACTACGGTAAATTTTATTTACCATAGTTAAAGGTAAATCGGGTAATTAAGGGTAAATATAATATTATAAAAACACCCTAACACATGCCAAAATTCTATTGTATGGCTAAAAGTAAACCCATATCAACTAAGGGTCGGATTAGATTCATTTTATGGACTTTTGACCATGAAAATAATTTAATTATTATTAAAACCAAAGAAAGTGACAACATGTCACTATCTTAAATCTTATAAGTATAATTTTTTTAATTTAGTGATAAACATCATAAAACTTCGAACATGAATAGTCTCCAAAAATCTAATAAAATTATCTACATCATGATAATTTATTTATAATTTTTGGGGATTAAATAATTGTCATTACTGGTGATACATTAATGATACAGAAATTATTTATTAAGTAGAAAATAAGTAATATAGTTTTTATTGAAATAATAATACCCATTAAAAGGCCCAAAAACCTGAACAAAACTTATTGGTAGTGTATATATACACCTTAATCATCCAATGACCTCATATATAACCGTTTGGATCCTTATAAAAGTGATTATGACACTTATATTATTTTATTTTAAATGATGCCAAAGTTGTCACCTTCATAATTTAATAAATATAACAATTATTGTGAAAGTTAATAGATTTATCTTCATCATAGAATTTTATTTTAAATTTTTATGAAACAAATCAGTATATTAAATAATTATACAAAAATGTTGTAGTAATTATTTTTTTAAGAGATAAACCAAATAAATGGTTTTAAAAATAATAAAATAAATATTATATGAACTATTTAATGTGATCCACTAATTTTATAGATACATATGACCTTTTATGAATCTATAAAAGCTTTTAGTTCGAACATATATTCTGTATATATTTTATTTAAATTCAAATAAATGAATAGTGTCAAAATTGACACTATTGTTATTTTATAAAAATAACATATTATAAAATTGTTTAAAAATCAGAAAATATTTAAAAATTATAAATTTAAATTTATATGGTCTATAATGTTATAAAGTAAAAAATTATGGAAAATTCACAAGAAATAAGTAATTATTTGTTATAATTTAAAATTTAGAATTTTATTACCACAAATAAACTTAAATAGATTAAATAAGGATAAATCAAAATGATAAGGTTTAAAATAAGATCCAAACATGTCTAAATTTGATTGGTTGATGAGATTAAAACCCTATCTCATCTGATATTCGAATATGAGTCATTTTTGGAGGTTTTTAAGTGGGGTTAGATTTATTATAAATTAATATTTTTAAGAATTCCAAAGGTGCCCCTCTCCTCCCTTATAAAAGGGCACCTCCTCCCTCTCCTCCTCGCACCAATTTTAGCCTTAAAGCTTGGCCAACCCCTGCCAAATTATCTTCTCTACTTCCCTAGAAACATCCTAGAGGTTCTGGTCTACTTTAAAGACCAATCTTAGTGCCCTAAGAGGAGGTTTCAAAGAGGCGTATCGAAGAAGAGGTAATTTCTTCTCCCGATTCTTTCAAGCTTCTTTCTTCTTCAACATCTTCTTCTTTAGTTGTTTCATTATAAAGTAATAAAATCAGTATCACTAATATACTGATTTGTTATTATAAATATGAAACAACCCCATTTCACCTTCTATCCATCCTACGGAAAACAAAATCACCGCGCGTGCGTACGTACGGAATACCGTCTCCACGCTGTGGTGTAATCTGTTCTTCCACCAACACCTTACATGGATGGGTATAATGGTGTAAAGAATTACTATACATAGTTATTATACATCATACTAATTTTGATATATTTTATCATCCACTCCAATTCAATTCAATAATTATGGAAATGATATCATCGCTCGTGCGTACGTACGGACTACCGTCTCCACGACGCGATGAGATTCATTCTCCATGTTAACCATTTCAGAATGATTATAAAGTATATATAAGCAATAATAATGAAATATATGAAATTATAAAGGTACTGTATTTATGTATATATGTATTTCATCTACTTAATTCCATTCAACTCAATAAGGAAACGAAAACAGTGTTCATGCGTACGTACGGCCTACCGTCTCCATGAACGGTGTATTTATTTCCATTTATCGATCTATTATATATATGTATATTCTGAATATATATTTTATATAAATCATGCTTTATATTCTGGAATTATGTAATCGTGATCTAAGTAATCATATGAATAATTACAAGTCAAAACACGGACGACAAATGAAACGATTTTACCCAAGACACTCTTTAACATGGAATTTACAAAAGAACGGGTAATATAAAGTCATAAGTGAACCATATATGATACCATAACAATGAATATGATTCTGTAATAAGTCAATGACATTATTTAAATCATTATACAGGAGTTTCGGATACATACGAATCATATCAGACATAAGGTAAGGGGTAATTTTTCAAATCTCATTTTTATCCGAGACTGCTTATTCGTAAGTATTTACTGGGGTTATTGCTATCATCTATGTAAATGTTTTATAAAAGTGTATTCATGTATTTTTAAAGTAATTTTTACCCATTTTTACTTTTACCCCATGGTATGGAAGGAATCTTTATTTTATTTACCCTATAATGTACTTTTTGACTTTTCCGACAAAAGTACGAGAAGAATGTTTCTTTTAACGAATACGGCATGAAAAGATTTTTACGGTTTTGTAAAGCCTTATTTTCATGATGCTTCTTACAAAATATTTCATGACTATTTTCAAAAAAATCCTTTTTTTTAAATTTCATGACATTTTGTGAAAAGAGAATGATTTTGAAGAAGAAATGATATTTTCCTCAAGAATTTATTTCAAGTGTTTTATCAAAAACATTTTTCATCTAAGATGACATTATTTCATATGTGTATGTTTCAAGTATCATGTCTCTATTATTTACAAGGTTTCACTTTTCTTATTATGAAATGATATCCATTTCTTTTATATGGATTTTGTGATGATGGGATGATGTTTATGAAACCCATTTTATTCTTTGGGTTATGATGAATGTTTTAAGTTTATTTTGTGGCACAAGTAAGAATGATTTCATTATGAGATGGGTGAGAACGATATCTCCCTCCAATGCATTGGGTAAAGATTTTATATCTCATGAGATAGACATGGCTGGAACGGTAAGTTAATCCGGTTCAGTGTTATAGGACTGAAACGAGGAGTGAACTCGATTCCGAATGGGACTTTGTCCACTAAGATGGTCTTGGCAGAAATGTCTTGGCTACTATGGAAATCATTACATGTTCTTAATGGATGCCACAATTACATGTTTTATTCCCATGATATTTTATCATGGTTTATGTTCCATTATGATCTATGCCTTATGTACTTCCATGTTTTATGTCGTTGCTCAAGATTTTAATGTTTAAACATTATGTTCATGTTTTTAAGTTCCAATGTATATGGTATGTTTTATTTTATCCATGCTTACCCTTACTGAGAATTTGAGCTCACCCTTTTTATGTTTTATTTTCCCCCAGGATCAAAAGAAAGGTTTTAGGTCAGGAAACAAAAAGTGGAAGATCTTTATGGGAGATGTTGAAGATCTTTCACCACGATTAGAAGATTACGTTCCAAGTTTCCAAAGACACTAAACTATTACGGTCCTTGTGTGTCAGTTTTTGTTATGTATTAAGTATTCTGAAAAAGTAATGTAATGTCCATGTACGTCAAGCTTAGGTTCTCTACAGTTGGTATCAGAGGAAAGGTTTAGTCAACCTTTGGAAACTAGGATGCAAAAACGTTAGTGAGATTCCTAGAGATATTTCTAAGGTATGTCTAGGGATGTACCTAAGGATAAGAATACGTATAGGATATAGTCCTAGAACTATGGTAATGATCTTAGAATTTATCCTAAGATGTTATATATTTAGGGTGATCCCCTTTTACTATGTTGTTTTCCCTAGCATGATTTTTGCCTCTCACACTATTATTTTTGGGTTTTAGAAAATGGCTGGAAACAGGAAGATTCATGATAATGGTGGATATGACGGACAATGGAATGATTTTCTTCATGAGAAACCAAATGAAACGGGATCTGGAAGTCCAAACATTGTTATTATGCCTAATCAGCAATCTCATAATATGATCAACAATCTCATCTTTGGTAAGTTTCCCGACTCAGATAATAAGAGAAAGATGGAGTTTCATGATGATCATAGAAGAAATAAAGTTCAATTTCCCTCATGTAAATCGTGTGGGAAGAGGAATCGGGGAGATTGTTTCAAAGGAACTGGAAGATGCTTTGGGTGTGGAAAAGAAGGACACAAAGCCAGTAAGTGAAAAAGAAAAGGTTCAGTTAACACCATGGACAAGGATAATGGTATTGCTACGACATCAACAATGATTAGATGTTTTAAATGTGGAATGTACGGGCATTATGCAAACCAATTCCCTAATGGAAAATCTCATGAAGAGAATCAGCATGGTCATATGGGTAGTATTTATGTGGATGATGATGAGGAGACTACAAATGATATATGAGATGAAAGACGTGTTGAAGATCAGTCGGTTATTTTAGAAGGTAGTGGAATGATTGTATGTTTATCGAGATTTATGTTGTAAAGTTAATGGTACTATGGAATAAAGAATCATCTAAGGATTGTTACACTTTTGTTTTCCTAAAAGTATTTGAAAGTATATGTTGAATGGTACCAGTAACCATGGAATGTTATTCAGGTATTTTTGTAAAGTAGATGATATGCGCATAATGAAGGAATAAGAAGATAATGAGATATTTGATTGTATTCATGAGCTCATGATTGATATAAGGACTAAGTGATATCATGGTTTGAGTATATAGAATTTTGAGGATTTTGGTATGAGGAAAGTGTTAACTTTTGACAGCATTCATGTTTTCACTAAGGTTTAATGGGTATTCATTTTTCAAGAGAATACATGGTTAAGGTATTCACAGGATTGGAATGTGACCAACAAGATATATGGGGGATAAATGATGGTATTCACATGCTTGGTTGATGGAATTTCAAGTAATCGTTTTCTTTATAATAAGAGCTTGGACCGAAGTATTTTAGATAAGCCTAAGGATTGGAATGGATTATGTTGGACATAAGATAGTATTGTTTAAAGATAGATCTTTTTTCGATATTATTAATGGGATGTTATAGTAAAGTAGTTTTAGAAAAAGGACAACCTGCAGGACGGGCGATAGCCCATCGCGTCGGACAAGGCTGTGGGAATCAAACCCACAACCGAAGTGCGACCGGCCTTTATCGCCTACCACTGGACTACAGGAAGTCCCTGGTTAGTAGAAACTAGTTTTATTTTATTAAGTGGTATGATATATGAAGTATAAGTTCATTTTTTGAACCATATATGATTAATATAAGCATAATATGGACTTATAACTTTTTCTAACCTTTTGTTTGAAAGAGATGGAATGACCCATCATTCTATCACATGATCTGCTAACACATCACGAATAACAAATTCAACTTCATTTCTTTAAGGGATGAAGTGGAAATTGTTCAATTCATGAACAACAGTGAGATTTTACCAAAATCATGCAAGTATTTCTTTTAGTTCATCATCTTTAGGGAAATGATCTTGAAAACCAAAAATGTTTTCCTAGTTCCCTTATATCCGATGAATCAGATGGTACCTTAGATCATCACAAATCAATAGCTTTGTGATTGTTGGCTTTTTCATAGCCATGTTCTCTACCACTCTCCATCAGAACTTCAGGGTTAGATTTTTCTTCCATATCCATATTTTCACCTATGTTCTCCTCTGTGGAAACCCAGTGATGACTTAATTTGGGTAACCGTTACATTTCATACTTTAGTTTTTAAAGCCATGTTTTGGTATTCCTTTTTACGATGTGGGTTTCTATTAAACAAACTTTCGAGTAGTAAACCATTTATAACCCTGACGAATTTCGAGGGCGAAATTCATTTTAAGGGGGGTAGAATGTAACACCCCAAGATTTTAGGAAAAATATTCTTTTAATTTCATTATTTTCTTGTGTTGTATGCTACACCAAGATTACCTTGCGCTGTACGCAACACCGTATTAGCTTGCAGTATACACAACACTATTCTTGGATCGTGTTACACACAATTTTGATAATAGTTATTCTACGCAACATTGAGTATATATATATATATATTCAATGTATCAATGAAATATGGATGGATTCTATTATACGAAACAATGAAGGATTCTTTCACAACACGCAACCCTTACTTGGCTTGCATTACACGCAATCACGACCTTCCTCGATAGCGTGTGTTGTACGAAATACCGGGTTTTACTAAACAACGATATATTATTATAATATTATTATGAACTAGCCGTTATGAATAGTATTATGTAAATTTTTAATTTTATAACATTATTATTCATCTTACACATTTTCTAGAATATGGTATAAGAACAAAATAAAATTTTCAGGTAAAATAAGTATTTTTCAAAAAATGCAGTTTTGCTGCCTTTTGATGGCGCACCCACTTTAAATCTAGTTTTTGACATGTTTATAAATTCAATTTGACAAAATAAAATTCTTCTTTGGAATCAGGAAATAAAAATTTACTTTGGATAAATTTGTCATATTATTCTGGTAACTTTCATATTTTGATGAATAGTAAAAACACGCTATATTTTAATGAAAAACAACTTTTTTCATCGTAATAATTTATATGGATAAATTATAATATTTAATGGTTTTAAAGTATAAATAGAATATATTTTTACCATTTAATATAATGTATGTCATTAGCATTAATTTTACATTAAATTCGTAGGTTAAATCAATTCAATCTTTTGCAATGTTTTAAACAAAAACCTGTTTTCATTCGACAACGGGATTAATTTTAATATAATTTCTGCAACTTCTGTGTATTGAATTTGAAAAAATAGATTCCATATTTGGAATCATTGGGTCCAAATTATGTTAATAGGCTACTTTTTATTTTTGGGAATTATGAATAGTAACTACGGTAAATTTTATTTACCATAGTTAAAGATAAATCGGGTAATTAAGGGTAAATATAATATTATAAAATTACCCTAACACATGCTAAAATTCTATTGGATGGCTAAAAGTAAACCCATATCAACTAAGGGTCGGATTAGATTCATTTTATGGACTTTTGACCATGAAAATAATTTAATTATTATTAAAACCAAAGAAAGTGACAACATGTCACTCTCTTAAATCTTATAAGTATAATAATTTTAATTTAGTTATAAACATCATAAAACTTCAAACATGAATAGTCTCCAGAAAGCTAATAAAATTATCTACATCATGATAATTTATTTATAATTATTAGGGATTAAATAATTGTCATTAATGGTGATACATTAATGATACAGAAATTATTTATTAAGTGGAAAATAAGTAATATAGTTTTTATTGAAATAATAATACCCATTAAAAGGCCCACAAACCTGACCAAAACTTATTGGTAGTGTATATATACACCTTAATCATACAATGACCTCATATATAACCGTTTGGATCCTTATAAAAGTGATTATGACACTTATATTATTTTATTTTAAATGATGCCAAAGTTGTCACCTTCATAATTAAATAAATATAACAATTAATGTGAAAGGCAATAGATTTATCTTCATCATAGAATTTTATTTTAAATTTTTATGCAAAAAATCAGTATAGTAAATAATTATACAAAAATTTTGTAGTAATTATTTTATTAAGAGATAAACCAAATAAATGGTTTTAAAAATAATAAAATAAATATTATATGAACTATTTAATGTGATCCACTAATTTTATACATTCATATGACCTTTTATGAATCTATAAAAGCTTTTAGTTCGAACATATCTTCTGTATATATTTTATCTAAATTCAAATAAATGAATAGTGTCAAAATTGACACTATTGTTATTTTATAAAAATAACATATTATAAAATTGTTTAAAAATCACAAAAATATTTAAAAATTATAAATTTAAATTTATATGGTCTATAATGTTATAAAGTAAACAATTATGGAAAATTCACAACAAATAATTACAAGTCAAAACACGGACGACAAATGAAACGATTTTACCCGAAACACTCTTTAACATGGAATTTACAAAAGAACGGGTAATATAAAGTCATAAGTGAACCATATATGATATCATAACAATGAATATGATTATTTAATAAGTCAATGACATTATTTAAATCATTATACAGGAGGTTCGGATACATACGAAGCATATCAGACATAAGCTAAGGGGTAATTTTGCAAATCTCATTGTTATCTGAGATTGCTTATTCGTAAGTATTTACTGGGGTTATTGCTATCATCTATGTCCATGTTTTATAAAAGTGTATTCATGTATGTTTAAATTAATTTTTACCAATTTTTACTTTTACCCCATGGTATGGAAGGAATCTTTCTTTTATTTACCCTATAAGGTACTTTTTGACTTTTCCGACAAAAGTACGAGAAGAATGTTTCTTTTAACGAATACGGCATGAAAGGATTTTTACGGTTTTGTAAAGCCTTATTTTCATGAAGCTTCCTCCAAAAGATTTCATGACTATTTTCAACAAAATCATTTTTTTTAAATTTAATGACATTTTGTGAAAAGAGAATGATTTTGTAGAAGAAATGATATTTTCCTCAAGAATTTATTTCAAGTGTTTTATGAAAACCATTTTTCATCTAAGATGACATTATTTTATATGTGTATGTTTCAAGTATCATGTCACTATTATTTACAAGGTTTCACTTTTCTTATTATGAAATGATATCCATTTCTTTTATATGGATTTTGTGATGATGGGATGATGTTTATGAAACCCATTTTATTCTTTGGGTTATGATGAATGTTTTAAGTTTATTTTATGGCACAAGTAAGAATGATTTCATTATGAGATGGGTGGGACCTATATCTCCCTCCAATGCATTGGGTAAAGATTTTATATCTCATGAGATAGACATGGCTGGAACGGTACGTTAATCCAGTTCAGTGTTACAGGACTGAAACGAGGAGTGAACTCGATTCAGAATGGGACTTTGTCCACTAAGATGGTCTTGGCAGCAATGGCTTGGATACTATGGAAATCATTACATGTTTTATTCCCATGATATTTTATCATAGGTTTTGTTCCATTATGATCTATGCCTTATGTACTTCCATGTTTTATGTCGTTGCTCAAGATTTTAATGTTTTAACATTATGTTCATGTTTTTAAGTTCCACTGTATATGGTATGTTTTATTTTATCCATGCTTACCCTTACTGAGCATTTGAGCTCACCCTTTTTATGTTTTATTTTCCCCCAGGATCAAAATAAAGGGTTTAGGTCAGGAAACAAAAAGTGGAAGATATTTATGGGAGATGTTGAAGATCTTTCACCACAATTAGAAGATTACGTTCCAAGTTTCCAAAGACACTAAACTATTACGGTCCTTGTGTGTATGTTTTTGTTATGTATTAAGTATTCCGCAAAAGTAATGTAATGTCCATGTATTTCAAGCATAGGGTCTCTACATTTATATAGTGATTTTAGGGTTTAGTTATCATTTTTAGATTTTATGTATCATTTTAGGGTTTATGTAACATTTTTAGGGTTTATATATCGTGTTTAGTGTTTAGGTTTTATGTAGCCTTTTTTAGGGTTTATGTTGCGTTTTTTGGGTTTATGTAGCATTTTTAGGGGTGATGTAGCGTTAATGTTGAATTTTTAGGGTATTTGTAACATTTTTAGGGTTCATGTAGTGTTTTTAGGATTTATATTCTGTTTTTAGGTTTTATGTAGTGTTTTTTAATGTTTATGTTGCTTTTTTAGGGTTTATGCTGTGTTTTTTATGGATTATGTTACAGTTCTTGGGTTTATGTAGTGCTTTTAGGGGTTATGTAGCATTTTTTGGGTTTATGTTGCGTTTTTTGGTTGATGTTGTGTTTTTAGGGTTTTTGTTGCCTTTTTAAGGGTTTATGTAACATTTTTAGGGTTTATGTGTCAATTTGAAGCCTCTTTTAGGGTTTTAATAGTTGTTTATGGTTTGTAGTTTTTTAGGGTTTTTAATGGTTTTTAACAAGTGTTTATGATTTTTTATGGTATCTAATGGAATTTTAATGGTTGGGGGGGGTTACGGGTTTTTTGGTTTTTTTGGGATGGATAGGGATTGTTTGAATTTTTCAGTGTGTTTTTGGGTTTGTTTGGGTATTATAGTAGTTTTTAGGGTTTATATCATGTGTGTTGGAATTTTTGGGGTTATTTAGGGTTTCATAGTGTTTTTTAGAGTTTAACATGGTTCTTTAGGGTTTATTAGAGTTCTTTAGGATTTATTAGTGTTCTTTAGGATTTTTTATAGTTTATTAGCATTTTTTATTGTATATTAGGGTTATATTGGGCTTTTTTAGGCATTAATAACTTTTTGTAGGGTTTATCAAACCTTTTTAGTGTTATTTAGGATTTATTAGGGTTTATTGGGGTTTATTTGATTTATAAGGGTTTAGTAACGTGTATTTGGGTTTATTGTGATTTATTAGGGTTTATTATGATTTGTTAGGGTTCATTGCAGTTTATTAGGGGTTTGTTATAGTTTGTTTCAGTTTGTTATGATTTATCTGGTTTGTAAGGATTTTTTGAAATTTATTTGGGGTTGTTAGGGTTTGTTACGATTTATTTTGGGGTTATTAGGGTTTTTTAGGGTTTATTAGTGGGTTGTAGGGTAATGGAGGCTATTATTTGGAGGTTTTTGTAGCGTTATATCGGGTTTGTTAGGGTTTTTAGTTATTATTAGGGTTTATTATGGTTTAATAGTGTTTTTATTGTATATTAGGGGTTTTAGGGCTTTTGTAGCATTTATTAGGTTCTAATAGAGTTTGTTAGGGTTTATTATAGGTTATTACAATTTATTAGTGTTTATTTAGGTTTTGGGGGTTTAATAGTGGGTTTTACGGGTTATTAGAGTTTATTACTGGTACTTAGGGGTTTTTAGTGGCTGTTAGGGTTTGTTAGGGTTTTTAGGGTTTTTAGGGTTTGTTATTGTTTGTTTGAGTTGTTTAGGGTTTTATGTGTATTTTTGGTTTTTTTGGGTGGGTTTGGATTTTTATTCTTTGTTAGGGTTATTTTAGCTTTTTTCGGGTTTTGTTGCATTTTGTGGGTTTTGAAGAATAATTTGGATTTTTGTATAAACTGTTAGGTTTATGTAGAGTTTTTTGTGGCTTTAGTGGTTCTTTAGTGATTTTTAGTGTTCTTTAGGGTTCTTTATGGTGTATTTGGGTTTATTTTGAGGTTTTTACGGTTTTCTAGGGGGGTTTTAAAGTTTTTATAGTGTTGCTTAAGGTTTTGTAAGAAATATTTAGTCATTTTAGGGTTTTTAGCATTTTTAGGGGTTTTTACGGTTTTTAGCATTTTTTGAGGTTTTTTTCTGGTTTTTTTGAGGTTGTTTTGGGTTTTATAGATTTGTTTTTGGGTTTTTAAATTTTTTATTGTTTTTAGGGGTTTTATGGGTTTTTAGGGTTTTTAGGATTTTTTACGGTTTTAGGGTTTTTAGTGTTTTTTAGGGTTTGTTGGGTTTTTCGGGTTTTTCGGGTTTTTTAGGGTTTTTCATGTTTTGCCGAGTCTGTTAGGGTTTGTTTTGTGAATATTGTCATTTTGAATGGTTTAATAGCATTTTTGTTGTATATTTTGGTTTTAGGTATTTTGTAGCTTTTATTGGGGTCTAATAGGGTTTTAGGGTTTATTACAATTTATTAGTGTGTATTAGGGTTTGGTAGTGGGCATTATGATTTATTAGGATTTATTATGGTTTATTATTGGTTGGTAGGGTTTTTTAGGATTTATTAGTGCTTATTAGAGTGTTTTAGGGTGTATAAGGGTTTTTAGGGTTTTTTAGGGTTTCAAAGGGTGTGTTATGGGAAATGCTGATCCAACCCTTTTTATAAAGAAAGATAAGAAAAATGTTTTGATTGTTCAAATTTATGTTGATGAAATTATATTTGGTTCAACTCAGAAATATTTAACAGATTCCTTTGCGGATCGAATGAATTCTGAGTTTGAAATGAGTATGATGGGTGAGTCATCATATTTCCTTGGTTTTCAAATCTCTCAAAAACCAGAAGGAATCTATATATCCCATCATAAGTATATTAAAGATCATCTTAAAATGTATGGATATGAAAACACTAAGGGTATAAGTACTCTCATTGGTACCTCAAACATAGTTGATCTAGATGAAGATGGGAAACCAGTAGATCAAACATCTTTTAGAGGTATGATAGGAATTTTACTTTACTTGAATGCTAGTCATCCAAACTTAATGTTTTCAGTATGCTTATGTGCAAGATATCAATCTAATCCTACGTAATCTCATTTAAAGTTAGTGAAAATAATTTTTTGCTACTTAAAGGGAACCATGCACTACTACAAAAAAGGGAAATGGAAGCGCCCCCTTATATCAGTGCTAAGAAAAACCGCTGATACAACAACCCTTTATCCGCGCTAAAATTTTAGCGCTGATAAAGAGGCCCTCTATCAGCGCTAGAAAAGCACTGATAAAGAATCCCTTTATCAGCACTAAAATTTTAGTGCTGATACGGGATAACCTTTATCAGAGCTAAACAAGCGCTGAGAAAAGGACCCTTTATCAGCACTAGAAAAGCACTGATAAAGAATCCCTGTATCAGCGCTAAAATTTTAGCACTGATACAGGAAGGATTTATAACCTCTTTTTTGCGCTGATAAAGAGAACCATTATCAGCGCTTTGATAGTGCTGATAAAACATTAGTCCATTTTTTTATAATGTCGGTCGCACAGTGCACTCCTTTTATCACAACCTAAAGCTCTCGTGGTACTGGAACCCTGCGAATCCCCTCTGCCACCCGTTGAGTTTGCATTGCTGGACCTCTGCCACCCTCTCTTCTCATTGTCCGACCTCCGCTGCCCGCTGAGTTCGCGTTTCCGGGCCTCCTCCTCCCTCGAGCTTCGGTTTGCCGGACCTCCGCAGCCCACTGAGTTCAAGATGCCGGACCTCCACCACCCTCACTTCTCATTGCCGAACCTACACTGCCCGCTAAGTTCACATTTCCGGACCTCTTCCACCCTCGAGCTTCGGTTTGCCGGACCTCTACCGCCCGCAACGCCCTCGAGCTTCGGTTTTCCAGACCTCCCTTTAAGGCATGTTTTCCAAATCATTGTTTAATATTGTTCTCCTCTCCCATCAGAAATAACCATATGTTGATTTGGCATGATATATTTAATGGATATTTGATATTGTGATGGTTGTAGGCTACATGATTCATCCTTTTCTTCTTCATGTTTTTCTCTAGGGTAATGCCCCATGTCGAAGCTCGAGTTTAGTCCAACTTCTTCTAATGGTTCTAGAACTATTATTCTATAAATCATATCACACTATTAAAACATTGTTAATTGGATTTTTGGGATTTGAGGCTTTCCCATCAATGGTGTTCTATTGGATTTTGTGTTGAATCATTTCATCCCTAGGTTTCATTTCCTCCGGTGGTGATGATTCTGCTTCATTGTAGATTCATGAGTGATCTTCCTGCATATTGTGAAGGGGTTCTTGGGGGTGATCATCCAATATATTTCTATTACTCCTAAGGTATATCCTTTTTTCTAATGACTATGGTGGGTTTTTTGGTGATTTGGTATTTGTTTATTCTAGATCCTAGAAACCATTCAATTTGATGGTGGTATAGATGGATATGTTATATAAATTCTTCCCAAAATCACCATTATGAGATAGTTTGGTTTGAATTATAGAATATATATGCTTTGATTTAATTATATTATTAGGTAATGTTGGGTTGGAAATGGGTGATGAGGTTCCTAAGGTGATGAATTCTAGTTTTCTATCTTGTTAGTGATGTTGTTGATGATGATGTTGATCAGGTGCATCACGGTGCATGTATCAAGGAACGAGTATCATCATGATTTGAGGCATGATTCAATAGAATATTTTTGTTTGAAATTTTAATTTAGTGCTATTTTATGGGGTATTTTTTATAATTTCACATACTATTTGAACATATATGGCTATGACATATTTATTTTTTCTTTTATCATTACTCCATTATTCTAGGATTTTCTATTAGTATAGTTATTTTACTATAAATCAAAATGTGGAATCTTTGGGGAATGTTTGACATCGGTTGATTTTCTTTAAAAGGGATGGTTTATTCATGTAAAATATATCTTGAGAAACCTAGTATTGGTGGAAATATTGATATGCTCGTCATCAATGGCGATCAATGAGTTTACACTATCAGAGTGAAGTTTATGAAAAATTTAAGGTCCTTCACAATTGGATTCTAGTTTCACTAGATTCCTCCTAGATATCATCGATTCCATTAGATCCAACACCAAGTAACAGTAAAGTAAGGAATGAAGGATAATATTTTTCTTTAAGGACAACACCACCTGGTTCTAATGCATTTCTAGGTCATCCAATGCTTGAACCCTATTTTCATCGAGGGGTTCCCTCATTCTTTCTTTCATACTATCTAAGTGACATTGTCTGGAAGTGCACTTATATGGCATGATGCCTAGACCATCAAGCTTTCTATCCTTGCCACCCCTACCTCCATCTCTGTCCTTCTCCCTCACTGAGGTTACTGACTGCTTCTCTGTAGTGGCCATGCCTCTTCCTAGCAGTGTTTGTTCCGTCTCCCTTGGCTCTCAGCCTGTCATCCAGCTCCAAATACTTATTTATCCAGAGTGAAATCCCTTACCAGCCCCCAAGTTTCATTACCCATTCTTCCCCTTCCCCTTTGGATCCTCATCTCCCACTCATATGAAGCTTACCAACCAGAAGGGATTATGAACATGTTCAAAATCAAGGGACCTCAATGAGAGATCATCCTCCCACTTCAATAAGGCTACTAGCTCTAGATCCAATGCCAGAGCCCTGTCCTACACATCATTATTATATTCATATGTAATGATCATGGACTTAGTTCCCATGTTAAATCATACTTCCTCGCTATCGAGATCAAAAATCATAATGTCATTGTTGTTGTTTTCAAATAACACAAAAACCCTATAATAATCATATAATTCTCCAGGAAGATTAATTTGCACGGATTTCTACACTCTAACCCCTCCAACAGACACAAATGGGTATTTTGGCACAATAAATATATTGTTGAGACTGTTCAAGATTGCATTCAATTCATCACTACCAAGGTTTCCAACTGTGACACCTCCTTCCTTATGACATTGGTTTTTGGAAGCTATGACCCTCTTCAAAGGGAATCTCTATGGAGTGAACAAAATAACTTTTATCTCGGCCACCATACATTGGTTTTTGGGGTGAATTTAATGTCATTTCCAACACAAAGGAAAGGAATAGTAGAATACCATTCCAGAGGAAGTCCATCATGGAGTTTGTTCAGTTTATGGTTGGGAAGGGCCTCATTGATCTCAGCTTCTCAAGTGACAGTTTCACCTGGTGAAACAACTGCACTGTCCATCACCACTTGTGGAGTCTATTGGATAAGTGTCTATCCAAGATGAATTCCACTAACCTATTCACAAATACCATGTTTTTTCATCTTGCTGGAGGTATTTTGATTTACTCTCCCCTCTTGGTTTCCATTTCTTCATTGCATGATAATCAGGAACGGTTTCACTTCCACCAGCAGTGGGTTAACATCCTAAGGTACCAGGACATGGTTTGTAAAAAATGGAATGAACCCTTGTAGTAGTATCGGGCCACCTTCAACCTCAGTGACCTGACCTTGAACCCCGATAGGTGTGTGTTTCCCCCTTTCTCCTCAGGAACCTTCACCACCTGGGACTACTGTCGTATATGGGCTCCTTCAGAGTATTCTGATAGATGGAATGATACCTCCGGTTTATTGGATTATTAACACCAGTTTGAGATTTATGTGTGACTATATACTTATTATTTTTTCTTATTATTTCTTACACACCACCACTTGAGTCGAGTAACCTGATTGAAATCCATATTGGTACTTTGGTTTTGATGTGGATATGGGTTTTTATGTGTTTGTGACATGTGTATGTTCGGATATATGGGTATTTAGGCATTATGATATTGAAGGTAGGGCAGATACCTAGGAGTGGTAGATGTATCATTCTTGATTATTCTTGTGTTTGGTCTGGGGTGATTTGAGGAAACGATAATGAATCTAAAGTAATTATACTTAATGAAGATGAATAAATACTAATGGGTAGGCTCTATTAATCTCTATTTTTATAAGGATGTGGTTCTCTTCTACTGTATTTGGAAGTCTTATTTTGTTTACTTGAACCATAAATACTAATATTTGAGATTCAAATAGGATGAACATGAATAAAGATTGGATGGATGCTAATCATTTGATAAGAGACTATGAGAACGGAGTGAAAGAGTTCATCAAGTTTGAAAAGGATCATGCCAAGGATCCTCTTGAAATCCTTTGTCCATGTTTAAGTTGTTTTTATTATAGACTACTTACTCCAAAGGAGCTGGAAGAACATTTTAAATGTCATGGAATATATAAGAGTTATAAATGTTGGAATAAACATGGAGATAAAGCGAATGTAGCTACTGGTTGGGATAAAACTGCGTTTTATGGATCATCAGATATGAATACAAATATGGATAATGAAGAAGACTGTGTGGAGGATGTTATTATTGATGTTAATGATGATGAAGATCGTATTGAGGAAATGACAAAGGCAATTGAAGATGAACTCCATGATTGCCCAAAATTGTTTGATAAGTTAAAGAGTTGTGAAAAGACGCCATTGTATGCTGGTTACACTAAGTATACAACATTGTCAGTTGTACTGAAGTTGTATAAATTGAAAGCAGGAAACATATGGGGTGATGTCATTTTTATGGAACTATTTGACCTCTTGAATGACATGCTCCCAGAAGATAATGATCTCCCAAGCCGAACATATGAAACTAGACGAATACTACGCTCGATGGGTATGATTTATGAAAGAATAAATGATTTCCTGAAAGATTGTATATTGTTTCACAAGGATAACAAATCACTTACAGAATTCCCAAAGTGTGGTGCTTCTCGATACAAGAAAGATAAATCCAATCCTACGAAAGTTGTATGGTACTTTCCAATCATTCCAAGGTTTAGGAATCTATATGGAAGTGAAGAAACTGCAATACAATTGTCATGGCATGCAGATAAAAGAAATAAAGATGGGAAATTATGTCATCCGGCCAACTCTCCTCAATGGAAGAAAATTGATCATGAGTATCATGAGTTTGCAAAAGAGCAGAGAAACCTTTGTCTTGCGTTATCTATAGATGGAGTGAATACTTTTGGTTTTCAAACCAACACTCATAGTACATGGAATGTTATGTTGGTAAATTATAACCTTCCACCCTGGTTATTCATGAAGTAGAAATTCATATTGTTATCTATGGTTATATCAGGACCAAAAAAACTAGGTAACGATATTGATGTTTATATGGCTCCTTTGATCGAGGATTTGATGTTATTGTGGGATTTATGTGTTAGGTTGTATGATTCTTATAAAAGTGAATACTTCACGTTGAGAGCGATGTTGTATGGGACAATAAATGATTTCCCTTCTTATGGAAATTTTTCAGGCTATAGAATTAAAGGAACTCAAGGGTGTCCCATGTGCGAAGAAGATACAGAATCAATTAGGTTGAAACATTCATCGAAATCTGGGTTTCTAGGAAATCGTAGATTTCTACCTTGTCGGAATAATTACCGATCATGGATGACATCATTCAATGGAAGTTCAGAACAACACGCAACACTGTCTCCACTAATAGGTGATCTGTTGTTTGAGAAATTAAAAGATCAGAACACTATTTTTGGTAAACCTTTTTGGAAAAACCTTACGAAAATCGGTTGGAAAAAGAGATCAGTTTTTTTTTGAATTACCATACTGGAATTGTTTGTACGTCATACATTTTCGTGATGTGATGCATGTGGAAAAAAATGTATGTGGCAGTGTTATTGGAATGTTGCGAAATGCCCCTTGAAAAAAAAAATATGGAATTAAGGCAAGGTTGGACATGGTTGACATGGGAATACGAGAAGAGTTGACTCCCGTGAAGGGTGAAAATAGAATGTTTCTTCCTCCAGCTACTTATAATCTTTTTAGGGAGGAGAGATATCAGTTTTGCAACTTCTTCAATGATGTAAAGGTTCCAACTGGGTATAAATCAAATATCAAGAACATTTTTTCAATGAATGATTTGAAGTTAAAAGGTTTGAAATCACATGATTGACATGTTTTGATGCAAGTTTTAATTCCTATAGCTTTACGTTTCATTTTTCCCAAGAATGTTCATCATACGTTAACCAAACTTTGTTTCTTTTTCAAAGCTATATGTAGCAATGTTTTTGACCTGGCGAAATTTCCAGCTATGGAAAAATAATTTGTCATCATATTATGTGAATTAGAAATGTTCTTCCCACCAAAATTCTTTGATATGATGGTTTATTTGATGATTCACTTGGTGTGAGAGATTCGACTTTGTGGTCCTGTGCACTATAGATGGATGTATCCTATTGAACGGTATATGATGATTTTGAAAGGGTATTTCAAAAATCGAAGTCGTCCAGAGGGTTGTATAGTGGAGTGATATATTTTTGAGGAAGCCATTGAATTTTGTACTGAATACCTATCTGATGTGGAAAGTATTGGTCTCCAGAAATCTCATCACACTGAATGCATTGAGGGTGAGAGAATTTCTGGAAGAGAAGTTGTGACAATCAGTATTACAGATCGTGAGCAGGCCCATCATTATGTTTTTCATAACAGTTGGGAGGTTGATCCATATATTGAAACTCACAATGAAATTATTAGGTAGTTGAATCCATCAAGGGCTGAAAAATGGTTATCAAATACACATAATCACCAATTTATAGGATGGTTTCAGGACCATATTTTTAAGAAGTTGGATGAAAACCCAAATTCAATTTTAGAACGACTTCGATGGATAGCCGCTGGACCAAGTGTGTATGTATTATCTTACAATGGTTATGTAATTAATGGTTATACATTCTATATAGATGAACATGATGAAGATAGTACCATGCAGAATAATGGAGTTACACTAGTGGCTGAAGCGATGCATGTTTCTGGTAGTAAGGACAGAAACCCAATTTATTCAAATATGTCATACTTTGGCATTATCAAACTAATATGGGAGTCGGATTATATGACATTACAATTGCCAATTTTTCAATGCAAATGGGTTGATAACAACAGTGGTGTTAAAATAGATGAATGTGGATTTGTGAAAGTTTATTTTAGTAAACAAGGGTACAAAGGGGAATAGTTTATAATGGCATCACAAGCAGTACAAGTTTTTTATGTTTCAGATACCACAAACTGAAAGTGGTTGATTATTCTATTATCGTCCAAAACTACTGAAGGGTCCGATGAAAATTCAGTTGAGGACGATCCTTTCAGTGGTACGTTGCAATAATTTCGAAGCGGTACCAATGTAGATGATGTTTTTTATGTTAGAGGAGACCACAATGAAGGGATTTGGATAATTGATAGATGTGTAAAATCCCTTCAACCTTTGAAAAATAGAATGAGTGTTTAATAAACAGGTTCTATTTTGTTGGTAATATATATATCTTATTATCTCATGTTATTATATTATCATTACTAATTTTATGTAATCTAAATTAATTGTTCAACCACTTTTGCAGATAATGACTTCTGCACATTCTGGTGCTCCTAACCTTGAGGCTGAAAAAGTATCTCAAGCTGCTGCTGTTGCGGCTGCTGCGGCTCATGCTTCTTCTATAACTGCTGCTGCTCCTGTTGATGCTCCTACTGCGGCTCCTGTTGCTCCTGCTACTCCTCCTGCTGCAGCTCCTGTTGCTCCTGCTGCTCCTATTGTAGCTACTACTGCTCCTGCTACTTGGCACCTGCTGCTTCTAGTGTTGAGATCCAACAACCATCATCACATGTCTTTGATACCATTTTATATGAACATATATATGATGTTGATATCGATGAAATGGTCGGGAATGAAAGACCGATGTCAAAGAAAACACATGTGCATCGTAGTTTGACGGTGTTAGCCAAAGTTCTTATGGTGAAAAGCAAAGGCATCGAATTTGAAGTCAGATGGAATGCATGAGGCCAACATGTGAATCCCAACAAGTCTATGTTTAGTATCTACATTGGAGTTGTCCCTCGGAAACGCGTGCTGATTGACATAGATTCATGGAACCATGTTGTGTCCAGGCTGAAGGCTGTGATCTGGGAAAAAATTATGGTAACATTATAAATTTATTTCATTAATTTACTAGAAAATAAAATAATGAAACAATGTCTTACTCTTCTCATTCTCTTGTAGAGTAAATTTATAGTAGAATATTCACACATGGATTATGTACTAAGGCTTACAAGAAGGATTCTTCGAGTTTTTCGCACTATTTTAACAAGATGTCACCTGGAAGATTCCAAAGGTAAAATAAACCCGCACCCACCCATTGTCTACGCTCACCTGATATCCCAAGAAGCATTGGATTCATTTTTTGGCCGCCGTGGGGATGAGAAGTTTTAGGTACATTGTGGGTGATAATAAATTGTTTGAGGATACCTGAATTAATCACTTTGATTGTAAATATTTAATTTATGAAACAGAAACTCTGTACTGAAAATAAGGAATGTGCATCAAAACCAGCATACCTCTATCGTAAAGCAATAATGGGGTACATTTCATTAGAAAAGAAAATGGTACGTATTTTAAATTTACAGTAATATTGTAAGGTGCCAATAAACAACATCATAATTATCTTTCTATGTTTATATGTAGATTGATGAGTCTAAAACCAAATACACTTCCATTCCATGTCATGTGCTATGGAAGGAGGCACCTGTTAATAAGAAAGGGAAGTTAGTAGATGAGAACACACACAAAGTGTGGGAAATATGTGTAAGTATGACATGATGATAAAAATATTTGTTTTAAATTTCTATTACATAAAAATAATTAGTTATTTTCCTATATCTGATAGTCACAGGAATCAGATACTTTTATAGCGGATACAGACCTATTATCGACAGCTTTGAAGTAGCCAGAAAAATACGGTCGTGTCAGAGGTTCGGGGTTTGGGGTGACACGCCGAGAATATTTTGAGAAGAAGGAAAAAAACAGATGATACATATGTAAAATCAGAACAATTGAGAGAAAAAATAGCAACCCTTGAAGAACGATTACAATGGAAAGGAGAATTGCTAGCCCCTTTTATGGGTGGGAAGCAAAGGGAAGACACAAGTCAGGAACAACCAGCGCGTGAAAATCCCGCCCCACCCCCCACCAGCTTTGAGGTGAGCCATTCCCCTCAAAGAACATTCTCAGCCGTGGTAATCAATACTCTAATAATTGTTCCCATGAAATGTGAATCATATAAACACTAATAATTTTTCTGTACTGATCTTATACAGGGTGAGAATGATTGTGATTTATATCTGTCAACACCCACCTATCACCTTGTAGTGAGGGCTACAATGTTCAATATCCCAGATGCCACGCTACATAATAGACCACTTCTGAAAGATCATTTGAAAGTGACGATTACTTTAGCTCATGAGCCAAATGTAGAGCTACCTATTCCACTTGTTGATGATGATATTCATATGATCGAAAAGGCTATTGGTACATTAATTTCATGATCGTCACAACTTGTAAGAGTACATGCAGACAAAGAGGTATTTATTACCTTTTTTTCATGATAAACCTTTAACAATTAATAAAAAAGGTTCTAAACCAATGATTGTTGTTATAAACGGAGAAAGGGAAGGGGGTGACAAACGTTGGTTCAAAACCATCTAAAGGATCGACCAACCGATCCTAAGGAGCTAATGAAAGCACAATAACACCACCTGTTCTCTATCCACATTTACTAGCATTGAAGACTCATGTGCATATGAATCTAAAAGATGGTAATAGTCATATATTGGTTTTCGAAGAGAATATATACAGAGAGTAAAGTAAATATTTCTTTGCTGCTGAAAATGTAAATGAGATCCTTGAAAATGGTTGGCTAGGCATCACAGTTGTAAATGTATATATGAGGTATGTTTCCATGAATTGATTTTATAAAAGCTAATCTAATGTGAAAATTATGACTAAATGCATTTTATATTGTTGAAAAACACATTTATGAAAAACAGTTGAAGGAATTTTCCCATGAGCCATGATTTGGAATTGTTAGTCCTCATACCACATCAACACAACTAACAAAATTAGTGCCATCAAAAAGGGATGAAATAGTGAACGGATTGCTGAAAACATTTGAAAAGATGATTACAGATGATAGACTCTTCCTAATACCAACCATACAGGGGTAAAACTCTACGATTAAAGCATATCAATTATATTTGTACTTATTTTATTACTTATTCCTTTTTGTATTTTTAGGCAACATAGGTTACTAATTGCGGTGAACATGGATACTCCAATGATTTATTTTTTGGATTCAATGTAAGGATATCCATCAAACCAACCACACATGTTGGATTTTGTGAATCTGTAAGACACTACATCTTAAATTTTAGGACTAAACATCAAGTAATATAATTTATATTATATTTTACTGAGGATTCTGTTATGATAGGGAATTTTATAATTATCGTATAAAAAAGGAATGAGGACAGGGGCTAAGCATAATGAGGTGAGCAAGTACTACGTCTGGACAAATATCAGGGTATATATAATAAAATTTCACTATCCAAACACATCTCAACACAAGTTACTTATTCTCCTAATGATCAATTTTTTTGTAGTGTCCAAAACAAAAAAATGGTAATTATTGCAGTTATTATGTTTTTTAATTTATGAAATAGATCATTTTTCATCAACAAACTAGCATCCCTAAAGAGGTATTTTCAAAAAAAAACTACTAGTTCGTTTAATTTATTTATTAATTCTATATTTTTATATTTTGCAGTACTACTATGATTTCTGAAAAGCATCATAATCACAAGACGATATAGATGTGATGAGAAATGAGTGGGTCGCATACCTGATGGTATATTGTACCCAAATACAATGAAGATCTGACTTGGGGAGATGTACATTTGGTGGTCATTTTTGAGAGGTGTTAAGGGGATCAAAAGATGAAACATTGTTGTATGTAAATGTTCATAGGAAAATTGTCATTGTTATTAAATAAAACATCCTATATCCAATGAGTCATTTTCCCATTTTAACAGATGATATGTACCAGTAACATGCAAGAATGATGAACCACTCAAAAGGTGTCAATTTTGTTTAAAATGGACACAATTTTAAGTGAAAACAACAACTGACCTACAGAAATCTAACCAAACGGTTTTGGATTGACTTGATCTTTTATAAGAATGATCCATGGGTCCTTGGTGACATGTACGAGTCAACCACACCTCAATTATAGGCACGGTGTGGCCAGTACCACTTAAATGGTCTCTATTTTGTTTAAAATGTAATCAATATTAAGTGAAAACAACAACTGACCTACGAAAATATGACCAAACCCATTCGGATTGTGTTTATCCTTTGGGAGAACGATCAAATAGTCCCTTTTGACATGTATGAGTCATCCCCGCCTCAATCCGAGGTACGGTGCGTCCAGTATCACTCAAAGGGTCTCTATTTTGTTTAAAATGGACAGAATTTTATGTGAAAACAACAAATGACTTACAAAAATTTGAGCAAATGCATTCATATTGTGTTTATCTTTTAGGATAACGATCCATGGGTCCTTTGTGACATGTACGAGTCAACCCTGCCTCAATCCGAGGCACAATGTGGCCGGTACCACTCAAAGGGTTTCTATTTTGTTTAAAATGTACACAATTTTAAGTGAAAACAACACCTGTCCTACGGAAATCCAACCCAACCCGTTAGAATTGTTTTGATCCTTTAGGAAAATGATTTAGGGGAAATTTTTGATGTGAATGATTCATCCCCGCTTCAATATAAGGCACGGTGTGGTTGGTAACACTCAAAGAGTCTCACTTTGGTATAAAATGGACACAATTTTAAGTGAAAACAACAACTGACCTATGGAAATCTAACCAAATCATTCGGATTGTCTTGATATTTTATAAGAATGGTCCATGGGTCCTTCCTGACGTTTATGAGTAAACTCTGTCTCAATCCGAGGCACGGTGTGGTAGGTATCACTCAAAGGGTATCTATTTTGTTTAAAATGGAAATTGTTTTAGAGAAAACAACAACTGGCCTACAGAAAACTGACCAACCCCATTCGGATTGTGTTGATACTTTAGGAGAAATATCCATTAGTCCTTTTTGACATGTAAAAGTCATCTCCGCCTCAATTCGTGGCACGGTGTGGCCGGTATCACTCAAATAGTCTCTATTTTGATTAAAACGGACACAATTTTAAGTGAAAACAACAACTGACTAACGGAAATCCGACAAAACCCATTCATATTGTGTTGATCCATTAGGAGAACAATACAAGGGTCCTTTGCGACGTGTATGATTCATCCTCGCCTCATTCTGAGGAACTTTGTGACCACTATCACTCAAAATGTCTCTCTTTTGTTTAAAATGGACAAAATTTTAATTGAAAACAATAACTAACCTATGAAAATCCAACCAAACGCATTTGGATTGCATTTATATTTTATAATAATGATCCAAGGGTCCTTGGTGACATGTATGAGTCAACCCCTCCTCAATCTGAGGCACGGTGTGACCACTATCACTCAAAGGGTCTCCCTTTTGTTTAAAATGTAAACAATTTTAAGTGAAAACAAAAACTGACCTACAGAAATCTGACCAAACCCATTCGGATTGTGTTGATACTTTAGTAGAACCATACAAAAGGCCTTTGGGACATGTACGAGTAAACCTGGCCTCATTCTGAGGCACGGTGTGGCCGGTACCACTCAAAGGGTATCTCTTTTGTTTAAAATGGACACAATTTTAATTGAAAACAACAACTGACCTATGAAAATCGGACCAAAAGCATTAATATTGCCTTGATCCTTTATAAGAACTATACAAGGGTCCTTGGTGATGTGAACAAGTCAACCCCTCCTCAATCTGAGGCACGGTGTGACCTCTATCACTCAATGGGTCTCTCGTTTGTTTAAAATGTAAACAATTTTAGGTGAAAATAATAACTGACCTACGGAAATCTGACCAAACTCATTAGGATTTCCTAGATCATTTATAAGGAAAATCCAAGGGTCCTTGGTGACGTGAAAGAGTCAACCCCCGCTTCAATCCGAGAAATGTTGTGTCCATTACCACTCAAAGAGTCTCTATTTTGTTTAAAATGTACACAATTTTAAGTGAAAACAATAACTGACCAATGGAAATTCGACCAAAAACATTCATATTGTGTTGATACTTTATTAGAACGATCCAAGGGTCCTTTGTGACATGTAAGAGTCATCCCCACTTCAATATAAGGAATGGTGAGGTTGGTAGCACTCAAAGGGTCTCTCTTTGGTTTAAAATGGACATAATTTTAAGTCAAAACAATAACTGACCTACGGAAATATGACCAAAACAATTAGGATTGTCTTGATCCTTTAGGAGAACGATACAAGGGTCCTTTTTGATGTGTACGAGTCATCCCCGCCTCAATCTGAGTCACGGTGTGGCCGGTAGCACTCAAAGGGTCTCTCTTTGTTTTAAAATGGACACAATTTTAAGTGAAAACAAAAGCTGACCTATAGAAATCCAACCAAACGCATTTGGATTGTCTTTATATTTTATAATAACGATCAATGGGTCCTTTTTGACATGTATGAGTGAACCCTACCTCAAACCGATGCATGGTGTGGCCGGTATCACTCAAAGGGTCTCTATTTTGGTTTAAATGGACACAATTTTAAGTGCAAACATCAAATGACCTACGGAAATCAGACCAAATCCATTCAGATTGTGTTTATCATTTAGGATAATGATCCAAGGGTCCTTTGTGATGTGTATTAGTAATTCCCACTTCAATCTGAGGCACTATGTGGCCAGTATCACTCAAAGGGTCTCTATTTTGTTTAAATTGGACACAATTTTAAGTGAAAACAACAACTGACCTACAAAAATCTGACCAAACACATTAGTATAGTGTTGATACTTTATTAGAATGGTCCACAGATCCTTCGTGACATGTAAAAGTCATCTCCTCCTCAATCTGTGGCATGGTGTGACCGCTATCACTCAAAGGGTCTCACATTGGTTTAAAATGGACATAGTTTTTAGTGAAAACAACAAATGACCTATAGAAGTCTAACCAGACGCATTAGGTTTGCCTTTATTGATTTTAAGAACGATACAAGGTTCCTTTGTGATGTGTATGAGTCAACCCTGCCTCAATCTGAGGCACGGTGTGGCCGGTATCACTCAAAGGGTCTCTATTTTGTTTAAAATAGACAAAATTTTTAGTGAAAACAACAACTGACCTACGGAAATCCAAACAAACCCATTCATATTGTGTTGATCCTTTATTATAACGATCCAAGGGTCCTTTTTGATGTGTAAGAGTCATCCCTGCCTCAATATGAGGCATGGTGTGGCCGATATCACTCAAAGGGTCTCTATTTTGTTTAAAATAGACACAATTTTAAGTGAAAACAACAACTGACCTACTGAAATCCGACAAAACCGATTCGGGATGTGTTGATCCTATAGGAGAATGATCCATGAGTCCTTTGTGATGTGTAAGAGTCATCCTCGACTCAATCTGAGGCACGGTGTGACCGCGGTCACTCAAAGAGTCTCTCTTTTGTTTAAAATGGACACAATTTTAAATGAAAACAACAATTGTCCTATGAAAATCCAACCAAACGCATTCTGATTACCATGATATTTTATAAGAGAAATCCAAGGGTCATTGGTGATGTGTACGAGTCAACCCCGCCTCAATACGAGGCACGGTGTGGCTAGTACCACTCAAAGGGTCTCTATTTTGTTTAAAATGTACACAATTTTAAGTGAAAACAAAAACTGACCAATGGAAATCCAACCAAACCCATTCGGATTGTGTTAATCCTTTATGATAAATATCCATGAGTCCTTTGTGATGTGTATGAGTCATACCCACCTCAATCCAAGGCACGGTGTGGCCAGCAGCACTCAAAGATTCTCACTTTGGTTTAAAATGGACACAATTTTAAGTGAAAACAACAACAAACCTATAGAAATCTGTCCAAACGCATTTGGATTGTCTTGATCTTTTATAAGAAAGATCCATGGGTCCATTGAGATGTGTACGATTCAACCCTGCCTCAATCCGAGGCACGGTGTGGATGGTATCACTCAATGGGTCTCTATTTTGTTTAAAATGGACAAAAATTTTAGTGAAAACAACAACTGGCCTATGGAAATATGACAAAACCATTAAGATTGTGTTTATCCTTTAGGAGAATAATACAAGGGTCCTTTTTTCTGTGTATTATTCATCCACACATCAATCTGAGTCACAATGTGACCGCTAACACTCAATGGGTCTCTCTTTTGTTTAAAATGGACCCAATTTTAATTGAAAACAACAACTGACCTATGAAAATCTGACCAAACGCATTCGGATTTACTTGATTTTTTATAAGAACAATACAAGGGTCTTTGGTGACATGTATGAGTCAAACATGCCTCAATCTGAGGAACGTTGTTGCCGGTACTACTCAAAGGGTCAATATTTTGTTTAAAATGTACACAATTTTAAGTGAAAACAACAACTGACCTATGGAAATCTGACCAAACACATTCGGATTGTATTGATCCTTTAGGAGAACGATCCATAAGTCCTTTTTGATGTGTATGAGTCATCATCGCTTCAATCTGAGGCACGGTGTGGCTGGTATCACTCAAAGAGTCTCTCTTTGGTTTATAATGGACATAATTTTAACTAAAAACAACAACTGGCCTATGGAAATCTGACCAAACGCATTCAGATTATCTTGATCTTTTATAAGAATGATCCATGGATCCTTTTTGACATTTATATGTCAACCCCTCCTCAATCCGAGGCACGGTGTGGCTGGTACCACTTAAAGGGTCTCTCTTTTGTTTAAAATGGACACAATTTTAAGTGAAAACAACAACTGACCTACGGAAATCCGACCAAACAAATTCGGATTGTGTTGATCCTTTAGGAGAATGATCGACGGGTTTTTTGTGACGTGTACGAGTCATCCCCGCCTTAATCTGAGGCACGGTGTTGCCGGTAGCACTCAAAGGGTCCCTCTTTGGTTTAAAATGGACACAATTTTAAGTGAAAACCACAACTGACCTACGAAAATCTGACCAAACAAATTCGAATTGTGCTGATATTTTATAAGAACGATCCATGCGTCCTTTGTGACATGTATGAGTCAACCCCACCAACCCCATGGACTGTCCCCACCCCCTGGACACCAACCCACCCCCATGGGCACCCCCACCCCTCTGGACACCCCCCATCCCTGTAAAGCCCCCTCGACACCCTAGACGCTAGCCCACCCCCCTAGAATGCCCCCGGACACCCCCATCCCCCAAGACACCCCCTACCCCCTTTGGATAGCCACCCCAAACCCTTGAACATCCCCCAACCCCCTGAATTATGAATTGAATTATTTATATACATAATTAACTTATGAATTATGTGTTAATGGTTTACGGGTATATTTGTTGTATGGGTGTACATGGTCTAATTAGCTTATGATTTATATGTTAATTTTTCATGGGTATACTTGATCTAATTAGATTATTGAGATGAATTTTTTTTTTGCAGGTGTTCAGGTGTGCTGCTGCAGATTTTTTCGTAGCAGCAGACAGAGCATTTATCAGTGCTTTTTTAGCACTGATAAATGGAGCATTTATCAGCACTAAAAAAGTTCTGATAAACTACAACTTTATTATTGCTAAAGAAGCACTGATAAAGGATCATTTTATGAGCGCTAAAGAAGCGCTGATAAAGTCCACCTTTTGGGATGATAAATAGAGCCTGTATCAGCGCTAAAAAGTGATGATAAAGGGTACCCCCTTTATCAGTGCTGAGCTTTACAGTACTTTTTTAGCATAGATAAAGCCCGTTTTGAGTGCTGATAAAGACTGTTTTGGTAGTAGTGATGGATTTAGGACTCTTTTATACTTTTAGAAATGATTTTGTTTTAAAAAGTTTTTCGGATACTGACTTTGGTCGATGTAGAATGGATATAAAGAGTACATCCGGAACTTGTCATTTCTTAGGAGATTCATTAGATTCTTGGTCATGCAAAAAGCAACACTCAGTAGCACTTTCCACTACTAAATCTAAATATGTAGTAGCTGGAAGTTGTTGTGCTCAAGTGTTGTGGATTCAACACACACTCAGAGACTATGGTATGAGTTTTACCAAAACCAAAATTGTGTGTGATAATACAAGTTCCATTGCCCTTAGTAAAAACCCTGCACATCACTCTCGTGCAAAACACATAGATATTAGGCATCACTTTCTTAGGGATCACACACAAAAAAGAGATATCATTCTTCAATTTATCAAAATGCAAGATCAATTTGCTGATATTTTCACAAAATCTTTAACCTCCGATAGATTTGAATACTTTAAATAGAAGTTATGAATGATAACCATAAGATAATCTTCTTTGTCAACTATCAGTTGAATCAATCTCCTTAGAGTAATAAACTCCTTTTCATAAAGGGAGTACATTTTTTCTTGAAATTTTTCATATTTTTTGTAATGAAGTTTTTCATATTTTTGGTAATGATGTTTTTCATATTTTTTGTAATGATGTTTTTCATATTTTTCGTAATGAAGTTTTTCATTTTTTCTGTAATGAAGTTTTTCATGTTTTGGTAATAAATTTATTCATGTTTTTCATAATGAAGTTTTTCATGTTTCTCGTAATGGAGTGTTTCATGTTTCTCGTAATGAAGGTTTTCATGTTTTTTTCGTAATGAAGTTTTCCGTACCCAAAATTTTCGTAATGAAGATTTTCGTACTTGAAATTTTCGTAATGAAGATTTGCGTACACATATTTTTTTCCTAATGGTGGTTTTAGTCATTTTTTTAGGAAAATTACCTATTACGAATAATATTCCTAGCAATCTGAAAGGTATGATTCTTTATTGAGTTTTCGTAATCACCTTTTACTTATTGGTAGTCTATTTTTTTTAAATTTCTCAGATTCTAGTTTCCTCAAATCCAATTTTTTAACATTAAAAACCTGAAAAGATCAGATCCAACCAAATTTTCCTTGTGGCTTTCATTTCAACCATCAGATCTGATCAGAAGAATTCTCAGCCATTGGATTGAGATGGGAAGATGAACTGTCGCATAAATTCCTATATAAAGGACCCCTGAAGGGTTGTCCCTCATCAGTTTTCAAGATTTTGCGTGTCAAAGCTCTGCCCCTCTTTTAAAATCCCATTCCAGATTTTCAAAGGCTTCTTAATTTCAAATGTATAGTGAAGTTCCTTCCCAATATATGTCTTTTGTCAAGCCGATTAGAGAGTGGCATGTATACAGAGAAATGCTGGTGCATTCAAATTTCTTCAACAAATATGAATCTACTATCTCAAAAAATATAAAGCTGAATAGATGGGAGAGTGTCTGAATATCAATTCTAGGTGCTCAAGACTAGGTGTATCTGGATGTTCTATATTGAGTTTTATGAGTCAGTTAGTTTTTTTAAGGAAGATGGTAGAGAGAAATTTTCTTTCAAAAGCTACGGAAATACCCATGCTTTATCTTATACAAAAGTAGCTAGTTTAGTTGGAGTTCTTTTTGAAGGGGAAGCTGAATTTTGTTCACATAAATTGCCTGATGTCCAAGTATGTTTTGTCAAGGAACAAGCTATAGAGTGCCTTGGAATTTTAGATGTCAAGACTACAAAGATTTCTCATCTGTCTACAAATTTTCAGATCCTTGAATTGTGGGTTCAAGGGTTTATCATTCCGAGGAAGGGTGATAAAGACACCTTGAAGAAGAGTGATATGTATATCGTGGATTTCTTAGTAAACCAAAAGAAGATCAACTTGATTAATAATATTCTCATTAAGATATAGAATATCAAGAATGTGAATTTGAAAGCTTAGATTCTTATATAACTGGATATTCTTTCCAAGCTTATTGTTTGGTGCTTGGAGTCCTGCAAAATCCCTTGCAGTTCAAAGTCAAGGAATTGAAAAGATATGTTGATTAGTGATGATACTCTCAAAATAAAGAAAGTTTTTTTTTCTAAGGAAGCTGAAGCCATTCCAAAATAAAAAGAAGTGGTTGAACAATTGAATAAGGCTGGAAAGAATAGGAAGTTGAAGGAAGTGGTAGAAGAAAGAAAAATCTCAGAAGCTAAAGAAACTCAATCTGCACCTCCAAACCCCAAGAAGTAGAAAGCCTATCTAGATGAGGTTGTAGCCAAGTGGAGGGAAGACAAAAAGAATTAGAAGGAAGGGGAGCCACAGTTTGTCTTGGATCCTGTAGAGGCCCAAGCTTTGAAAGAGAAGGTAGATGATGAGATTGAGAAGAAAGCTAAGGAAAATAAGAAAAATAAGAAGATGTATGAGGCTGAAATTTTTCAATCCCTTCTGAGGTATACTGAAATAGCATCCAAGGATATCCGAGAACCGAAATCGTTCTTGGTTGAGACATTACCTGAGACTCTGGGGAAGAAGTTTTTCACTCTGGAAAAATCCCAAGAAAAAATTGTTGAAGAAAAGGTATTTAAAGAAAAAGGAGAAGAAGAGGTTGAAAGTATTGATGGCACTGAAGACCTTATAAATCAAGTTGAAGATTATCATGAAAAGGAAACCCCATCAGAGAAGCTATCAATCCGAACTTCTGAAGTAGAGTCTTCAAAGATCCAAACTCCTAGGAATGATGAGGAAGGTGAAGATGAGAAAGGTGAAGAAGAGGTTAATAAATAGTATGTGGAAGAAATCTATAATCATAACTTTATACACCCTGAGGATGCAGAGGCTAGAGATGAGAAGGAGAGGGTTGATGAAGATAGAATTGTTCAGCTATCTGACAGTGAACATGAGTCTCCAGATGAAGAAGCTGTTCCAAGAACCAATATGGGAAAACATGTGGTTGTTGAATCACCTACGAAAGAAATTTTAAGGAAGAAGGAATCTGGTGGATCTTCTAAGAGGAATATGGTTGAGCTAGAGGAAGAACCTTCAGCAAGAGAAGTGTCTGATTCAGAATCATTAGCTCGAAGACATGATTTCTTCATTCAATCTCTGCATAAGCTTGTTGACACCATTCTAATCTTTCCAAGCATTAACTCCAGATATCAGATTCTCCAACAGAGCATGAATTTGAAATCAGATTTTGTATCCATGGTAATGGAGAAATGTGTAAATATTGAGGCTGACTACAAGAACTTCCTCATCAACTACGATGCCCACAGAAAATCTTGTTAGCATGTGGTCAGGTGGTCAAAGAATATATATGAATATTTGGGAGAGCTTAATGAGTTTAAAAATGATGTTAAGGAAGCTTTTGATACGGAAGACATCAAAATCAAAGATCTCACAAATAGATTTGAGAAAAAGCTAAATCTTGAGAAGAATACTCATATTCAGGAGGTCAAGGATCTGAATGGGAAGTTGTACTCTGTTTCTTAAAGCTGGAAGAGAGAAAGGGATCTCCGGATTGAGATTGAAGAGAAGCTAGTAAAGCAAGAAGACTTGTTGAAGGTTCAGGCAGAGGCTCTGAAGGCTCAGGATGATCGGATCAAAGCCTTAGAGAAGTAAGAAGAGGAAGATCACACGAAGCTAAAGAATCTGAAAACCATTGTGAATAAATTGATACCCATGGAAAATGAAGGAAAATAAATCTGATCTTTTATTGTATTTTTTTCCTTTTACAAATTCTTCCAATATTAATGAAATTATGGTCGCTTTTTTTGTTTTGTTTGTTTGTTCTAATATTTTCGGTATCATATTTTTTTCCATTCCCTCAAATTATTTTTGGAAATCAAAAAGGGGTAGAAAGGAAAAAATAATTATATGTAAAGAAGAAATATCCCTAAGTAAGGGGGAGTTTATCTAAGGGGGAGTTTTCATTACAGAGATTTCCGTACTCAAGATAATAAATAATTTCATTCAGAAAATCTAGAATACAATCCTTAGTGTTCCAAAACCTAAGGGGGAGTTAGTCGTATTCATATTTTCCAATGTCAAAAGGGAGATAATTTTTATTTCTAAATCTAGAAAAAAAAATTCTAAGTCCCTATATTCTTTTTCATAAGGATGTTTGTGCTTTCCAAAAAGGGGGAGATTGTTGAGTCAATAAGGTTTTACTTATGACTTTTCCATTCCTTCATACTTGAGGGAGATTGTTGAGTCATTAAGGTTTCCTTATGAATTTACCATTCCTTATTGTTTTGAAAATAACAAACACCTTATCTCAAGGAAAATCTCTTTTTACCCTTTGTTTTTCTTCTATATGGAAAAATATCCCTTTCAAAGGAAATTTATCCTTACCATGTTTTTATTTTTCATATCTTAAATTTTCTAAGTGTAAAATTCTGTTTGTAACCAAAACCTCGGAATCCTATAAATACCTATATATGAAGCATTCTGTTTTAGGATCCAAATTCTCAGAATTCTGGTTACGAACTCTTCTGAGTTCTGACTCCGAATTCTAAATACGAATTCTGGTTATGAACTCTTCTGAGTTCTGACTCGAAATTCTGAATATGAATTCTGGTTACGAACTCTTCCATGTTCTGACTCTAAGTTCTCTAAATACAGACTCTGAACTCTTATTAGTTCTGACTCCAAATTCTCATGAACTCTGACTCCGAACTTTGTATGTTCTGGTTCTGAATTCTTACGAATTCCGATTCCAAATTTCCTTGAAATTCAGACTCCAGAATTCAATAGAGTTCAGGTTCCGAATTCCTAGAAAACAGAATCTTAATATCCTTATATTATAGACTCCGAATTCATTTTTGTTTAGACTCTGAACTTTTATTTTCTTACATTCTGAATATTTGATTTTGGTTATGTAACAATATTTTTTCTTACACTTGTTTTTTTATAAAATGATGTCATGCATTCTGTTACTAACTAAATGCTGTTTGAGAGACACATGTATAGGTCCCTCCAAAATTCAAGGAAAAATATGACTGTTGGAGGAGGGAGCTGACCGTTGTAACTGTGCCTATAAATATAATCTCTTTTGAAAGAGCTCATATAAGTTGATCAATCTAGATATTACATGATTCTGAAGTTATTTCTTAAGGGAGAGGATTTATTGATTTGTGCGTATTGAACTTCTTGATCATATTTTCATTGTGAGACTTCGATTATTGTGGTGTACAATCGAGGGTTTCTAGGGATAGGAAGACAGAGGTGCCAACTACCTTGAAGTTGAGGGATTCCTTGCTGAGGAAGAAATAGGTGTCGACTACCTTGATGTTGAGGGCTTCCTTACTGAGGAAGAAAGAGTTGCCGACTACCTGAAAGTTGAGGGCTTGTGGGGATAGCAAGATAGACTATGATCTTCGTATCGAGGGTTTACCCTGGTGTGGGTAAGACAGACTTTCTTGAATGTATAAATCAAGGGACCTTTATCCATGGTTGTTGGATACCCTTCTCTTTGGGTTAAAATATTTACTACTTGTTACTTGTTTTGTTATAAGTTTTCCACTACATTTTATTTGTTGAGGAAAGTATAACTATCTTATAATTCCTTATTATTGTACTATGATTTAATGAGATTCTATACACATTAAGGTAGAATCCTCATCCCTGTTAACTATCATTATGTTTCATTTTCCGGAACCAACTATCCAGATTTTCATTCTCGGAATCACTTTTCCAGAATCTAGCAATTGTGTAGAACTTAGAGGTTTTGTGAATTTACCTTGTTTAACTTTTTTAAACAATAGAAAGGTTTCTAACCAAATTTACAAGTTCCTAAAGAATTTTTAAAGTAGACAATTCACCCCCCCCCCCTTGTATTTTAAGCATCATTAGATACTCCATACAGTATCCCTTTTATTTTGATCCTACATTTGGTATTATAGAGTATATCATACTCACATACCATCTCAACATAAATAACCCTAACAAACCATGAATAACCCCATAAAAACTAAAAACCATTAAAAACCATGAAAAACACTAACGAAACCTAACAAACACTAAAAAACACTAAAAACCCTAAAAAACCCTAACAAACACTAACAAACCCCAAAAAACCCTAAAAAACTTAACGAACCATAATAAGAGCTAACAAACCCCATGAAGCACTAAGAAACCCCAATAAACCCAAAAAACAATAAAGAAACCCTAAAAATCCCTAAGAAACCATAAGAAAACCTAAAAACCCTAAAAACACTAACAAAACCCTAAGCAAACCTAAGAAACACAAACACACCCTTAAAAACCCTTACACACCCTTAGAAACCCTAACACACCCTTAGAAACCCTAGCACACCCTTATAAACCCCAACACACCCATGAAACCCTACCACAACCTTAGAAACCCTTAGAAACCATAACACACCCTTAGAAAGCCTAACCCGCCCATAAAAACCCTAACCTGCCCTTAGAAACCCTATCACACCCTTAAAAACTCTAACAAACCTTTAGATTTACTAAATCACTCTAATATGCACTAATAAATCCTAACAAACCCTACCAACCAATAATAAACCAAAATAAACCCTAATAAACCCTAAAGCCCATTACTAAACCCTAATAAACACTAATAAATCATAATAAACCCTAAAAACCCTATTAGACCCCAATAAAAGCTACAAAATGCCTAAAAACCCAAATTTACAACAAAAATGCTATTAAACCATTCAAAATGCTAATATTCACAAAAAAACCCTATCAAACCTAGCAAAACCTAACATAACCTAAAAAACACTAAAAACCCAAAAAACCCCAAAAAAACCCGAAAACCCTAAAAAATCCTAAAAACCCTAAAAACCCCTAAAAACCCCTAAACCCCTAAAAACACGAAAAAACCGAAAACAAACCTAAAAATCAAAAAAAAAACATAAAAAACCTCAACAAACCCTAAAAACCCTAAAAACCACTAAATTCTAAAAACCCCTAAAAGGCCTAAGAATGCCTAACAAAACCATAACCAACCCTATGAAACCCTTAGAAACCCTAATACCTCCTAGCAAACCCTAAAAACCTCAAAACTAACCCTAATACACCATAAAGAACCCCAAAGAACCCTAAAAAACCCTAAAGAACCACTAAAGCCACTGACAACACTACATAAACCCTAAAAATTGCTATAAAAAAACTAAAAAATACTTCAAAACCCAAAAAATGCAACATAACCCCAAAAAACTGTAAAATAACCCTAAAAAGCATAAATAATCCAAACACACCCATAAAACCCAAAAAACGCATAAAACCCAATAAAACTCAAAAAAACCGTAACAATTCCTAAAAACCCTAACAAAACCTAAAAAGCCCTAACAACCACTA
The DNA here is from genome assembly GCA_963277665.1 of Viscum album. Classification (NCBI taxonomy): domain Eukaryota; kingdom Viridiplantae; phylum Streptophyta; class Magnoliopsida; order Santalales; family Viscaceae; genus Viscum; species Viscum album. The sequence goes on from CAUJRU010000007.1 coordinate 4,754,146, forward strand.
ATAGCCCTAAGAATCACTAATAAACCCTAATAACCCCTAAATCCAACTATTAAACCCTAAAAACGCTAATAAACACAAATAAATCGTAATAACCTATAACAAACCCTAAAAAAACACTATTAGACCCTAATAAACATTACAAAAGCCCTAAAACCCCTAATATTAAATAAAAAACTATTAAATCATAATGAACCCTAATAACACTAATCACCCTATCAAACCCGTTAAAACACTACAAAAACCTCCAAATAATGGCCTACAAACCCTACAACCCACTAATAAACCCTAAAAAACCATAATAACCCCAAAATAAATCGTAACAAACCCTAAAAACCCCAAATAAATAATAAGAAATACTAAAATAACAAATACACCCATAAACCTACCCAAAAAAACTAGTAAAAAGCCATCAGATACCATAAAAACCCATAAACACCCGTTAAAACCCCTTTAAAACCCTAAAAATACTACAAACCATAAACAACGATTAAAACCCTAAAAGGGATTCAAATTGATACGTAAACCCTAAAAACGTTCCATAAACCCTTAAAAATGCAACAAAAACTCTAAAAACACAACATAAACCAAAAAACGCAGCATAAACCCAAAAAACGCTACATAAACCCTAAAAGCACTACATAAATCCTAAAACTGTAACATAAACCCTAAAAACACAACATAAACCCCAAAAATGCAACATAAACATTAAAAACGCTACATAAAACCTAAAAACACAATATAAACCCTAAAAACACTACATGAACCCTAAAAACGTTACAAAAACCACAAAAAATGCAACATAAATGCTCCATCGCCCCTAAAAAGGCTACATAAACCCAGAAAACGCCACATACACCCCAAAAATGCTACATAAAACCTAAACCCTAAACATGCTACATAAACCCTAAAAACATTACATAAACCCCAACAATGATACATAAAATCTAAAACTGCTATCAAAACCCTAAAAATGCAACATAAACTCTAAAAATGATACATAAACTCTAACAACGCTACACAAACCCTAAAAAATGGTACAAAAACCCTAAAGATGCTTTAAAACCCTAAAAAATATTAAACCCTAATATACCATAATATAAAACATTAAACCCTAAAAAACCCCTAAAAACTCTAAAAATCTTTAAAAAACCTTATAATCCCTAAAAACCATATGAAACTCTAATCAACCCAAATAAAACCCAAAAAATACCTAATAAACCCAAATAAATTATAATAAAACCTAATAAACCCTAAAAACACGTTAAGAAAACCTAAACAACCCTAACCAACCCTAATAGACACTAATAAAAACTAATAAAACCTAATAAAACCCAAACAAACCCTAAAAATCCCTAATAAATCATAAATAAATCCAAATAAACACTACTCAACCCTAACAAACCTTAACACACCATAATAACACCTAAAAAAACCCTACAAAACCCTAATAAAGAAAAACAATGCTAGTATACATTAAAAAATCCCTAGAATCCATGATAAACTCTAATATAACCTAATAAACCCTAAAATTCTCACAAACAATAAAAAAATGATCACAAAAAATAAAAACACTCTTTATTACCTAAAAATACCTAAAAATACTAATATAACCTAATAAGTACAAAAATGTTGATATACCATAAAAATCCATAGAAACTCTAATAAACCAAAATAAACTCTAATATAACCTATGAAACCCTAAAAATGAACACAAACGAAATCAAAATACTCACAAATAATAAAAACATGCTATATTATCTAAAAAGACCTAACAAACACTAATATAACCTACTAAAACAAAAAAACTAATAAACCCCTAACAACCCCTAATAAACACTAAATATCCATAATAAACCCTAATAAAAACTAATAAACCCTAATAAAACTATAATAAAACACTAAAAATAACTTCTCAACCCTAATAAACCTTGACACTCAATAACAAGACCTAATAAAACCCTATAAACCCTAATAAAAAAACGCAAACAAACCATTAAAAAGACCTAAAAACCCTAAAAACCCATAATAAATTCATATAAAAGCTAATAAACCATTAAAAATGCTCCCAAACACTAAAACACACTAATAAAACCTAAAAAGTCATAACAAACCGTCATATATATTATCAAAAACTAAAAAACACTCATATACCCTAATAAAAACACTTAAAAACCCTAGTAAACCCTAAAATCCCTATGAAACCCTAATAAACCATACTCAACCCGAATAAACCCTAATAAAACATTAATGATACCATCTCAAACCTAATAAAACACTAAAAATACCTACTAAACCCAAATAAACCATAACACACCATTATAAAACATAATAAACCCCACTAAACCCTAAAAAAAGCAAATATACCATTAAAAATCCCTAAACCCCCTAATAAATGCTAATAAAACCTAACAAAGCATAAAAGTGCTAATAAACCCGAATAAACTACACTAAACACTGAAAAACCCAAATATACCCTCTTAAAAATTAATAAACCATAATTAACCATAATAAACTCTAATAAATCCTAAACATACTGAAATATACCGCAGTATACCACAATATTCTCAAATAAACCCAACTCAATCCTAATAAAACCCTAAAAATACCTAATAAACCCTAATAAACCTTGACAGACCATAATAAACCCTAATAAAATCCTAACAACCCCCACCAAACCCTAAAATTGCTAATATACCAATAAAACCCTAAAACCCTAACAAACCATAATAAATGTTAATGACACCTAAAACTCCTAAAAATAATAGTAAACCCTAAAAATACCTCTAATAATAATTGTTGTAATAACGCACATGCATGTGCATATGCATGTGCATGGTTTAATTAATAAATCATAATGCACGTGCATGTGCTTATGCCTACGCATTTGCATGTGAATGATAATAAATAATAAATTATAAATAATAACACATGTGAATTGCATGTGTATGTGCATGTGCATTTGAATGATATTAAATAATAAATAATTACCCACATACAAGTGCATGTGCATGTGCATGTGCACGTGCATGGTAATAAATAATAACTAAATCCACATGAATGTGCATTTCTATGTGAATGATAATAAATAATAACACATGTGATAATAGAATAACGCACGTGCATTGTGTGTGCACCTGCATTAGAATAAATAATAATAACACATGTGATAATATAATAACGCAAGTGCATTGCATTTGCATGTGCATGATAATAAATAATATATAATAACGCATGTGCATGAGCATTTACATGTAATGAAAATGATAATTATGCATGCACGTGCATGGTAATAAATAATAAATAACAACGCACATGCATGTGCATTTGTATTTGATGATACAAACAACAAGAAACAACAACAACAATAACAACAACAACAACAACAACAATAATTATAATAACATAATAACTTAAGTGCATTTCATGTGCACGTTCATAGTAGTAAATAATAAATAAATAATAATAAATAAGAACGCACATGCATGTGCATGTGCATTTACATTTGATGATAATATTAATAACACAAATTGTAATAATAAAAATAATAATAATAAATGAACGTGCATGGTATTAAATAATAAATAACAACGCATATGCATGTGCATTTTCATGCGATAATGATAATAATAATGATATTGATAATAATAATAATAATAATAATAATAGAAACTGTGATGATAATAATAATAATAATAATAATAATAAAAGAATAATACAAGTCCATTGCATATGCATGTACATTGTAATAAATAATAAATAATAACGCATGTGCATCTACAATTGCATGTGATGATAGTAATAATAACAGCAGTAGTAATAATAGTAGTAGTGGTGGTGATAATAGTAGTAGTACTAATGCATATGATAATAGAATACTTCATGTGCATTACGTGTGCATGTGTATGGTAATAAATAATAACACCAGTGCATTGCATTTTCATGTGATAATGATGTTGATGATGATAGTAATAATAATCTTAATAATATTAATAATAACAACGCATGTGATAATAGAATAACGTACGTTCTTTTAATGTGCGTGTATGTTCATTTTTATGTGCATTAGCATGTGATTATAATAACCATAACAACAACAACAACAAAAACAACCACAATAATAATAATAATAACAATAATAATAACAACGCATGTGATAATAAAATAACGTCTGCGCATGGCATGTGCACGTGCATGGTAATAAAAATATAATAAAAATGCACGTTCATGTGCATGTTCATTTTCATGAGATGATAATAATAATAATAATAATAATAGTAATAATAAGTTATAGTTGTTTGAAAAAACAGCAGACATGACCAAAGTGCTAGAAATGGTGTCTCGAAAATCCTAACGAATCACAGATTCATTAGAAAACGCATAACATCTTCTTCAAGTGTCCATTTCCACTAAGTGAATATTCAAACTAAATCTCATTGAATGAAATACGATAAAAACAGGTGTCGGAGGATGAACAAACACACAGATCAGAGGTAATGATCGTTTTAAGAAAAAATTGATAGGGATTCGTACACTGAAATGGAGTTTTGGAGGCCATCTGATGGGTTTTTGGGATTTTAGGGTCCCAAACATGACATTAACTTTTTTCAAGTTATCCATCTGTGTAGATATCTTTTCTGCCTTCAATTTGATATTTGGTTTAGTTCAAACAGACAACCGGAGTGAATGTTATGGTCGTTTGAAGTTGGACTTTTTTTAGAGAGGTATAACTACTATATATTATATTTCTTTGATCTTCTCATAGTTTCTACTAAACATGGTCCTCACTCATCTTAAGAGCTTTGATTTGACTGGTCAAAACGCTCAAACAGACACCCGAGGAGAAGTTATGCCTATTTTAGGGAGTTGTGGGTTTCTTAGGTTTTTAGGCGCTAGGAGTGTTTCCCAATTTAAAATGACAATATCTTCTACTACGTGTGTTCATTTTGGGTCTACCACATATTAAATCGAATATTTTGAAGAGATACACACTCTACTAACCACTGGAACCCTTTCTAACATTCTTCAACCCCCCAAAAGACCCAAAATCTCTTTGGATGGCCAAAAGATTTGCTTCTGGTGTCCGTTTTGCAATAACATCTTCTATGGGTGTCCATTTTGCCTCTACCACATATCAAATCAAAGCTTGAGACTAGACCTACACTCCTATAACCACTAAAGCACCGTCTCACATTCCTGAAGGCCCAAAAAGGTACATAAACCATCCAAAAGGACATAACTTATACTCTGGGAGTCAGTTTTGCCTCTGCCATGTATCAAATCGAAGATTTCGACTAGATCTACACATCTGCTACCAATAGGAACACCTTATCACGTTCCTAAATACCCAAAAGGTCCTTAAGTCCTCCAAATGACCATAACTTCTGCTTTGGGTGTCCGTTTCACATCTACCACATATCAAATTGAAGCTTGCGACTAGCTCTACACATCTATGACAACCATGAACAACTAAATAATCCTATAAAAACACAAAAAACACCATAAACACTAAAAACCATTAAAAACCACGCAAAACTCTAACAGATCCTAATAAACCCTAAAAAACACTAACAAACCCTAAAAACCCTAACAATCCTTAACAAACACCAAAAACCCTAAAAACCATACAGACCCTAAAAACCATAACAAATCCTTACAAGCACTAACCAACCACAAAAAGCACTAAGAAACCCCAATAAACACAAAAACTTGAAGAAATCATAAATAACCCCTATGCAACCATAAGAAACACTAACATAACCCTAAAAACCTAAAAAACCCAAACAAAACCCTAAGAAAACCTAAGAAACACTAACACACCCTTATAAACCCTAACACACCCTTAGGAACCCTAACACACCCTTAGAAACCCTAGCACACCCTTAGAAACCCCAACACACCCACAGAAACCCTAACACAACCTTAAAATCCCATAGAAACCGTAACACACCCTTAGAAACCCTAACCCACCCATAAAAACCCTAACCCACCGTTAGAAACCCTAACACACCCTTAGAAACCCTAACAAACCCTTAAACACCCTAAATCACTCTAATAAGAACAAATAAATCCTATCAAATGCTACCAACCAATAATAAACCATAATAAACCCAAATAAACCCTAAATCCCACTACTAAACCCTAAGAAACACTAATAAATCCTAATAAACACGAAAACCCCTATTAGACACCAATAAAAGCTAAAAAAATACTTACAAATCCAAATATACAACAAAAATGCTATTAAACCATTCAAAATTCTAATATTCACAAAAAACCCTAAAAAAGCCAGCAAAACATGACAAAACCCTAAAAACCCATAAAAACCCAAAAAACCCCAAAAACCCTAAAAAACCGTAAAATCCCTAAAAACCCTAAAAAACCCTAAAAACCCTAAATCACTAATAAACCATAAAAGCTCTAAAATATAGAAAAAACTGAAAAAACTCAAAAACAAACCTAAAAAACCTAAAAACCTAAAAAAACCTCAAAAACCCTCAAAAACCTAAAAACCAATAAAAATGCTAAAAACCCCTAAAAGCCAAAAAATGCCTAACAAAACCCTAAAAAACCACTAGAAAACCCAAAAAACCTCAAAAGAAACCCTAATACACCCTAAAGAACCATAAAAACCCTAAAACCCCTAAAAACCCTAAAGAACCACTAATACCACTTACAATGCTACATAAACCCTATAAATTGCTACAAAACCCAAAAAAATGCTTGAAAACCCACAAAATGCAACAAAACCCCAAAAACATTGCTATAATAACCCTAACAATTCATAAAAAATCTAAACATGCCCCTAAAACCAAAAAAAATGCATAAAACCCCAAACAACTCAAACAAACCGTAACAAACCCTAAAAAACCTAACAAAACCTAACAAACCCAAAAAACCACTAATAACCCCTATGAACTAATAATAAACCCTAATAACCCATAAAACCCACTATTAAACCCTAAAAACCCTAATAAACACTAAAAAATTGTAATAATTTGTAATAAACCCTAACAAGCTCTATTAGACCCTAATAAATGCTACAAAAGCTCAAAAACCCCAAATATACATTAAAAAACTATTATACCATAATAAACCCTAAAAATCAGTAAAAACCCTTACTAACCAGATGAAACGCTATAAAAAGTTCCAAATAACTTCCTAAAAAACCCTACAACCCACTAATAAACCCTAAAAAACCCAAATAACCCCAATATAAATCATAACAAACCTTAACAGCCACAAATAAATTGTAACAAATTCTAACAATTCCATATAAATCATAACAAACAGAAACAAACCCTAACAAACCCCTAATAAACCTCAATAAACCCTATCAAATCAGAATAAACCCTAATATATTGTAATAAACCAAAATACACATTATTAAACCCTAACAAATAAAATAAACCCTAATAAACCCTAATAAATTTTAAAAAACCCTAAAAAATGTTGATAAACCCTAGAAAAATCTATTAATGCTTACAAAAACCTAATAAAACCCTAATATATAATAAAAAACACTAATAAACTATAACAAATCCAAAAGAATACTAATAAACCCTAAAGAACACTAATAAACCATGATGAACCATATTAAACTCTAAAGAACACTAAAAACCCTAACGAACCCAAAAAAACAGTAAAAACATTATATAAACCCTCAAACCTCTACAATACCCAATCAAACCCTAAAACACACTAAAAACCCTAAAAACCCCTTTCAATCCAAAAAAAACAAATAAACCCACAAAACCCCCAAAAACCATTAAAAGCCATCAGATACCATAAAAACCTATAAACACCCATTAACAACCCTTAATAACCTAAAAAACATTACAAACCATAAACAACCATTAAAACCCGCAAAAGGATTCAAATATATACATAAAAACTAAAGATGTTACATAAACCCTAAAAAATGTAAAAAAACCCTAAAAACGCAACATAAACTAAAAAATGCAACATAAATCCCAAAAACGGTAAATGAACCCTAAACGTACTACAGAAACACTAGAACTGTAACATAAACCCAAAAAAACACAACATAGACCCTAAAAGACGCAACATAAACATTAAAAAACGCTACATAAAACCTAAAAACACAATATAAACCCTAAAACACTACATGAACCCTAAAAATGTTACATAAACCCTATCAAATGCAACATAAAAGCTACATCACCCCTAAAAATGCTACATAAACCCAAAAACATAACATAAACCCTAAAAAATGCTACATAAAACCTAAACCCTAAACACTGTACATAAAACCTAAAAACATTACATAAACCCTAAAAATTATACATAAAACATAAAACCGCTAACTAAACCCTAAAAATGCTATATATACTCTAAAAATATAACATAAACTCTAACAATGCTGCACAAACCCAAAAAATCCTACAAAAACCCTAAAGATGCTACAAAACCCTCAAAAATATTAAACCCCAACATACCATAATATAAATAATTAAACCCTAATAAATCCCTAATGAACTCTAATAGTCCCTAAAAACAACTTATAATCCCTAAAAACCCTAATAAACTCTACTCAACCCAAATAAAACCCCAAAAATACCTAATAAACCCTAATAAATGATAATAAAACCCAATAAACCCTTAAAACACGTTAAGAAATCCTAAACAACCATAAAAAACCCTAATAGATACTAATAAACACTAATAAAGCCTAATAAAACCAAAAAACACCCTAAAAAGCCCTGATAAACCATAAATAAAGCCAAATAAACCCTACTCAACCCTAACGAACCTTAACACACCATTATAACCCCTAATAAAACCCTACAAAACCCTAATAATGGAAAAAACGCTAGTATACCTCAAAAAATCCCTAGAAACCCTGATGAACTCTAATATAACCAAATAAAACCTAAAAACACTAACAAACAATAAAAAATTGATCACAAACAACAAAAATGCGCTCTATTACCTAAAAAAACTTAAAAACACTAATATAACCTAATAAAGACAAAAAACGGAAATATTCATTAAAAATCCCTAGAACCCCTAATAAACCATAATAAAGTCAAATATTACCTAAAAACCCAAAAAACGCTCCAAAAAAACAAAACCCTCAAAAACAATAAAAACATTCCATATTATCTAAAAAGACCTAACAAACACTAAAATAACCTAATAATATAAAAAACTAATAAACCCCTAACAAACCCTAATAAACCCTAAAAATCCATAAAATTCCCTAATAAAAACTAATAAACCCTAATAAAACCCCAATAAACCCCTAAAAATACCTTCTCAACACTAATAAACCTTGACACATCATAAAAAAACCTAGTAAAACCCAAGAAAACCCCAATAAAAAAAATGAAAACAAACCATTAAAAGCCCTAGAAACCCTAATAAACCCTAATAAATTCAAATAAGTGCTAATAAACCATTAAAAATGCTCAAAAACACTAAAAACGCACTTATAAAACCTAAAAAGTCATAATAACCCCTCATGTATATTAACAAAAACTAAAAAACACTCATATACACTAATAAAAACACTAACAAACCCTAGTAAACACTAAAAATCCCTAACAAACCCTAATAAATCGTAGTCAACCCTAATAAACAATAATAAAACCTTAAATATACCGACTCAACCCTAATAAAAGCCTAAAAATATCTAATCAACCCTAATAAACCTTAACACACCATAATAAACCATAATAAACCCTACAAAACCCTAAAAACGAAAATATACCATTAAAAAGCCTTAAAACCCCTAATAAATGCTAATAAAACCAAACAAATCATAAAAGTGCTAATAAACCTGAATAAACACTACTAAACACTAAAAATCCCTAATATAGCCTCTTAAAAATTAATTAACCATAATGAACGATAATAAACACTAATAAATCCTAAACATACCCAAATATACCATAATATACCATAATATACCCTAATAAACCCAACTCAATCCTAATAAAACCCTACAAATACCAAATAAACCCTAATAAACCATGACACACCATAATAAACCCTAATACAATCCTAATAACCCCCACCAAACCCTAAAATACGCTAATATACCACTAAAACCCCTAAAATCCTTACAAACCATAATAAATGTTAATAACAGCGAAAAATACTAAAAAATGATAGTAAACCCTAAAAATACCTCTAATAATAATAGTACTTACAACGCACGTGAATGTGAATGGTTTGAATAATAAATCATAATGCACGTGCATGTGCATATGCATGCGCATTTGCATTTGAATGACAATATATAATAAATAATAAATAATAACACAAGTGAATTGCAAGTGTATGTTCATGTGCAAGTGAATGATAATAAATAATAAATAATAACGCACATCCAATTCCATGTGCATGTGCATGTGCATGTGCATGTTAATAAAAAATAAATAATAACATAGTCCACATGAATGTGCATTTTCATGTTAATGATAATAAATAATAAATAATATCACATGCGATAACAGAATAACGCAAGTGCATTGCATGTGCACGTGCATGGGAATAAATAATAATAACACATGTGATAATAGAAAAACACAAGTGCATTTCATTTTCATGTGCATGGTAATAAATAATATATAATAACGCATTTTTATGTAATGATAATGATAATGACGCATGCACGTGCATTGTAATAAATAATAAATAACAACGCACGTGCATGTGCATTTGTATTTAACGATAAAAACAATAATAATAATAATAATAATAATAATAGAATAATGCAAGTGCATTGCATGTGCATGTGCAAAGTAGTAATTAATAAATAAATAATAGTAAATAAGAACGCACATGCATGTGCATGTGCATTTACATTTGATAATAATATTAATAATAATAATTGTAACAATAATAATAATAAGGCTTTCATGTGCATGGTAATAAATAATAAATAACAACTCACATACATGTGGATTTGCATGTGATAATGATAATAATAATGATAATGATAATAAAAATAAAAAAACTGTGACAATAATAATAATAATAAAAGAATAATACAAGTGCATTGCATATGCACATGCATAGTAATGAATAATAAATAATAACGCACGTGCATATGAATTTTCATGTGATGATAATAAAAATAACAGCAGTAGTAGTAATAGTAGTAGTAGTGAATATAATAGTACTAGTACCAATGAATGTGATAATAGAATATTTCATGCGCATTACGTGTGCACGTGCATGGTAATAAATAATAATGTGTGTGCATTGCATTTTCATCTGATTATGATGACAATGATAATAATAATAATAATATTATTATTATTAATGACGCGTGTGATAATAGAATAGAAAATGTGCATTGAATGTGTGTGTGTGTATATATTTGCATGTGTATTTGCATGTGCATTTGCATGTGATGATAATAACAATAACAACAACCACAACAACAAAAACAAAAACAACAACAATAATAATAATAACAATAAGAATAGCAATGTATGTGATAACAAAATAACTTCCATACATTTCATGTGCATGCGAATGGTAATAAAAAATAAAAAATAATGCACATGCACATGCACATGCAGGTGCATTGTTTTTTATTTTTTATTACCATGCACGTGCACATGCAATGCACACGCGTTGTTATTCTTATTGTTATTATTATTATTATGGTTGTTGTTGATATTGATGTTGTTGTTCTTGTTCTTGTTATTATCATCACATGAAAATACACATGCAAATGCACATGAAAATAAATAAACACGCACATTCAATGCACGTGCGTTATTCTATTATCACATGCGTTGTTAATAATAATAATAATAATAATATTATTATTATTATTATTTTCATCGTCATCGTCATCACATGCAAATGAAATGAACACACGTTATAATTTATTACCATGCACGTGCACACGTAATACACATGTAATATTCTATTATCACATGCATTGGTACTAATACTATTATCACCACTACTACTACTAATATTACTAATACAATTATTATTACTAACATCACATGCAAATGTATATGCATGTGTGTTATTATTAATTATTTATTACCACGCACATGCATATGCAATGCACTTGTATTATTCGTCTATTATTATTATTATCACGATTTTTATTATTATTGTTATTATTATTATCATTATCATTATCATTATTATTATCATTATCACATGCAAATCCACATACATATACGTTGTTATTTATTATTTATTATCATTCATGTGCATGCTTTATTATTATTATTATTGTTATTACAATTAGTATTATTAATATTATTATCAAATGTAAATTCACAAGCACATGCATGTAGATTCTTATTTACTATTATTTATTTATTATTTACTACTATGCATGTGCACATGCAATGCTCTTGAATTATTCTATTATAATTATTATTGTGGTTGTTGTTTGTATCATCAAATACAAATTCACATGCACGTGCATTGTTATTTATTATTTGTGAGCATTTTGTTTTTGTTTTTGAGTGTTTTAGGGTTTCTTAGGTTATATAAGACTTTATTATGGTTTATTAGGGTTTCTAGGGTTTTTTATGGCGCATTAGCAATTTTTTCCTTTATTAGGTTATATTTGTGTTTTTAGGTCTTTTTAGGTAATATAGCGTGTTTTTATTGTTTGTGATCGTTTTTTATTATTTGTGAGCATTTTTAGGTTTTATTAGGTTATATGAGCATTTATTAGGGTTTCTGGGGATTTTTAAGGTATACTAGCATTTTTTTTCTTTATTAGGGTTTTGTAGGTTCTTATTAGGGGTTATTATGGTGTGTTAAGTTTTTTTAGGGATGAGTATGGTTTATTTGACTTTATTTATGGTTTATTAGGGATTTATAGGGTTTGTATGGGGTTTATTAGTGTTTATTAGTGTCTATTAGGGTTGTTTAGGGTTGATTAGGATTTCTAAATGTGTTTTTAGGGTTTAATAGATTTTACTATCATTTATTAGGGTTTATTTGATATTTTTGGGGTTTTATTAGGGTTGAGTAGAGTTTATTAGGGTTTTTAGGGATTATAAGATGTTTTTAGGGATTATTAGAGTTTATTAGGGGTTTCTTAGGGGTTTATTAGGGTGTAATGTTTTATATTATTGTATATTATGGTTTAATATTTTTGATGGTTTTGAAGCGTCTTTTGGATTTTTGTAGCATTTTTTAGGGTTCGTGTAGCATTGTTAGAGTTTATGTACCATTTTTAGTGTTTATGTAGCATTTTTAGGGTATAGTTAGCGGTTTTAGGTTTTATGTATCATTTTTAGGGTTTATGTAACGTTTTTAGTGTTTATGTACCTTGTTTAGGATTTAGGTTCTATATAGTATTTTTAGGGTTTATGTTGCGTTTTCTAGGTTTATGTGGCATTTTTAGGGTTGATGTAGCGTTTTTGTTGCATTTTTTAAGGTTTATGTAACGTTTTTAGGGTCTATGTATTGTTTTTAGGGTTTATATTATGTTGTTAGGTTTTATGCAGCATTTTTATTGTTAATGTTGTGTTTTTTCAGGTTTATGTTGTGTTTTTAGGGTTTATGTTATAGTTCTAGGGTTTATGTAGTGATTTTAGGGTAAAAGTAGCGTTTTTGCATTTATTTTGCGTTTTTTGGTTTATGTTGCGTTTTTAGGGTTTTTGTTTCATTTTGTAAGGTTTATGTAACGTTTTTAGGGTTTTTGTATCTATTTGAATATTTTTTTGGGTTTTAACGGTTGTTTATGGTTTGAAGTGTTTTTTAGGGTTTTAAGGGTTGTTAACGGGTGTTTATGGTTTTTATGGTATCTGATTTCTTTTAAATGGTTTTTGGGGGGTTTTATGGGTTATTTGTTTTTTGGGATTGATAGGGGTTGTTATGGTTTTAATGTGTTTTAGTGTTTGTTTGGGTATTGTAGCGGTTTTTAGTATTTATATAATGTGTTTTAGTGTTTTTTTGGGTTCTTTCATGTTTTTTAGTGTTCTCTATAGTTTAATATGGTTCTTTTGGGTTTAATACTATTTTAGGGTTTATTAGTTTTCATTAGGATTTGTTAGATTTTATTAGCGTTTTTATTGTATATTAGAGTTTTATTAGGATTTTGTAGGCAATAATAGCTTTTTCTAGGGTTTATCAACCTTTTTTAGGGTTATTTAGGATTTATTATGGTTTATTAGGGTTTATTTTATTTGTTAGGGTTTAGTAACATTTATTTAGGTTTATTACGATTTATAGGGTTTATTATTATTTGTTAGGGTTTATTGGGGTTTATTAAAGTTTTGTTATGGTTTGTTTCAATTTGTTATGATTTATTTGGCATTGTTAGGTATTGTTACAATTTATTTGGGGTTTTTAGGGTTGGTAACGATTTATTTTTGGGTTATTTGGGGTTTTTAGGGTTTATTTGTGTGTTGTAGGGTTTTGTAGGCTATTATTTGGAGATTTTTGTAGCGTTTTTTCAGGTTTGTTAGGGTTTTTAGTGATTATAAGGGTTTAGTATGATTGAATAGTGTTTTTTATTGTATATTAGTGGTTTTAAGGATTTTTTAGCATTTATTAGGGTTTAATAGAGTTTTTTAGGGTTTATTACCGGTTATTGTGAATTATTAGTGTTTATTAGGGTTTATTGGCTATAATAGAGGGTTTTATGGGTTATTTGGGTTTATTAGTGGTTCTTAGGGGTTATTAGTGGTTGTTAGGGTTTGTTATGTTTTGTTAGGGTCTTTAGGGTTTGTTATGGTTTGTTTGAGTTTTTTGGGGGTTTATGTGTTTTTTGGGTTTTATGGGTGTGTTTGGATTTTTTATGCTTTGTTAGGGTTATTTTAGCGTTTTTTGGGTTTTATTGCATTTTGTCGGTTTTGAATCATTTTCCAGGTTTTGTAGCAATTGATAGGGTTTATGTAGCATTCTTAGTGCCTTTAGTGGTTCTTTAGTGTTCATTAGGGTTTTTAGGGTTCTTTAGGGTGTATAAGGGTTTCTTTTAAGGGTTTTAGGGTTTTCTAGGGGGGTTTTACTATTTTTAACGGTTTCATAGGGTTGTCTAGGGTTTTGTTAGGCATTTTTAGGCTCTTTAGGGTTTTTATCGTTTTTAGTGGTTTTTAGGTTATTAGTGATTTTGGTGATTTTTCTGAGGTTTTTTAGGGGTTTTAGGTTTGTTTTCGGGTTTTTTTGGTTTGTACCGTTTTTTGGTGTTTTAGGGGTTTTTATGGTTTTTGGGTTTGTTAGGATTTTTTAGGGTTTTTTGGGGTTTTTTGGTTTTTTAGAGTTTTATGGGTTTTATGGGTTTTTATGGTGTTTTAGGGTTTTGTCAGGTTTTGCCGGCATTGTTTGGGTTTTTTTGTGAATATTATCATTTTTAATGGTTTAATAGTGTTTTTGTTGTATATTTGGTATTTTGTAGCTTTTATTTGGGTCTAATTGGGTTTTTAGGGTTTATTATGATTTATTAGTGTTTATTATGATTTAGTAGTGGGTTTGAGGGTTTATTAGGTTTTATTATGGTTTATTATTGGTTGGTAGGTTTTGTTAGGATTTATTAGTTCTTATTAGAGTGATTTATGGTGTCTAAGTGTTTGTTAGGGTTTCTAAGGGTGTGTTACGGTTTTTAAGGGTGGGTTGGGGTTTTTATGGGAGGGTTACGGTTTTTAAGGGTGTGCTATGGTTTCTAAGGTTTTTTAAGGTTTTGTTAGGGTTTCTATGTGAGCGTTGGGGTTTCTAAGGGCGTGTTAGGGTTTCTAAGGGTGTGTTAGGGTTTCTAAGGGCGTGTTAGGGTTTCTAAGTGTGTGTTAGTGTTTCTTAGGTTTACTTAGGGTTTTGATAGATTTTTAGGGTTTTTAGGGTTATGTTAGGGTATCTTATGTTTTCTTAAGGGTTTTTTATGGTTTCTTCTGGTTTTTTGTGTTTATTGGGGTTTCTTAATGCTTCTTGGGGTTTGTTAGGGCTTGTTAGGGTTTGTTAGGGGTTTTTAGTGTTTGTTTTGTTTTTTAGGGTTTTTTTGGGGTTTGTTGGGGTTTGTTAGCATTAGTTAGGGTTTGTTAGGGTTTTGTGTGGTTTTTAATGGTTTTTAGTTTTTATGGGGCTATAAATGGTTTGTTAGGGTTATTTAGTTTTCCATGGTTGCCACATATGTGTAGAGCTAGTCACATGCTTAAATTAGATATGTGGTAGAGGTGAAACAGACACTTGGAGCAGAAGTTATGGTCATTTGGAGGACATAATGACCTTTTAGGTATTTAAGAACGTGATAAGGAGTTCCTATTGGTCACAGATGTGTAGGTCAAGTTGAATGCTTCTAATTGATATTTGGTCGAGGAAAAACGGACTCCCAAAGTAGATGTTATGGTCTTTTGGAGTGTTTAAGTTATTTTTTGGGCCTTCAAGGATGTGAGAAGATGCTTTTGTGTTTATAGGAGTGTAGTTCTAGTCTCAAGCTTTGATTTGATATGTGGTAGAGGTAAAACGGTCACCCATAGAAGAAGTTATTTCAAAACGGACACCAGAAGCCAATCTTTTGATCATTCAAATGGATTTTGGGTCTTTTGGGGGTTTGAATAATGTCATAAAGGGTTCTAGTGGTTACTAGAGTGTGTATCCTTTCACAATATTCAATTTGATCTGAGGTTGATTAAAAATGAACACACATAGAAGAAGTTATTGTCGTTTTAAATTTAGCAACCCTCCTAGCGCATAAAAACCTAAAAAACAGGCAACTCAGTAAAATAGGAATAACCTCTCCATTGTGTGTCCATTTGAGCATAGTGTGTAGTAAAATCGAAGCTTGTGAGATGAGTGAGGACCAAGTCTAATCAAAACTATGAGAAGATCAAAGAAACAGAAGATATATTAGTTATACCACTCCAAAAAAGTCCAACTTAAACGGCCATAACTTTCACTCTGGTTGTCCGTTTGAGCTCTACCAAATATTATATCGAAGGAAACAAAGAGATATACGAAGAAGGATTACTTGAACAATGTTTAAGTCATGTTTGGGACCCTAAAATCCCAAAAAAACCATCAGAAGGCCTCCAAAACTCCATTTACGTGTCCGGATCCCTAACAAAATTTTCATAAAAAGTTCATAACTTCTGATCTGTGTGTATGTTCGGCCTCCGACACTTGTTTTTATCATGGTTCGTTCCAAGAGATTTAGTTTGACTATTCACAGAGTGGAAATGCACACCTGAAGAAGACATTATTCATTTTTCAATGACTCTCTGATTTTATAGGTTTTTTGAGACACCATTTCTAGCACTTTTGTCATGTCTTCTGTTTTTTAAAATAACTATAAATTATAATTGATGTTGTTTTTATTATTATTATTATCATCATCCATTGAAAATGCATCTGCACATGCACATGCATTATTATTATATTTTCATTACCATGCACGTGCACATGCAATGCACACACGTTTTTATTTTATTTTCACATGCGTTGTTATTATTATTGTTATTATTATTATTGTGCTTGTTGTTTTTGTTGTTGTTGTTGTTGTTTTTGTTGTTGTTATTATCATCACATGAAAATGCACATCCAAATGCACAGACACACACATTCAATGAACGCACGTTATTCTATTTTCACATGCGTTGTTTTTATTAATATTATTAATATTATTATCATTATCATCATCATCATCACATGCAAATGCAATGCACAAGAGTTATTATTTATTACCATACACTTGCACACGTAATGCACAAGCAATATTCTATTATTATATGCATCAGTACTTCTACTATTATCACCACCAATACTACTACTATTACTACTGTTGTTATTATTACTATCATCACATGAAAATGTAGACGCACGAGCATTATTATTTATTATTTATTACAATGTACGTGCATATGAAATGCACTTGTATTATTATTTTATTATTATTATTATTATCACAATTATTATTATTATTATTATTATTATTATTATCATTATCACATGCAAATTCACATGCATGTGCGTTGTTATTTATTATTTATTACCATGCATGTGCATTATTATTATTATCATTATTATTACAATTAGTATTATTAATATTATCATCAAATGTAAAGCACGTGCACATGCATGTGTGTTCTTATTTATTATTATTTATTTATTATTTACTACTATACACGTTCACATGAAATAAACTTGCATTATTCTGTTATTATTATTATTATGATGATGATTATTATTATTATTATTATTATTCTTGTTGTTGTTTGTCTCATCAAATACAAATGCGCATGCATGTGCGTTGTTATTTTTTATTTATTACCATGCACATGCATGCGTCATTATCATTATCATTACATGTAAATACACATGCACGTGCGTAATTATATATTATTTATTATCATGCACATGCAAATTCAATGCACTTGCGTTATTCTATTATCACATGTGTTATTATTATTTATTTTATTTCACGTGCACACGCAATGCACGTGCATTATTCTATTATCACATGTGTTATTATTTATTATCATTCACATGAAAATGCACATTCATGTGGAATTGGTTATTATTTATTGTTAATTACCATGCACATGCACCTGTATGTGCATAATTATTTATTATTTATTATCATTCACATACACATGAACATACACATTCAATTCACATGCGTTATTATTTATAATTTATAATTTATTATCATTCACATGAAAATGCACAGGCATATTCACATGAATGTGTGTTATGATTTATTATTTAAACCATGCTCATGTATACGCACATGCATGTATGTTATTTCTAATATTATTATTAGAGTTATTTTTAGCGTTTACTATTAATTTTTAGGATTTTTAGGTGTTATTAATATTTATTATGGTTTGTTAGGGTTATAGGGTTTTAATGGTATAATATCATTTTTAGGGTTTGGTGGGGGTTATTAGGATTTTATTAGGGTTTATTATGGTGTTTCAAGGTTTATTAGGGTTTATTAGGTACTTTTAGGGTTTTATTAGGATTTATTAGCGTTTATTAGGGTCTATTATGGTATATTATGGTATCTTTGGGTATGTTTAGGATTTATTAGTGTTTATAATGATTCATTTTGGTTTATTAAATTTTAAGAGGGTATATTAGGGTTTTTAGTGTTTTGTAGTGTTTATTTGGGTTTATTAGCACTTTTAAGCTTTGTTAGGTTTTATTATAATTTATTAGAGGTTTTAGGGCTTTTTAATGTTATATTTGAATTTTTTAGGGTTTAGTGGGGTTTATTATGGTTTATTATGGTGTGTTAAGGTTTATTTGGGTTGAGTATGTATGTTAGGGTTTTATTAGGGTTGAGTCGGTATCTTTAAGGTTTTATTAGGGTTTATTAGGGTTGAGTACGGTTTATTATGGTTTGTTAGGATTTTTTAGTGTTTACTAGGGTTTGTTAGTGTTTTTATTAGGGTATATGAGTGTTTTTAGTTTTTGTTAAAATATATGAGTGGTTGTTATGTCTTTTTAGGTTTTATTAGCGTGTTTTTAGTGTTTGTGATCATTTTTAATGGTTTATTAAATTTTATTTGAATTTATTATGGTTTATTAGGGTTTTTAATAGTTTGCGTTTTTTTGTTAATTGGAGTTTAGTTGGGTTTTATTAGGTTTTGTTATGGTGTGTTAAGGTTTATTAGGTTGAGAAGGTATTTTTAGGGTTTTATTAAGGTTTTATTGGGGTTTATTAGTTATTATTAGGGTTTATTAGGAATTTTTATGGTTTATTAGGGTTCATTAGTGTTTATTTGTTTTTTTATTTTATTAGGTTATATTAGTATTTGTTAGGTCTTTTTAGATAATACAACGTGTTAATATTGTTTGTAAGCGTTTTGTTTTTGTTTGTGATCGTTTTTTGGGTTTCTCAGGTTATATTAGTGTGTATTATGGTTTATTAGGGTTTCTATGGATTTTTAAGGTATATTAGCCTTTTTTGTCTTTATTAGGTTATATTGGTAATTTTGGGTCTTTTTAGGAAATATAGCACATTTTTATTGTTTGTGATCGTATTTGTATTGTTTGTGAGAATTTTTAGGGTTTATTATGTTATATTAGAGTTTATCAGAGTTTCGATGGATTTTTAAGGTATACTAGCATTTTTTTATTTATTAGTCTTTTGTAGGGTTTTGTTAGGGGTTATTAGGGTGTGTTATGGTTTGTTAGGGTTGAGTAGGGTTTATTTGGCTTTATTTTATTATGGCTTTTTAGGGTTTTTTGGGGTTTATTAGGGTTTATTAGTGTTTATTAGTGTCTATTAGGGTTGGTTAGGTTTTTTTAGATTTTCTTAACGTGTTTTTAGGGTTTATTAGGTGTTATTATCATTTATTTGGGTTTATTAGGTATTTGGGGGGTTTTATTAGAGTTGAGTAGAGTTTCTTATTGTTTTTAGTGATTATAAGGTGTTTTTAGGTATTATTAGAGTATATTAGGGGTTTATTAGGGTTTAATTTTTTATATTATGGTATATTATGGTTTAATATTTTTGAGGGTTTTGAAGCATCTTTAGGGTTCTTGTAGCATTTTTAGGGTTTGTTTAGCGTTGTGAGAGTTTATGTAGCATTTTTTGTGTTTATGTAGCATTTTAGGTTTTAGTTAATGGTTTTAGGAATTATGTATCATTTTTAGGGTCCATGTAACATTTTTAGGGTTTATGTATCGTGTTTAGGGTTTAAGTTTTCTGTAACATTTTTTAGGGTTTATGTTGCCTTTTCTGGGTTTATGTAGCATTTTTAGGGGTGATATAGAATTTATGTTGCAATTTTTAGGGTTTATGTAATGTTTTTAGAGTTCATGTAGTGTTTTTAGGGTTTATATTGTGTTTTTAGGTTTTATGTAGCATTTTTTAATGTTTATGTTGCATTTTTTAGGGTTTATGTTGTGTTTTTAGGGTTTATGTTACATGTTTAGGGCTTATGTAGTGCTTTTAGGGTTTATGTAGCATTTTTTGGTTTATGTTGCATTTTAAGGGTTTTTGTTGTTTTTTTAAGGGTTTATGTAGTGTTTTTAGGGTTTATGTATCTATTTGAAGTCTTTTTTAGGGTTTTAATGGTTGTTTATGGATTGTAGTTGTTTTAGGGTTTTTATGGGTTGTTAGAGTTTTTTAGTGTGTTTTAGGGTTTGTTTGGGTATTGTAGCGGGTTTTAGGGTTTATATAATGTGTTTTAGAAATGTTTGGGTTCTTTAGGGTTTTTTAGTGTTCTTTAGAGTTTAATATGGTTCTTTAGGGTTTATTATGGTTCTTTAGGGTTTATTAGTGTTCTTTAGGATTTGTTACAGTTTATTAGCATTTTTATTGTATTTTAGGGTTTTATTGTGCTTTTTAGGCATTAATAGCTTTTTCATGGGTTTATCAACATTTTTTAAGGTTATTTAGGATTTTTTATAATTTTTTAGGGTATATTTTATTTATTAGGGTTTAGTAACATATATTTGGGTTTATTATGATTTATTAGGGTTTATTATGATTTTTTAGGGTTTATTGCAGTTTATTAGTGGTTTGTTATGATTTGTTTCAGTTTGTTACAATTTATTTGGCAATATTAGGATTCGTTTCGATTTATTTGGGGTTGTTAGGGTTTCTTACGATTTATTTTCAGGTTATTAGGGTTTGTTTGGGTTTATTAGTGGGTTATAGGGTTTTGTAGGCTATTATTTGGGGGGTTTTTGTAGCGTTTTTTCTGGTTTGTTAGGGTTTTTAGTGATTATTAAAGTTTATTATGGTTTAATTGTAACATCCCAAGGTTTTCTAAAAAAATAAATTGAGAATGCTTGAAATTTTGTTTAAGGTATATATTTATAAGTATCCTGTAAACATAATTTTATTTCTGCTATGATTTGAATTTCAAGAAACTGTCATCTACAATTGGGTTCAGTATGTTATTTAGAGTCTGATAAAACAAACTTTTTTTTGGTGAATAGTAGCATACCCTTATGAATAGTAATATGAATAGTAATATGACCTCATGAATAATAAATAATATTTTTATTT
Source organism: Viscum album (assembly GCA_963277665.1). Classification (NCBI taxonomy): domain Eukaryota; kingdom Viridiplantae; phylum Streptophyta; class Magnoliopsida; order Santalales; family Viscaceae; genus Viscum; species Viscum album. Next base: position 4,776,059 of record CAUJRU010000007.1, read on the forward strand.
TATTTTTCCAAGGCAATAGGATAATGGGATCTTAATTAATTTTCCAATGTCGCAAAAAACTAGTTGCACTTAAATATTGTTATTTTTCGAATTAACTGTGACCTTATTTAAAAATTAAATTAATAATATTTAGAAAATTATTTTTGAAAAATGGAGTTAATTTTTGAATTCTACACATCGAAAAATGGTTGGGGTAAATTTTTGGTATTTTTCTGAAACTCTTGAATTTTCGGTGAATAGTGAAATACGGTAAAATACCGTATAATCAATTTATCAGTAAAAATGAACTATTTATGACATCATAAGTGATGAAAGGCCACTTGCCTCGAACTAACTTGATATTTTCACTAATTAAGGCCACTTTTTTTGAGATTATTCATAGTCTTGATAAAAATATTATAATAATAATTAAAATAATCTAAAATACCTCCCCTCCTCCACTATAAATACCACCCTCATTCCCCTCTTCCTCCCACACCTCTCAAGCCTTGAGCATTTTCTAATTTCTACCAAATTCCATCCCCAATCTTCTTCCCCACGTCCTAGAGCTTCTGGTCTCACCAAAAGACCAAAATCAAAGCCCTTAAGAAGGATCTCAAGGAGAAGAGATCAAGAGGTAAACATCCTCTTTCATTTTCATTCTTTCCTTCCATTTTATGTTATTCTCTTCCTTTCCCTTTGTCTTTTGTTGGGATATTTCATTAAATATTTCCCCTTACTGTCCAAATTTTGTATGAATGATGAGATATTCCATTCCTCTCATCAATCTTATTTTTATGAAATTTTAAGAGACGCCGTTAGGCTGCCGAATTTTTGTAAGAAATTTCTCATGTTTTCTTCATTTCAAGATTCCCTTCTCTTCGTTCTTCACCCCCTCTTATCCAATAGGCATGAAATCTCCAGAATCATGTATATTCTGGATGTTGTCATGTTTATGGAAAATTAAAAATCATTATTCCTCTCCTCTCTCACTTATTTAAAGAATCAAAAAACATTGTCCATTTGTGTCGAATTACCGATATCGTGGACGATGTATTTTCAATCTCCATTAATTCTTTCAAGTCTGGTCATGAAACCATTTATATGGTTGAACCTGGTTATAATATATGTTTTATGAATCATATAAGGTTATGGAATTATTTTGTACTCATGATTCAAATTTCAAATTTATAAGACTAACTGAAGTTGTAATTATTAAAGAACCACTTAAATTATCTAAACGAACATAATTAATGTTTAACTTATAAATCATCATCATATAAAGCACCAAAGTGATAAATGGTATAATTTATGGTACTGGAATTATGTAAATACTACTCCATTCCAATTCTGGAGTTTCACTTCCGATCAACAAGAACGATTCATCATGAACCGATTGTGAAAATCACAAAAGAACTCACCCAAAATAATGCAAGGAACAAAATACTAACAATTAAGGGGTGAAATGAGGTTATAAAATGAACATATAAGATGTTATAAACATGAAAATTTTTCTATAAAATACTAATAACACTCTTTTAACCATTATACAGGAGGTTTAAACAATTTTTAAGTAAGGCAAGCCCAAGGTAAGAGAATTCTTAACCCGATTTCCATTCTTTGGGTTAACCTTCTACTTTTTAATTTATGTGCTATTTAAATTGTTTGTGTGATGGGTTCTGTTTATATTATGTTTAATTATGTGTATTTACAGAGTATATACATATTCCATCCACTCTATTAAGTCTCACTTCAAGTATAGGATGTTTATAAGGGACTTTTCTTCTAAAATCCTCTTTTAAAATTCTGTTTTATAAGATTCAAAGGCAATGTTTTTATGCTATTGTTTATGTTGTATGATTATGTTTTTGTTATTGGCCATTGTTTATGATTAAGGTTGGGACCTATATTTCCCTCCAATGCATTGGGTATGAGTAAGTTGGAGGTCGGCCGTATGGTTACTCCAAGTGTAACTGTGATGGTTACACAAAGTAAGGTAGCCACGAGGGTTACAAATTTTAAGGTAGCCAAGATGGTTACAAGATTATGTAAGTAATGCCCCAATATACCTCTATGATTATAATTATGTTTGTGTGGATATTGTGTAAATCTCATGTTACGCTAAGTAATATTTTATGGGTGGAAAGCATGTCTTTTGAAAATGTTTTCATACGTCATGTGTATTCATGGACAAATGTGATTTTTCCTTCTTTTTCATACCTTACTGAGCTTTTGTGCTCATCCCAAGTTTTTAAATGATTTTTCACAGGTTAATGATGAGTAATACAAGGAAGGAAGACATGTTAAATGTTGAAGAATTGTCAAGGAGTCTTGTTTTGTGTTTTAATGTTTTATATTCTGAGGAAAATGGAAACTGATTTTATGGTATCCACTATGTAACAATGTGTAATGTTATGAATGTTTTGTCTTAATTCTCTAAAGCTCTAAACTTGAAAAGATCATAAATGTATAATGAAGTGTTTTCTTAAATAAATTCAATATTATTTATGAAATAAGTGTGAGTCCTTATATTAATAGCGTTTTTTATTGTATATTGGGGGTTGTAGGGATTTTGTAGTATTTATTAGGGTATAATAGAATTTGTTAGGGTTTGTTATAGGTTATTTCAATTTATTAGTGTTTATTAAGGTTTTCAGGGTTTAATAGTGGGTTTTAGGGGTTATTATGGTTTATTAGTGGGTTTTAGGGGTTATTAGTGGCTGTTAGGGATTGTTAGGTTTTGTTAGGTTTTGTTAGGGTTTTTAGGGTTTGTTACGGTTTGTTTGAGTAGATTTGTGTTTTATGCGTTTTTTGGGTTTTATGGGTGTGTTTGGATTTTATATGCTTTGTTAGGGTTATTTTAGCGTTTTGGGTGTTTTATTGAGTTTTGTGGGTTTTAAAGCATTTTTTGGTTTTTTATAACAATTGTTAGGGTTTATGTAGCATTGTTAGCGGCTTTACTGGTTATTTAGGATTTTTTATGGGTTCTTAAGGCTTCTTTATGGTGTATTAAGCTTTCTTTTGAGCTTTTTAGGGTTTTTTGGGGGGGGTTTAGGGGTTTTAAGGGTTTCGTAGGGTTGGTTAGGTTTTTTTAGGCATTTTAGGCTTTTTAGTGTTTTTTAGCATTATTAGAGGGTTTTAGAGTTTTCAGTGTTTTTTGAGGGTTTTTTGACATTTTTTGAGGTTTTTAGGGGTTTTTAGGTTTGTTTTCAGGTGTTTTCTATTTTTTGTGTTTTTAGGTGTTTTAGGTTTTTAGTATTTTTTAGGGTTTTAAGGATTTTTTAGGATTTTTAGGGTTCTTAGGGGTTTTTAGGGGGGTTTTTGGTTTTTGGGGTTTTAGGGGTTTTAGGGTTTATTAGTGTGTTGTAGGGTTTTTTAGGCTATTATTTGGAGATTTTTGTAGCGTTTTGTCGGGTTTGTTAGGTTTTTAGTGATTATTAGGGTTTATTATAGATTAATAGTTTTTTTATTGAATATTAGGGGTTTTAGGGATTTTGTAATGTTTATTAGGGTCTAATAGAGTTTGTTAGGGTTTATTACAGGTTATTATGATTTATTATTGTTTATTAGGGTTTAGTAGTGGGTTTTAAGGGTTATTAGGGTTTATTAGTGGTTCTTTGGGTTAAATAGTGGTTGTTAGGGTTTTTTATATTTTTTGGGTTTTTAGGGTTCGTCACGGTTTGTTTGAGTTGTTTCGAGTTTTATGCATTTTTTTGGGTTTTATAGGTGTGTTAGGATTTTTTATTCTTTGTTTGGGTTATTTTAGCATTTTTTGGGGTTTTTTCGCATTGTGTGGGTTTTGAATCATTCTTCAGGTTTTTGTAGAAATTGATAGGGGTTATGTAGAGTTGTTAGTTGCTTCAGTGGTTCTTCAGGATTCATAAGGATATTAGGGTTTTTAGGGATCTTTAGGGTGTATTAGGGTTTCTTTTGAGGTTTTTAGGGTTTTCATGGGGTTTTAAGGGGTTTTAAGGGTTTAATAGGTTAGGTTATGGTTTTGTTAGGAATATTTAATCATTTAGGGGGTTTTAGCATTTTTTTGGTTTTTATTTTTTTTAGGGTTTTTTGAGGTTTTTTGTGGTTTTTTAGGGATTTTTAGGTTTGTTTTCAAGTTTTTTCAGTTTTTTTGGTTGTTCTGGGTTTTTAGGGTTTTAGGGTTTTTTACGGTTTTTTAGGATTTTTTAGGTTTTTTAGTGTTTTTTTGTTTTTTGGGTTTTTTGGGTTTTTAGGGTTTTTTTCTGGTTTTGCTGGGTTTGTTAGGTTTTTTGTGAATATTAGAATTTTGAATGGTTTAATAGCGTTTTTGTTGTATATTTGGGTTTTTAGTTATTTTGTAGATTTTATTTGGTTCTAATAGGGGTTTTAGGGTCTATTACAATTTATTAGTGTTTATTAGGGTTTAGTAGTGGGCTTGAGGGTTTATTAGGGATTATTATGTTTTATTATTGGTTGGTAGGGTTTGTTAGGATTTATTAGTTCTTATTAGAGTGATTAAGGGTGTCTAAGGGTTTTTTTGGGTTTCTAAGGGTGTGTTAAGGTTTCTAAGGGTGGGTTAGGTTTTTTATGGGCGGGTTAGCGTTTCTAAGGGTGTGCTATGGTTTCTAAGGGTTTCAATGGCTATGTTAGGGTTTCTATGGGTGCGTTGGGGTTTCTAAGGGTGTGCTAGGGTTTCTATGGGTGTGTTGGGCTTTCTAAGTGTGTGATAGGGTTTCTAAGGGTGTGCTAATGTTTCTTGGGTTTGCTTACGGTTTTGATAGTCTTTTTAGGGTTTTTAGGGTTATGCTAGGGTTTCTTATGGTTTCTTAGGTGTTTTTAGGGTTTCTTCAAGTTTTTTGTGTTTATTGGGGTTTCTTAGTGCTTCTTGAGTTTTGTTGGGGCTTGTTAGGTTTTTTAGGGTTTTTTAGGGTTTGTGAGTGTTTGTTAGGGTTTATTTGGGTTTGTTAGAGTTTTTTGTGGTTTTTAATGGTTTTTAGTGTTTATGTGGTTATTCATGGTTTGTTAGGGTTATTTAGTTGTTCATGGTTGTCACAGATGTGTAGAGCTAGTCACAAACATCAATTTGATATGTGGTAGAGGTGAAACAGACACCCAGAGCAGAAGTTATGGTCATTTGAAGGACTTAAGGACCTTTTGGGTCTTTATGAACGTGATAAGGTGTTCTTCATGGTCATAGATGTGCAGATCTATTCAAAAGCTTCGATTTGATATATGGTAGAGGCAAAACGGACCCCCGAAGTAGATTTTATGACCTTTTGGAGGGTTTTAGTACCTTTTTGGGCTTTCAAGGATGTGAGAAGGTGATTCAGTGGTTATAGGAGTGTAGGTCTAGTCTCATGCTTCGATTTGATATTTGGTATAGGCAAAACGGACACTCATTGAAGAAGTTATTGCAAAACGGACACCAGAAGCCAATCTTTTGACCACCCAAATGGATTTTGGGTTTTTTCGGGGGTTGAAGATTGTCATAAATGGTTACAGTTGTAAATAGAGTGTGTATCTTTTCACAATATTCAATTTGATATATGGTAGAGACGAAATTAACACACGTAGCAGAAGTTATTGTCGTTTTAAATTGAGCAACCCTCCTAACGCCAAAAAACCTAAGAAACCCGCAACTCACTAAAATTTGCATAACTTCTCATTCGGGTGTTCATTTGAGGGCTGTGACTAGTAAAATAAAATCTCATGAGATGAGTGAGGACGAAGTCTAATAAAAACAATGAGAAGATCAATGAAATATAAGATATATTAGTTATACCACTCCAAAAAATGTCCAACATCTTATGACCATATCTTTCAATCCGGTTGTCCGTTTGAGCTCTACCACATATCAAATCAAAGGTAGCGAAGATATCTATGTAGAAGGCTATCTTGAACGAAGTCATAGTAAATTTCGGGATCCTAAAATCCTAGAAACCCATCAAAAGGCCTCAAAAACTCTATTTTTGTGTCCAGATCCCTGTCAATTTTTTTTAAAATAGTCATAAATTCGGATTTGTGTGTCTGTTCGGCCTCCGACGCCTGTTTTTATCATAGTTAATTCTAAGAGATTTAGTTTGAATATTAAAAGGGCAGAAATAAACACCCGAAGAAGAAGATATGCTTTTTTTTAATGACTGTGATTACTTGGGTTTTTCGTGACACCATTTCTAGCACTTTTGTCATGTTTGGTGTTTTTTCAAACAACAATAACTTATTATTACTGTTATTATTATTATTATTATCATCATCTCATGAAAATACACATTCGCATGCACGTGCTTTATTATTATATTTTTATTACCATGCACGTGCACATGCAATGCACACACATTATTTTATTATCACATGTGTTGTTATTATTATTGTTATTATTAATATTGTGGTTGTTGTTGTTGTTGTTGTTTTTATTGTTATTATCATCACATGAAAATGCACATTTAAATGCACATACATGCACATTCAATGGAAATGAATTATTCTATTATCATATGCATTTTTATTATTAATATTAATATTATTATTATTATTATCATCATCATCATTATCACATGCAAATTCAATGCACGGGAGTTATTATTTACTACCATACACATGCACATGTAATGCACATGAAATATTCTATTGTCATATGCATTTGTACTAATACTATTATCACCACCACTACTACTATTATTACTACTCCTTTTATTATTACTATCATCACATGCAAATGTTGATGCACGTGTGTTATTATTTATTATTTATTACCATGTACGTGCACATGCAATGCACTTGTATTATTATTTTGTTATTATTATTATTATTATTATCATCACAGTTTAAATTATTATTATTATTATAATTATTGTTATCATTATCATTATTATTATCATTATCACATGAAAATGCACATCCATGTGCATTGTTATTTATTATTTATTATCAGGCACGTGCATGCGTTATTATTATTTTTGGTATTACAATTAGTGTTATTAATATTATCCTCAAATGTAAATGCACATGCACATGCATTTGAATTCTTATTTATTATTATTTATTTATTATATACTACTATGTATGTCCACATAAAATTCACTTGCGTTATTCTATTATTATTATTATTATTTTTATTATTGTTGTTATTCTTCTTGTGGTTGTTGTTTGTATCATCAAATACAAATGCACATGCACGGGCGTTGTTATTTATTATTTGTTACCATGCACGTGCATGCGTCATTATCATTATAATTACATATAAATGCACATGCATGTGCATTCTTATTTATTATTTACTACTATGCATGTGCACATGAAATGCACTTGCGTTATTCTATTATTATTATTATTATTATTATGGTTGTTGTTGTTGTTTTTATCACCAAATACAAATGCACATTCATGTGCGTTGTTATTTATTATGTATTACCATGCACGTGCAGGCGTCATTATCATTATCATTACATGTAAATGCAAATAAACATGCTTTATTATATATTATTTATTACCATGCACATGAAAATGCAATGCACTTGCATTATTCTATTATCACATGTGTTATTATTATTTATTATCATGCACGTGCACACGCAATGCATGTGCGTTATTCTATTATAACATGTCTTTTTATTTATTATTTATTATCATTCACATCCAAATGCACATTCATGTGGACTTGGTTATTATTAATTGTTTATTACCATGCACATGCACTTGTATGTGTGTAATTATTTATTATTTATTATCATTCACATGCACATGCACATACACATGAAATTCAAATGTGTTATTATTTATAATTTCTTATTTCTTATCATTCACATGCAAATGCGTAGGCATATGCACATGCACGTGCGTTATGATTTATTATTTAAACCATGCACACGCATATGCACATGCACATGCGTTATTACTACTATTATTATTAGAGTTATTTTTAGGGTTTACTATCATTTTTTAGGTATTTTAGGTGTTATTAACATTTATTATGGTTTCTTAGGGTTTTAGGGGTTTTAATGGTATATTAGCGTTTCTTTAGGGTTTGGTGGGGATTTTTAGGATTTTATTAGGGTTTATTATTGTGTGTTAAGGTTTATTAGGATTAATAAGGTATTTTTAGGGTTTTATTAGGATTGAGTTGTGTTTATTAGGGTATATTATGGTATATTATGATATATTTGGGTATGTTTAGGATTTATTTTGGTTTATTTTGGTTCATTATGGTTTATTAATTTTTAAGAGGGTATATTAGCGATTTTTAGTGTTTAGTAGTGTTTATTCGGGTTTATTAGCACTTTTAAGCTTTGTTATGTTTTATTAGCATTTATTAGGGGGTTTAGGGCTTTTTAATGGTATATTAGCATTTTTTAGGGTTTAGTGGGGTTTATTATCATTTATTATGGTGTGTTAAGGTTTATTAGGGTTGAGTAGTTATTTTTAAGGTTTTATTAGTGTTGAGTCGGTATCTTTAAGGTTTTATTAGGGTTTATTAGGGTTGAGTACAATTTATTAGGGTTTTTTGGGATTTTTATGGTTTACTAGGGTTTGTTTGGTTTTTTATTAGTGTATATGAGTGTTTTTTATTTTTTGTTAATATATATGAGGGGTTGTTATGACCTTTTAGGTTTTATTAGCGTGTTTCTAGTGTTTGTGAGCATTTTTAATGGTTTATTTGCTTTTATTTGTATTTATTATGGTTTATTAGGGTTTCTAGGGATTTTTAATGGTTTGTTTGCATTTTTTTTGTTTATTGGGGTTTAGTTGGGTTTTATTAGGTTTTGTTATGTTGTGTCATGGTTTATTAGGGTTGAGAAGGTATTTTTAGGGTTTTGTTAAGGTTTTATTAGGGTTTGTTAGTTTTTATTAGGGTTTATTAGGGATATTTAGGCTTTATTAGGCTTTATCAGGGGTTTATTAGTGTTTTTTGTTTTATTAGGTTATATTAGTGTTTGTTAGGTATTTTTAGATTATATAGCGTGTTTTTATTGTTTGTGAGCGGTTTGTTTTTGTTTGTGAGCATTTTTAGGGTTTCTTAGGTTATATTAGAGTTTATTATGGTTTTTTAGGGTTTTTAGGGATTTTTACGGTATATTAAAATTTTTGGTCTTTATTAGGTTATAATAGTGTGTTTAGGTCTTTTTAGGTAATATAGCACGTTTTTATTGTTTGTGGTCATTTTTTATTGTTTTTTATCATTTTTAGGGTTTATTACGTTATATTTGAGTTTTTCAAGATTTCTAGGAATTTTTTAAGGTAAACTAGAATTTTTTTTCTTTATTAGGGTTTTGATGGGTTTTATTTGGGGGTTATTATGGTGTGTTAAGGTTTGTTAGGGTTGTGTAGGGCTTTTTAGGGTTTCTTTGGTGTTTATTTTGGTTTATTGGTGTTTGTTAGTGTTTATTATGGTTGGTTAGGTTTGTTTAGAATTTGTTAACGTGTTTTTAGGGTATATTTGGTTTTATTTTCATTTATTAGGGTTTATTAGGAATTTTTGGGGTTTTATTAGGGTTTGGAAGAGTTTATTAGGGTTTTTAGGGATTATAATGTGTTTTTAGGGATTATTAGAGTTTATTAGGGGTTTATTAGGGTTTAATTTTTTATATTATGGTATATTAAGGTTTAATATATATGAGGGTTTTAAAGCGTCTTTAGTGTTTTTGTAGCATTTTTCACGGTCTGTGTAGTGTTGTTAGAGTTTATGTTGCATTTTTACTGTTTATGTAGTGCTTTTAGGGTTTAGTTAGCAGTTTTAGATTTTATGTATCATTTTAGGGTTTATGTAATGTTTTTAGGGTTTATGTATCGTGTTTAGGGTTCAGGTTTTATATAGAATTTTTTAGGGTTTATGTTGTGTTTTCAGGGTTTATGTAGCATTTTTAGGAGTGATTTAGTGTTTATGTTGCATTTTTTTAGGGTTTGTATAACATTTTTAGGGTTCATGTAGTTTTTTTAGGATTTATATTGTGTTGTTAGGTTTTTTGTAGTGTTTTTTAATGTTTATGTTGCGATTTTTAGGGTTTATGTTGTGTTTTTTATGGTTTATGATACAGTTCATGGGTTTATGTAGTGCTTTTAGGGGTTATGTTGCATATTTTGGGTTTATGTTTCATTTTTTGGTCTATGTTGCTTTTTTAGGGGTTTTGTTGCATTTTTAAGTGTTTATGTAACATTTTTAGTGTTTATGTATCAATTTGAAGCCTCTTTTAGGGTTTTAATGGTTGTTTATGGTTTGTAGTTTTCTTAGTGTTTTTAAGGGTTGTTAACAAGTGTTTATGGTTTTTTATGGTATCTAATGGATTTTTAATGTTTTGCGAGGGGGGGGGGGTTACGAGTTTTTTGTTTTTTTGGGATAGATAGGGGTTGTTATTGTTTTTTAGTGTGTTTTAGGATTTGTTTGGGTATTATAGCAGTTTTTAAGGATTATATAATGTGTTTTGGCATTTTTTTGGGTTCTTTAGAGTTTTATAATGTTCATTAGAGTTTAACATGTTTCTTTAGGGTTTATTAGGGTTCTTTAGGGTTTATTACTGTTCTTTAGGATTTGTTACAGTATATTAGCATTTTTTATTATATATTAGGGTTTTATTGGGATTTTGTAGGGATTAATAACTTTTTATAGGGTTTATCAAACTTTTTTAGGGTTATTTAGGAATTATTAGGATTTATTTGATTTATTAGGGTTTAGTAACGTGTATTTGAGTTAATTGCAATTTATTAGTGTTTATTATGATTTGTAAGGGTTCATTGCGATTTATTAGGGGTTTATTATGGTTTGTTTCAGTTTGTTACGATTTATTTGGTTTGTAATGATTTTTTACAATTTATTTGGGGTTTTTAGGGTTTGTTACGATTTATTTTGGGGTTATTAGGTTTTTTAAGGGTTTTTTAGGGGGTTGTAGGGTTTTGTAGGCTATTATTTGGAGGTTTTTGTGGCGTTTTGTCAGGTTTGTATGGGTTTTTAGTGATTTTTAGGGTTTATTATGGTTTAATAGTGTTTTTTATTGTATATTAGGGGTTTTAGGGCTTTTGTAGCATTTATTAGTGTCTAATAGAGTTTGTTTGGGTTTATTACATTTTATTACCATTTATTGGTGTTTATTTGGGGTTTTGGGGTTTAATAGTGGGTTTTAGGGGATATTAAAGTTTATTAGTGGTTCTTAGGGGTTATTAGTGGTTGTTAGGGTTTGTTAGGTTTTTTTAGGGTTTTTTGGGTTTGTTATTGTTTGTTTGAGTCGTTTTGGGTTTTATGCGTTTTATGGGTTTTACAGGTGTGTATGGATTTTTTATGCTTTGTTAGGGTTATTTTTGCATTTTTTGTGGTTTTGTTGCATTTTTTGGGTTTTGAATAATTTTTTGGTTTTTTGTAGAAATTGTTAGGGTTTATGTAGCGTTGTTAGTGGCTTTAGTGGTTATTTAGGAGTTTTTAGTGTTCTTTAGGGTTCTTTATGGTGTATTAGGGTTTCTTTTGAGGTTTCTAGGGTTAAAATTTGGGGTTTTATGGGGTTTAAGGGTTGTATAGTGTTGGTTAAGGATTTTTAAGACATATTTAGGCTTTTAGGGTTTTTTTTATCATTTTTGGGGGGTTTTTAGGTTTTTAGCATTTTTTAGGTTATTTTCTGGTTTTTTAGGTTTTTTAGGGTTTTATAGGTTTGTTTTGGGATTTTTTAGGATTTTTCTTGTTTTTAGGGGTTTTAGGGGTTTTTTAAGGTTTTTAGGATTTTTTATGGTTTTAGGGTTTTTTGGGTTTTTTGGGTTTTTTGGGTTTTTATGGTTTGTTTAGGGTTTCGTCAGGTTTTGCCGAGTCTTTTAGGGTTTTTTGTGAATATTAGAATTTTGAATGGTTTAATAGCATTTCTTTTGTATATTTTGGTTTTAGGTATTTTGTAGCTTTTATTGGGGTCTAATAGGGTTTTTAGGGTTTATTACAATTTATTAGTGTTTATTGGGGTTTAGTAGTGGGATTTATGGTTTATTAGGGTTTATTATGGTTTATTATTGGTTGGTAGGGTTTTTTAGGGTTTATTAGTTCTTATTAGAGTGCTTTTGGGTGTCTAAGGGTTTTTAGGATTTGTAACGGTTTGTTAGGGTTTCTAAGGGTGGGTTAGGGTTTTTATGGGAGGGTTAGGGTTTCTAAGGTTGTGCTATAGTTTCTAAGGGTTTCTAAGGTTCAGTTATGGTTTCTATGGGTGTGTTCGGGTTTCTAAGGGTGTGGTAGGGTTTCTAAGTGTGTGTTACAGTTTCTAAGGGTGTGTTAGTGTTTCTAGGGCTTTGTTAGCATTTCTTAGGTTTGCTTAGTGTTTTGTTAGGGTTTTTAGGGTTTTATTAGGGATTCTTTATGTTTCTTAGGGGTTTTAGGGTTTCTTCGTGGATTTTTGGGTTTTATTGTGGTTTTTTAGTGCTTCCTGGTGTTTGTTAGGGATTTTTAGGGTTTTTTAGGGTTTTTAAAGGTTTTTTAGGGTTTGTTATATTTTTTATGGTTTTTTGGGATTTTTTAGGGTCTGTTTGGGTTTGTTAGGATTAGTTAGGGTTGGTTTGAGTTTTGCATGGTTTTTAATGGTTTTTTGTGTTTATGGGGTTATTAATGGGTTGTTAGGGTTATTTAGTTGTTCATGGTTGTCACAGATGTGTAGAGCTAGTCGCAAGCTTCAATTTGATATGTGGTAAAGGAGAAACGGACACCCATAGAAGAAGTTATGGTCATTTGGAGGACTTAAGGACCTTTTGGGACTTTAAGAACGTGATAAGGTGTTCCTATTGTTCACAGATGGGTAGATCTAGTCAAAAGATTCAATCTGATATATGGTAGAGGCAAAACGGACTCCCAGAGTAGAAGTTATGGTCTATTGGAGGGTTTACGTACCTTTTTGGGCCTTTAAGGACGCGAGAAGGTGGTTCAGTGGTTATAGGAGTGTAGGTCTAGTCGAAAGCTTCGATTAGACAAGTGGTAGAGGCAAAATGAACACCCATAGAAGAAGTTATTTCAAAAAGGACACCAGAAGCCAATCTTTTGACCATCCAAAGAGATTTTGGGTCTTTTGGGGGGTTGAAGAATGTCAGAAAGGGTTCCAGTGGTTACCAGAGTGTGTATCTTTTCACAATATTTAATTTGATATGTGGTAGATCCAAAATGAACACACATAGCATAAGTTATTGTAATTTTAAATTGATAAACTCTCCTAGCGTCTAAAAACCTATGAAACCCGTAACTCATTAAAACTCTATTTCTGTGTACGGATCCCTGACAAATTTTTCTTAAAATGTTCATAACTTCTGATTTTTGTGTCTGTTCGGCCTCCGAAACCTGTTTTTATCGTAGTTCGTTCCATGAGATTTAGTTTGAATATTCACGGAGCAGAAATGGACACCTAAAGAATAAGTTATGCCTTTTTCAATGACTATTTGATTTGTTAGGTTTTTCGAGACCCCATTTCTAGCATTTTTGTCTTGTCTGATATTTTTTCAAACAACTACAACTTATTATTACTGTTATTATTAATATTATTATTATCATCATCATCTCATCCAGATGCACATTCACATGCAAGTGCGTTAATATTATTTTTTTATTACCATGCATGTGTACATGGAATGCACACACAATATTTTATTATCACATGCGTTGTTATTATTATTTTTATTATTATTATTGTGGTTGTTGTTGTTGTTGTTATTATCATCACACAAAAATGCACATGCGAATTCACATACATGCACATTCAATGCTCCTGCGTTATTCAATTATCACATGCGCTGTTATTATTAATATTAATATTAATATTATTTTTATTATTATCATCATCTTCACATGAAAATGCAATGCACGAGCATTATTATTTATTATGATGCACGTGCACACGTAATGCACATGCAATACTCTATTATCACATGCATTGGCACTATTACTATTCTCACCACCACTACTACTATTATTACTACTGTTGTTATTATTACTATCATAACATGCAAATGTAGATGCATGTGTGTTAATATTTATTATTTTTTACCATGCACGTGCATATGCAATGCACTTGTATTATTCATTTATTATTATTATTATTATTACCACAATTATTATTATTATTTTTATTATTATTTTTATTTTTATCATTATCACATGCAAATGCACATGCATGTGCGTTGTTATTTATTATTTATTACCATGCACGTACATGCGTTATTATTATTATTATTACAATCAGTATTATTAATATTATCATCAAATGTAAATACACATGCACATGCATGTGCATTCTTATTTATTATTTACTACTATGCACGTGCACATGAAATGCACTTGCATTATTCTATTATTTTTATTATTATTAATATTATTATTATTATTATTATTATTTTTGATTGTATCATTAAAAACCAATTCGCATGCATGTGCGTTGTTATTTATTATTTATTACCATGCACGTGCATACATCATTATCAATATCATTACATGTAAATGCACATAAACATGCGTATTTATATATTATTTATTACCATGCAGATGAAAATGCAATTCACTTGCGTTATTCTATTATCACATGTGTTATTATTATTTATTCTCATGCACATGCACGCGCAATGCACTTGCGTAATTCTATTATCACATGTGTTATTATTTATTATTTATTATCATTCACATGCAAATACACATTCTTGTGGACTTTGTTATTATTTATTGTTTATTAACCTGCACATGCACATGCACATGCACATACACATGCAATTAACAAGCGTTATTATTTATAATTTATTATTTATTCTCATTCACATGAAAATGTGCATGCATATGCACTTGCATGTTCATTTTGATTTATTATTCAAACAAGGCACATGCATGTTTACATGCATGTGAGTTATTAGTACTATTATTATTAGAGGTATTTTTAGGGTATACTATCGTTTTTTAAGATTTTTAGGTTTTATTAATGTTTATTATGGTTTGTTAGGGTTTTTGAGTTTTTGATGGAATATTAGAGTTTTTTAGTGTTTGGTGGGTGTTATTAGGATTTTATTAGGGTTTATTATGGTCTGTTAAGGTTTATTAGGGTTTATTAGGTATTTTTAGGGTTTTATTAAGATTGAGTTGGGTTTATTATGGTATATTATGGTATATTATGGTATATTTGGGTATGTTTAGGATTTATTAGGGTTATTTATGGTTAATTAATTTTTAAGAGGGTATTTTAGGGTATTTTAGTGTTTAGAAGTGTTTATTTGAGTTTATTAGCACTTTTAAGCTTTGATATGTTTTATTAGAATTTATTAGGGGTTTTAGAGCTTTTTAATGGTATATTTGCGTTTTTTTAGTGTATAGTGGGGTTTATCATGGTTTATTATGGTGTGTTAAGGTTTATTAGGGTTGAGTAGGTATTTTTAGGGTTATATTAGGACTGAGTCGGTATCTTTAAGGTATTATTAGGGTTTATTAGGGTTTAGTATGGTTTATTAGGGTTTGTTAGGGATTTTTAGGGTTTACCATGGTTTGTTAGTGTTTTTATTAGGGTATATGAGTGTTTTTTTGTTAATATATATGAGGGGTTGTTATGAATTTTTAGGTTTTATTAGCGTGTTTTTAGTGTTTGTGATAATTATTAACGGTTTATTAGCTTTTATTTGAAATTATTATGGTTTATTAGCTTTTATTTGAATTTATTATGGTTTATTAGGGTTTCTTGGGATTTTTAATAGTTTTTTGCTTTTTTTTGTTTATTGGGGGTTTAGTTTGGTTTTATTAGGTTTTGTTATGGTGTGGTAAGGTTTATTAGGGTTTAGAAGGTATTTTTAGGGTTTTATTATGGTTTTATTAGGGTTTATTCGTTTTTATTAGGGTTTATTAAGGATTTTTAGGGTTTATTAGGTTTTGTTAGGGATTTATTAGTTTTTTTGTTTTATTAAGTTATATTATTGTTTGTTTGGTCTTTTTAGATAATATAGCGTGTTATTATTGTTTGTGAGCTATTTGTTTTTGTTTGTGAGCGTTTTAGGGTTTCATTGGTTATATTAGAGTTTATTATGGTTTATTAGGGTTTCTAGTCATTTTTAAGGCATATTAACGTTTTTTGTATTTATTAGGTTATATTAGTGTTTTTATGTATTTTTGGGTAATATAGCGCATTTTTATTGTTTGTGATCATTTTTTTATTGTTTGTGAGCGTTTTTAGGGTTTATTAGATTATATTAGAGTTTATCAGGGTTTCTAGTGATTTTTTAAGGTATACTAGCATTTTATTTATTTATTAGGGTTTTGTAATGTTTTATTCGGGGTTATTATGGTGTGTTATGGTTTGTTAGGGTTGATTTGGGTTGATTTGGCTTTATTTATGGTTTATTTGTGCTTTTTAGGGTTTTTTGGGGTTAATTAGGGTTTATTAGTGTTTATTAGTGACTGTTATGGTTTTTTACTGTTGTTTAGGTTTTCTTAACGTGTTTTTAGGGTTTATTTGGTTTTATTATCATTTAATTGGGTTTATTAGGAATTTTTGGTGTTTTATTAGGGTTGAGTAGAGTTTCTTAGTATTTTTGTGATTATAAGGTGTTTTTAGGGATTATTATATTTTATTAGAGCTTTATTAGGGTGTAATTTTTTATATTATGGTATATTAGGGTTTAATATTTTTGATAGTTTTAAAGCATCTTTAGGGTTTTTTTGCATTTGTTTTTGGGTTTGTGTAGCGTCATTAGAGTTTATGTAGCATTTTTAGTGTCTATGTAGCATTTTTATGGTTTGGTTAGCGGTTTCAAATTTTTTGTATCATTTTTAAGGTTTATATAATGTTTTTTGGGTTTATGTAGCGTGTTTAGAGTTTAGGTTTTATGTTGCTATTTATTGGGTTTATGTTGCGTTTTCTGGTTTTATGTAGCATTTTTATTGGTGATGAGCCTTTATATTGCATTTTTTAGGGTTTATGTAATGTTTATAGGGTTCAGGGAGTGTTTTTAGTGTTTATATTGTGTTTTTAAGTTTTATGTAGCATTTTATAATGTTTAATTTTCCTTTTTAGGGTTTATGTTGTGTTGTTTAGGTTTTATGTTACAGTTCTTGGGTTATGTAGTTCTTTTAGGGTTTATGTGGCATTTTTTGGGTTTATGTTAAATTTTTTGGTTTATGTTGCATTTTTAGGGTTTTTTAGGATTTATTAGGGTTTATTATGGTTTAATTTATTTATTAGGGTTTAGTAACGTGTATTTGGGTTTATTACAATTTATTAGGGTCTATTATGATTTTTACGGTTTATTGTAGTTTATTTGGGCTTTGTTATGGTTTGTTTCAGTTTGTTATGATTTATTTGGGGTTTTTGGATTTGTTACAATTTTTTGGGGGTTGTTAGGGTTTGTTACGATTTATTTTTGGGGTTATTAGGGTTTTTTAGGGTTTATTAGTGGGTTGTATGGTTTTGTAGGCTATTATTTGGTGGTTTTTGTAGCGTTTTGTCAGGTTAGTTAGGGTATTTAGTGATTATTAGGGTTTAATATAGTATAATAGTTTTTTTATTTTATATTAGGGGGTTTTGGGCTTTTTTAGCATTTATTAGGGTCTAATAGAGTTTTTTAGAGTTTATTATAGGCTTTTACGATTTATTAATGTTTATTATGGGTTTTAGGGTTTAATAGTGGGTTTTAAGGGTTATTAGGGTTTATTAGTGGTTCTTAGGGGTTATTAGTGGTTGTTAGGGTTTGTTAGGTTTTGTTATGGTTTTTAGGGTATGTTACAGTTTGATTGAGTTGTTTGGGGTTTTACGCGTTTTTTTGGGTGTTATGGGTGTATTTGGATTTTTTATGCTTTGTTAGGGTTATTTTAGACTTTTTATGGTTTTATTGCATTTTGTGAGTTTTGAAGCATTTTTCAGTTTTTTTGTAGCATTTTTTATGGTTAATGGAGCATTGTTAGTGGCTTTTATGGTTTATTAGGTGTATATTAGGGTTTAATTTTTTATATTATGGTATATTAGGGTTTAATATTTTTGAGGGTTTTAAAGCGTCTTTATTGTTTTTGTAGCATTTTTTTGGGTTTGTGTAGCGTTGTTAGAGTTCATGTATCATTTTTAGTGTTTATGTAGCATTTTTAGGGTTTAGTTAATAGTTTTAGATTTTATGTATCATTTTTAGGGTTTAAGTAATGATTTTAGGGTTTCTGTAGCGTGTTTAGGGCTTAGGTTTTATGTAGCATTTTTAGGGTTTATGTTGCGTTTTCTGGGTTTATGTAGTGTTTTTAGGGGTGATGTATCATTTATGTTACATTTTTTAGGGTTTATGTATCGTTTTTAGGGTTCATGTAACATTTTTAGTGTTTACATTGTGTTTTTAGGTTTTATGTAGTGTTTTTTAATGTCTATGTTGCATTTTTTTAAGGTTTATGTTGTGTTTTTTAGGGTTTCTATTACAATTTTAGGGTTTATGTAGTGCTTTTAGTGTTTATGTAGCATTTTTTTAGTTTATGTGTGTTTTTTGGGATATGTTGCGTTTATAGGGTTTTTGTTGCGTTTTTAGGGTTTATGTAACATTTTTAGGGTTTATGTATCTATGTGAAGCTTTTTAAGGGCTTTAATGGTTGTTTATGGGTTGTAGTGTTTTTAGGGTTTTTAAGGGTTGTTAATGCATGTTTATGGTTTTTTGTGGTATCTGATGGATTTTTAATGGTTTTTGGGATGTTTAATGGGTTTATTTGTTTTTTTGGGACTGATAAGGGTTGTTAGGGTTTTTTATTGTGTTTTAGGATTTGTTTGGGTATTGTAGCGGTTTTTAGGGTTTATATAATGTGTTTTTGCATTTTTTTTGGGTTATTTATGGTTTTTTACTGTTCTTTAGAGTTTAATGTGGTTCTTTAGGGTTTATTAGGATTATTTAGGGTTTATTAGTGTTCTTTATGATTTGTTACAGTTTATTAGTGTTTTTATTGTATATTAGGGTTTTATTGAGATTTTGTAGGAAATAATAGCTTTTTCTAGGGTTTATCAACCTTTTTAGGGTTATTTAGGATTTATTAGGGTTTATTTTAGTGTTGTTAGTGGCTTTAGTGCTTCTTTAGGGTTTTTAGGGTTATTTAGGGTTCTTCATAGTGTATAATGGTTTCTTTTGGGGGTTTTAGGGTTTTCTAAGGTGTTTTTAGGGGTTTTAAGCGTTTCATAGGGTTGGTTAGGGTTTTGTTAGGCATTTTTAGGATTTTTAGGGGTTTTAAAGCATTTTTAGTGGGTTTTAGGGTATTTATGATTTTTTGAGGTTTTTTAGTGTTTTTAGGATTGTTTTCTGGTTTTTTCGGTTTTTCAGTTTTTTAGCGGTTTTAGGGGTTTTTAGGGTTTTTAGGTATTTTAATGTTTTTAGGGTTTTTTGGGGTTTTTTGGGGTTTTACGGGTTTTTATGGTTTTTTCAGGTTTTAAAGGGTTTGTTAGGGTTTTTTTGTGAATGTTAGCATTTTTAATGGGTTAATAGCGTTTTTGTGGTATATTTAGGTTTTTAGATATTTTTTAGCTTTTATTGGGGTCTAATAGGGTTTTTAGGGTTTATTATGATTTATTACTATTTATTAGGGTTTAGTAGTGGGATTTAGGGTTTATTAGGGTTTAGTATTGTTTATTATTGGTTGGTAGGGTTTGTTAGGATTTATTAGTTCTTATTATAATGATTTAGGATGTCTAAGGGTTTTTTTGGGTTTCTAAGGGTGTGTTAGGGTTTGTAAGGGTGGGTTTGGGTTTTTATGGGAAGGTTAGTGTTTCTAAGGGTGTGCTATGGTTTCTAAGTGTTTCTAAGGTTGTGTTAGGGTTTCTATGGGAGCGTTGGGGTTTCTAAGGGTGTTCTAGGGTTTTAAGGATTTGTTATGGTTTCTAAGGGTGTGTAAGGGTTTTTAATTATGTGTTAGTGTTTCTTATGTTTGTTTAGGGTTTTTAGGGGTTTAATGGTTTTTAGGGTTATGTTAGGGTTTCTTATGGTTTCATAGGGGTTTTTTGGGTTTCTTCGGGTTATTTGTGCTTACTGGGGTTTCTTATTGATTCTTGGGGTTTGTTAGGTCTTTTTAGGGTTTTTTAAGGATTGTTAGGGTTTGTTATGTTTTTTAGGGTTTTTTGGGGTTTGTTAGGATTTTTTAGTGTTTGTTAGGGTTTGATAGGGGTTTTTAGTGATTATTAGTGTTTTTTAGGGTTTGTAAGAGTTTTGCATGGTTTTTAATGTTTTTTAGTGTTTATGGGGTTATTCATGGTTTGTTAGGGTTACTTAGTTGTTCATTGTTGTCACAGATGCCTAGAGCTAGTCGCAAGCTTAAATTTGATATGTGGTAGAGGTGAAACGGGCACCCAGGGAAGAAATTAGGGTCATTTGGGTGATTTAAGGACCTTTTGGGTCTTTAAAAACGTGATATTGTGTTCATATTAGTCAAATATTTGCAGATCTATTCAAAAGCTTCGATTTGGTATATGGTAGAGGGAAAACGGACTCCCAGAGTAGAAGTTATGGTCTTTTGGAGGGATTAAGTACCTTTTTGGGCCTCCAAGGATGTGAGAAGGTGTTTTAGTAGTTATAATAGTGTAGGTCTAGTTTCAAGCTTCGATTTGATATTTGGTAGATGCAAAATGGACACCCTTAGAAGAAGTTATTGCAAAACGGACACCAGAAGCCAATCTTTTGACCATCCAAATAGATTTTGGGTCTTTTTGGGGGTTGAAGAATGATAGAAAGGATTCCAGTGGTTTCTAGAGTGTGTATATTTTTTCAAACATATATTTATATGTGGTAGAGACAAAATGAACACACGTAGCATAAGTTATTTTCGTTTTAAATTGAGCAAACATCGTAGCACCTAAAAACCTAAGAAACCCGCAACTCACTAAAGTAGGCATAACTTCTACTTAGGGTGTCATTTTCAGAGATGTGACTAGTAAAATCAAAGCTAGTGAGATGAGTGAGGACCAATTCTAATCAAAACTGTGAGAAGGTCAAAGAAACATAAGATATATTAGTAATACCACTCCAAAAAAGTCCAACTTCAAATGCCTGTAACATTCACTCCGGTTGTCCGTTTGAGCCCTACCACATATCAAATCGAAGGTAGCGAGGAGATCTACGCAGAAGGCTAAATTGAACAACGTTCAAGTGATGTTTGGGACCCTAAAATTCCAAAAATCCATCGAATTCCTTCAGAACATCATTTCCATTTCCATATCCCTTTCAAATATTTCTTAAAACAATCATAACTACTGATCTCTATGTATGTTCGGCCTCCAACACCTGTTTTTATCATAGTTCATTCCATGAGATTTAGTTTGACTATTCACGGAGTGGAAATGGACACCTGAAGTAGAAGTTATGACTTTTTTAATGACTCAGTGATTTGTTAGGTTTTTTGAGACACAATTTCTAGCACTTTTGTCCTGTCTGTTGTTTTTTCAAACTACTATAACTTATTATTACTGTTATTATTATTATTATTATTATCATCGTCTCATGAAAATGCGCATGCACATGCACCTGTGTTATTATTATATTTTTATTACCATGCACATGCACATGAAATGCACACACGTTATTTTATTATCACATGCGTTGTTATTATTATTTTCATTATTATTATTATGGTTGTTGTTGTTGTTGTTTTTGTTATTGTTATTATCATCACACGCAAATGCACATACAAATACACATACATGCACATTAAATGAACGTGTGATATTCTATTATCACATGCGTTGTTATTAATATTATTATTATCATCATCATCATCATCATCATCATCATCATCATCACATGCAAATACAATGCATGAGAGTTATTATTTACTACCATACACATGCACACGTAATGCACATGCAATATTCTGTTATCATATACATTAGTACTACTACTATTATTACTACTACTGTTATTATTACTATCATCAAAGGAAAATGTAGATGCACATGTGTTATTATTTTTTATTTACTACCATGTACGTGCATATGAAATGAACTTGTAATATTCTTTTTTATTATTATTATCATACTTTATTATTATTATTATTATTATTATTATTATTATCATTATCATTATCATTATCATTATCATTATCATTATCACATGAAAATGTACATGCATGGGAATTTTTATTTACTGTTTATTTCCATGCACGTGGATGCGTTATTATTATTATTATTGCAATTAGTATTATTAATATTATCATCAAATTCACATGCACATGCACATGCATGAGCGTTCTGATTTATAAATATTTATTTATTATTTACTACTATGCACGTGCACATGAAATGCCCATGCATTATTTTTATTATTATTTTTATTGTTTGTATCATCAAATACAAATACACATGCACGTTCATTGTTATTTATTATTTATTACCATGCACATGCATGCGTCATTATCATTATCATTACATGTAAATGCACGTGCACGTGCATTATTATATATTATTTATTATCATGCACATGAAAAATCAATGCACTTGCGTTATTCTACTATCACATGTGTTATTATTATTTATTCCAATGCTCGTGCACACACAATGCCCATACATTATTCTATTATGACATGTGTAATTATTTATTATTTAGTATCATTCTCATGAAAATGCACATTCATTGGACTTGGTTATTATTTATTGTTTATTACCATGCATATTCACTTGCACATTCACATGCACATGCACATGCACATGCACTTGTATATGCGTAATTATTTATTATTTATGTTCATTCACATGCACATGAACATACACATGCAATTCACATGAGTTATTATTTATAATTTATTATTTATTATCATTCACATGCAAATGTGCATGCATATGCACATGCATGTGTGTTATGATTTATTATTTAAACCATGCACACGCATATGCACATACACGTGTGTTATTGCAACTATTATTATTAGAGGTATTTTTAGGGTTTAATATTATTTTTAGGATTTTTAGGTCTTATTAACATTTATTATGGTTTGTTAGGGTTTTAGGGTTTTTAATGGTATATTAGTGTTTTTAAGGTTTGGTGGGGGTTATTAGGATTTTATTAGGGTTTATTATGGTGTGTCAAGGTTTATTAAGGTTTATTATGTATTTTCAGGATTTTATTAGGATTGAGTTGGGATTATTAGGGTATATTATGGAAAATTATGGTATGTTTGGGTGTGTTTAGGATTTATTATGGTTTATTATGGTTTATTAATTTTTAAGAGGGTATATTAGGGTTTTTTAGTGTTTAGTAGTGTTTATTCGGGTTTGTTAGCACTTTTATGCTTTGTTAGGTTTTATTATCATTTATTAGGGGCTTTACGGTCTTTTTATTGTATATTTGCATTTTTAGGGTTTAGTGTGGTTTATTATGGTTTATTATGGTGTGTTAATGTTTATTAGGGTTGAGTAGGTATTTTTAGGGTTTTATTAGGGTTGAGTCGGTATCTTTAATGTTTTATTAGGGTTTATTTGGGTTGAGTACGGTTTATTAGGGTTTGTTAGGGATTTTGAGGGTTTACTAGGGGTTGTTAGTGTTTTTATTAGGGTATATGAGTGTATTTTAGTTTTTGTTAATATATATGAGGGGTTGTTGTGACTTTTTAGGTTTTATTATCGTGTTTTTAGTGTTTGTGAGCATTTTTAATGGTTTATTATCTTTTATTTGAATTTATTGTGGTATATTAGGGTTTCTTGGGATTTTTAATGGTTTGTTTGCATTTTTTTGTTTAATGGGGTTTAGTTGGGTTTTATTAGGTTTTGTTATGGTGTGTCAAGGTTTATTAGGGTTGAGAATGTATTTTTATGGTTTTATTATGGTTTCATTAGAGTTTAATAGTTTTTATTAGTGTTTATTGGGGATTTTTAGGGTTTGTTAGGGGTTTATTAGTTTTTCTTGTTTTATTAGGTTATATAAGTGTTTGTTAGGTGTTTTTAGATAATATAGTGTGTTTTTATTGTTTGTGAGCATTTTGTTTTTGTTTCTGATCGTTTTTAGAGTTTTATAGTTTATATTAGAGTATATTATGGTATATTAGGGTTTCTAGGGATCTTTAAGGTATAATAGCATTTTTTTTGTCTTTATTAGGTATATTAGTGTTTTAAGGTCTTTTTAGATAATATAGCAGGTTTTTATTGTTTGTGATTGTTTTTTAATTGTTTGTGAGCGTTTTTAGGGTTTATTAGTTTATATTAGAGTTTATCAGGGTTTATAGGGATTTTTTAAGGTATACTAGAATTTTTTCTTTATTACTGTTTTGTAGGGATTTATTAGGGGTTATTAGGGTGTGTTAATGTTTGTTAGGGTTGAATAAGGTTTATTTGGCTTTATTTGTGGTTTATTAGGGCTTTTAGGGTTTGGTTGGGGTTTATTGGGGTTTATTAGTGGTTATTAGTGTATATTAGGGTTGGTTAGGTTTGTTTAGGTTTTCATAATGTGTTTTTAGGGTTTATAAGATTTTATTATCATTTATTAGGGTTTATAGGTATTTTTGGGGTTTTATTTGGGTTGAGTAGAGTTTCTTAGGGTTTTTAGAGATTATAAGGAGTTTTTTGGGATTATAAGAGTTTATTAGGGGTTTATTAAGGTTTAATTTTTTATATTATGGAATATTATGGTTTAATATTTTTGAGGGTTTTAAAGCGTCTTTATGGTTTTTGTAGCATTTTTTAGGGTTTGTGTAGATTTGTTAGAGTTTATGTAGCATTTTTAGTGTTATGTAACATTTTTAGGGTTTAGTTAGTAGTTTTAGATTTTATGTATCATTTTTAGTGTTTATGTAACATTTTTAGGGTTTATGTAGCATGTTATGGGTTTAGGTTTTTTGTAGCATTTTTAGGGTTTATGACGCTTTTTCTGTGTTTATGTAGCGTTTTTAGGGGTGATGTAGCGTTTATGTTTCATTTTTTAGGGTTTATGTAACATTTTTATGGTTCATGTAGTGTTTTAGGGTTTATATTGCGTTTTTAAGTTTTATGTAGCATTTTTTAATGTTTATGTTGCATTTTTAGGGTTTATGTTGTGTTTTTTCGGGTTTATGTCATAGTTCTAGGGTTTATGTAGTGCTTTTACGGTTTATGTAGCATTTTTGGGTATTATGTTGCAATTTTTGGTTTATGTTGCATTTTAAGGGTTTTTGTTGTATTTTTAAGGTTTTATGTAATGTTTTTATGGTTTACGTATCTATTTGACGCCTTTTAGGGTTTTAATTGTTGTTTATGGTTTGTAGTTTTTAAGGGTTTTTAAGGGTTTTTAACAGGTGTTTATGGTTTTTTATGGTATATAATGGATTTTAATGGTTTTTTTGGGGGGGGGGGGTTAAGGGTTTATTTGTTTATTTGGGATTGATAGGGATTGTTACTGTTTTTTAGTGTGTTTTAGGGTTTTTTTGGGTATTGTAGTGGGTTTTAGGGTTTATATAATGTGTTTTTGCACTTTTTTGGGTTCTTTAGGGATTTTTAGTGTTCTTTAGAGTTTAGCATGGTTTTTAGGGTTTTTTAGGGTTTATTAGTGTTCGTTAGGATTTGATACAGTTTATTATCATTTTTATTGCATATTAGGGTTTTATTGGGATTTTGTAGGCATTAATAGATTTTCTAGGGTATATCATCCTTTTTAGGGTTATTTAGGATTTATTAGGGTTTATAAGGGTTTATTTTATTTATTAGGGTTTAGTAACGTGTATTTGGGTTTATTACGATTTATTAGGGTTTATTATGATTTGTTAGGTTTTATTATGGTTTATTAAGGGTTTATTATGATTTGTTTCAGTTTGTAACGATTTATTTGGCATTGTTAGGATTCGTTACGATTTATTTGGGGTTGTTATGGTTTGTTACGATTTATTTTGGGGTTATTAGGGTTTATTACTGTGTTTTTGGGTTTTGTAGGCTATTATTTGGATGTTTTTGTAGCGTTTTGTCGGGCTTCTTATGGTTTTAAGTGATTATTAGGATTTATTATGGTTTAATAGTTTTTTTATTGTATATTTGGGGTTTTAAGTCTTTTGTAGCATTTATTAGGGTCTAATAGAGTTTGTTCAGGTTTATTATAGGTTATTACGATTTATTAGTGTTTATTAGGGTTTTTATGGTTTAATAGTGGGTTTTAGGGGTTATTAGGTTGTATTAGTTGTTCACAGGGGTTATTAGTGGTTATGATTTTTTACGTTTTGATAGGGTTTTTAGGGTATGATACGGTTTGTTTGAGTTGTTTGATGTTTTATGTATTTTTTTGGGTTTTATGGGTATGTTTGGAATTTTTATGCTTTGTTAGTGTTACTTAACATTTTTTTGGGTTTTGTTGCATTTTGTGGGTTTTGAATCATTTTTTGGTTTTTTACAGCAATTGTTAGGGTTTATGTAGCGTTGTTTGTGGCAGTAGTGGTTTTTTAGGGTTTTTGGGGTTCTTTAGGGTTCTTTATAGTGTATTAGGGTTTATTTTGAGGTTTTTAGTGTTTTCTTGGGGGTTTTAGGGTTTTTAAGGGTTTCATAGGGTTGGTTAGGGTTTTGTTTGTCATTTTTAGGAATTGTTATGGGTTTTTAGCATTTTTAAGGGTTTATAGGATTTTTAGGGTTTTTAGGTTTTTTTTATGTTTTTTTACATTTTTTGGGGTTTTTAGGTTTGTTTTCAGGTTTCTTCGGTTATTTGATGTTTTTATGTTTTTTTATGGTTTTTTAGGGTTTTGTCAGGTTTTTCTGGGTTTGTTGGGGTTTTTTTTGTGAATAATTGTGTTTTGAATGGTTTAATAGCATTTTTTTTGTATATTTGGGGTTTTAGGTATTTTGTAGCTTTTATTGGGGTCTAATAGGGTTTTTAGGATTTATTATGATTTATTAGTTTTTATTAGGGTTTAGTAGAGGGATTTAGGGTATATTAGGGTTTATTATGGTTTATTATTGGTTGGTAGGGTTTGTTAGGATTTATTAGTGCTTATTATACAGATTTTGGGTGTCTAAGGGTTTGTTAGGGTTTCTAATGGTGTGTTTGGGTTTCTAAGGGTGGGTTAGGGTTTTTATGGGCGAGTTAGGGTTTCTAAGGGTGTGCTATGGTTTCTAAGGGTTTATAAGGTTGTGTTAGGGTTTATATGGGTGTGTTGGGGTTTCAAAGGGTGTGCTAGGTTTTCTAAGGGTGTGTTAGGGTTTCTAAGGGTGTGTTAGTATTTCTTAGGTTTTCTTAGGGTTTTTAAGGTTTTTAGGGTTTTGTTAAGGATCATTATGGTTTGTTAGGGGGTTTTAGGGTTTCTTCAGGTTTTTTTGGGTTTATTGGGGTTTCCTAGTGCATCTTGGAATTTTTTAGGGCTTGATAGGGTTTCTTAGGGTGTGTTAAGTTATTAGGGCTTTTTGGGGGATTGTTAGGGTCTGTTAGGGTTTGTTAGGGTTTGTTAGTGTTTGTTTGGGTTTCTTAGGGTTTTTAGGGTTTTGCATGGGTTTTAATGGTTTTTATTTTTTATGGGGTTATTCATGGTTTTTAGGGTTATTTAGTTGTTCATGGTTGTCATATATGTGTAGATCTAGTCGCAAGCTCCAATTTGATATGTGGTAGAGGTGAAAAGGACACCCAGAGCAGAAGTTACGGTCATTTGAAATACTTAAGGACCTTTTGGGAGTTTAATAATGTGATAAGGTGTTACTATTGGTCACTGATGCGTAGATCTAGTTGAAGGCTTCAATTTGATATATGGTAGATGCAAAATGGACTCCCGGAGTAGAAGTTGTGGTCTATTGGAGGGTTTAAGTTACTTTTTGGGCCTTCAAGGATGTGAGAAGGTGCTTAAGTGGTTATAAGAGTGTAGTTCTAGTCGCAAGCTTCGATTTGATATGTGGCAGAGGCAAAACAGACACCCATAGAAGAAGTTATTACAAAACGGACACCAGAAGCCAATCTTTTGACCATCCAAATGGATTTAGGGTCTTTTGGGGGTTGAAGAATTCCAAAAAAGGTTCTAGTGGTTACTAGAGTGTGTATCTTTTAACAATATTCAATTTGATATGTGGTAGAGCCAAAATGAACACACATATCAGAAGTTATTGTCGTTTTAAATTGAGCAACTCTCATAGCACCTAAAAACCTATGAAACCCGCAACTCACTAAAATAGGCATAACTTCTCCTTCGAGTGTCCATTTGAGCACTATGGCCAGTCAAATAGAAGCTAGTGAGATGAGTGAGGACGAAGTTCAGTAGAAACTATGAGATGATCAATGAAATATAAGATATATTACTTATACCACTCCAAAAAAAGTCCAACTTCAAACGACCATAACTTTCTCTCCGGTTGTCCGTTTGAGCTCTGCCACATATCAAATCAAAAGTAACAAAGAGATCTATTCAGAAAGATGACTTGAACATAGTTAAAGTCATGTTTGAGACCCTAAAATACCATAAAACCATCAGAAGGCCTCCAAAACTCCATTTCCATGTACGGATCCCTGTCAATTTTTTCTTAAAATGGTCATAACTTCTGATCTATGTGTGTGTTCGGCCTCCAACACCTCTTTTTATCGTAGTTCATTCCATGAGATTCAGTTAGACTATTCACGGAGTCGAAATGGACACCCGATGAAGAAGTTTTTCCTTTTTCAATGACTCTATGATTTTTTAGGTTTTTCAAGACCCCATTTCAAGCATTTTTATCCCGTCTACAGTTTTTTCAAACAACTATAACTTATTATTATTATTATTATTATTCTCATCATCTCATCCACATGCACATGTACATTCATGTGCATTATTATATTTTTATTACCATGAATGTGCATATGGAATGCTCACACATTATTTTATTATCACATGCGTTGTTATTATTATTGTCAATATTATTATTGTGGTTGTTGTTGTTGTTATTGTTTTTGTTGTTGTCATCACATGAAAACGCACGTGCGAATGCACATACATGCACATTCAATGCACGTGCGTTATTCTATTATCACATGTGTTGTTATTATTAATATTAATATAAATGATAATAATATTATTATCATCATCATCATCATCACATGCAAATGCAATGCACGAGCGTTATTATTTATTACAATGCACATGCACATGTAATGAACATGAAATATTCTATCATCACATGAAAATTCACATGAATGAGCATTGTTATTTATTATTTATTACCATGAACATACATGTGTTATTATTATTATTATTACAATTAGTATTATTAATATTATCATCAAATGTAAATGCAAATGCTCATGCATCTGCATTCTTATTTGTTATTATTTATTTGTTATTTACTACTATGCACATGCACATAAAATGCACTTGCT
This sequence comes from Viscum album, assembly GCA_963277665.1. NCBI lineage: Eukaryota > Viridiplantae > Streptophyta > Magnoliopsida > Santalales > Viscaceae > Viscum > Viscum album. The sequence goes on from CAUJRU010000007.1 coordinate 4,805,195, forward strand.
TTATTCTATTTTTTTGTATCATCAAATATAAATGCACAAGCACGTGCATTGTTATTTATTATTTATTATCATGCACGTGTATGCATCATTATCATTATCATTACATGTAAATACACATGCATGTGCGTTATTATATATTATTTATTATCATGCACATGAAAATGCAATGCACCTGCATTATTCTATTATCAGATGTGTTATTATTATTTATTCTCGTGAACGTGCACACGCAATGCACGTGCATTAATCAATTAAAACATGTGTTATTATTTATTATTTATTATCATTCACATGCAAATGCACATTCATGTGGACTTGGATATTATTTATTTTCTATTACCATCCACATGCACATGAACATGCGCATGAACTTGGATGTGCATTATTATTTATTATTTATTATCATTAACATGCACATGCATATACACATGTAATTCACATGTGTTATTATTTATAATTTATTATTTATTATCATTCAGATACAAATACGTAGGCATATACACATGCACGTGCATTATGATTTATTATTTAAACCATGCACCTGTATATGCACATGCATGTTCGTTATTACTATTATAATTATTAGAGTTATTTTTATGGTTTACTGGCATTTTTTAGAATTTTTAGGTGTTATTAATATTTATTATGGTTTGTTAGGGTTTTAGGGTTTTTAATGGTTTATTAGTGTTTTTTAGGTTTTGGTGGGGGTTATAAGGATTTTATTTTTGTTTATTATGGTGTATTAAGGTTTATTAGGGTATATTAGGTATTTTTAGGTTTTTATTAGGATTGATATGGGTTTATTAGGGTATATTATGGTATATTATGTTATATTTGGGTATGTTTAGGATTTATTAGGGTTTATTATCATTCATTTATTTTATTAATTTCTAAGAGGGTGTATTAGAGTTTTTTAGGGTTTAGTAGTGTTTATTAGGGATTATTAGTGCTTTTAAGATTTTTTATGTTTTATTTTCATTTATTAGGGGTTCTAGGGCTTTTTAATGGTATATTTGTGTTTTTTGGGTTTAGTGGGGTTTATTGTGGTTTATTATAGTGTGTAAAGGTTTATGAGAGTTGAGTAGATATTTTTAGGGTTTTATTAGGTTTGAGTAGGTATCTTTAGGGTTTTATTAGGGCATATTAAGACTGAGCCTTGTTTATTAGGGTTTGTTAGGGATATTTAGGGTTTACTAGGGCTTGTTAGTGTTTTTATTAGGGTATATGAGTGTTTTTAAGTTTTTGTTAATATATATGAGGGTTTGTTAGGACGTTTTTGGTTTTATTAGCGTGTTTTTAGTGTTTGTGAGCATTTTTATGGTTTATTAGGTTTTAGTAGAATTTATTATGGTTTATTAGTGTTTCTAGGGATTTTTAATGGTTTGTTTGTGTTTTTTTGTTAATTGGGGTTTAGTTGGGTTTTATTAGGTTTTATTATAATGTGTCAAGGTTTTTTAGAGTTGAGAAGGTATTTTTTGGGTTTTATTATGGTTTTATTTGGGTTTATTAGTTTTTATTAGGGTTTATTAGTGATTTTTAGGGTTTATTATGGATTTTTAGGGGTTTATTAGTTTTTTTTGTTATTTTGGTTATATTACTATTTGTTAAGTCTTTTTAGATAATATAGAATTTTTATTGTTTGTAAGTGTTTTGTTTTTGTTTGTGAGTGTTTTTTGGGTTTCATTGGTTATATTAGAGTTTATTATGGTTTACTATAGTTTCTAGGGATTTTTAATGTATATTAGCGTGTTTTGTCTTTATTAGGTTATATTAGTGTTTTTAGGACTTTTTAGGTAATACATTGTGTTTTTATTGTTTGTGGTCAATTTTTTATTATTTTTGAGCATTTTTAGGGTTTATTAGGTCATATTAGAGTTTTTCAGGGTTTCTAGGTATTTTTTAGGTACACTATCTTTTGTTTTCGTTATTAGGGTTTTGTAGTGTTTTATTAGGGGTCATTATGGTGTGTTAAGGTTTGTTTGGGTTGAGTAGGGTTTATTTGGATTTATTTATGGTTTATTAGGGTTTTTAGGGGTTTTAAGGGATTATTATAGTTTATTAGTGTTTATTAGTGTCTATTAGGGTTGGTTAGGGTTGTTTAGGTTTTCTTAATGTGTTTTTAGTGTTTATTAGGTTTTATTATCATTTATTGGGGTTTATTATGTATTTTTGGGGTTTTATTAGGGTTGAGTGGATCCTCTTAGGGTTTTTATGGATTATAAGGCCTTTTAGGGATTATTAGAGTTTATTAGGGTTTTATTAGGGTTTATTTTTTTATATGATGGTATATTAGTGTTTAATATTTTTGAGATTTTTGAAGCATCTATAGGGTTTTTGTGGCATTTTTTAGAGTTTGTGTAGCGTTGTTTGAGTGTATGTGGCATTTTTAGTGTTTATGTAGCACTTTTAGGGATAAGTTAGTGGTTTTGGGTTTTATGTATCATTTTTAGGGTTTGTGTAACTTTTGTATGGTTTATGTAGTGTGTTTAGGGTTTATGTTTTATGTAGCATTTTTTAGGGTTTATGTTGCATTTTCTGGATTTATGTTGCGTTTTTATGGGTGATGTACATTTATGATGCATTTTTTAGGGTTTATGTAATGTTTTTTGGGTTCATGTAGTGTTTTTAGGGTTTATGTTGTGTTTTTTGGTTTTATGTAGTGTTTTTTAATGTTTATGTTGCATTGTTTAGGGTTTATGTTACAGTTCTAGGGTTTATGTAGCGATTTTTCGGTTTACGTAGTGTTTTTTTGGGTTTATGTTGCGTTTTTTGGGTTTATGTTGCGTTTTTAGGGATTATGTAGCATTTTTAGGGTTTATGTAATGTTTTTGGGTTTATGTATCTATTTGTTGCCTTTTTTAGGGTTTTAATGGATGTTAATGGTTTGTAGTGGTTTTTAGGGGTTTTAAGGGTTATTAACGGGTGTTTATGGTTTTTATGGTATTTGATGGGTTTTCAATGGTTGTTTGGGGGTTTATAAAGGTTTATTTGTTTTTTCAGGATTGATAGGTGTTGTTTTGGTTTTTACTGTGTTTTAGGGAATCTATGGGTATTGTAGTGGTTTTTAGGGTTTATTTAATGTTTTTAGCATTTTTTGGGTTCATTAGAGTTTTTTAGTGATCGTTGGAGTTTTTTATGGTTATTTAGAGTTTTTTAGGTTTCTTTAGGGTTTAATAGTGTTATTTATATTTTGATACGGTTTATTAGCATTTTTATTGTATATTAGGGTTTTATTGGGCTTTTTTATGCATTAATAACTATTTCTAGGGTTTATCAACCTTTTTTAGGGTTATTTAGGATTTTTTAGGGTTTCTTATGTTTTATTTTATTTATTAGGGTTTATTAACGTTTATTTGGGTTTATTACAATTTATTAGGGTTTATTATGATTTGTTATGGTTTATTGCGGTTTATTAGGGGTTTGTTATGGTTTTTTTTCAGTTTGTTACGATTTATTTGGCGTTGTTAGGATTTACGATTTATTTGGGGTTGTTTTGGTTTTTTACGATTTCTTATGGGGTTATTAGGGTTTGATAGGGTTTATTGGCGGGTTGCAGGGTTTTTTAGGCTATTATTTGGCGGTTTTTGTAGTGTTTTGTCTGGTTTGTTAGGTTTTTAGTTATTATTAAGATTTATTATGGTTCAATAGTGTTTTTATTGTATATTAGGGACGTTCGGGCTTTTTTAGCGTTTATTTGAGTCTAATAGAGTTTTAGGGTTTATTACAGGTTATTATGATTTATTAGTGTTTAATATGGTATTTGGGTTTAATAGTGGGTTTCAGGTGTTATTTGGGTTTATTAGTGGTTCTTAGGGCTTATTAGTGGTTGTCAGGTTTTTTTAGGTTTTGTTTGGGTTTGTTTGGATGTGTATTATTCTATTATCACACATGTTATTATTATCATTATTATCATTATCATTATTATCATTATCATTATTATAATTATAATTATTATTATTACTATTATTATTTTTATTTTTATTTTCATCACATGAAAATGAAAATGCACATGAATTATTATGTATTATTTATTGTATATTATTTATTTCCATGCATGTGAATTTGTTGTTGTTGTTGTTGTTATTATTATTATTATTACTATTGTTATTATTATTATTATCATCACATGAAAATGCACATGAAACTCCATTTTTATTTATTAGCATGCATGCACAAACACAATTCACCTACATTATTCTATTATCACATGCATTTTTATTTTTATTGTTATTATTACTATTATTGTTATTATTTTTATTATCATCAAATGAAAATTCAAATGCACGTGCATTATTATTTGTTACCATACACGCGCACATTCAATACATATGCATTATTCTATTATCACATGCGCTATTATTATTAATTTTACTATTATTGTTATTATTAACATCATGTGCGCTATGAGTTATTATTTATTATCATGCACTGCACATGCAATGCACGCGCATTATTCTATTTTCAAATGTGTTGTTTTTGTTGTTATTATTATTATTTTTGTTATTATTATTGTTGTTGTTATCATCTCATGTACATGCACATGCACGTTCACGTGCATTATTATTTATTTTTTATTACCATGAACATGCACATTCAATGCACACTAGTTATTTTATTATCACATACATTGTTATTCTTATTGTTATTATTATTATTGTTGTTGTTATTGTTGTTTTTGTTGTTGTTGTTATTATCATAACATGCAAATGAACAAGCAAATGCACACAAAAATACATAAACACGCACATTCAATGCACGTGCATTATTCTATTATCACATGTGTTGTTATTACTATTAATATTATTATTACTGTAATTATCGTTGTCATCATCATCACATTCAAATGCAATGCACGCACGTTATTATTTATTACCATGCACGTGCACACATAATGCACATGCAATATTCTATTATTAAATGCATTGGTACTACTACTATTATCACTACTACTACTACTGCTATTATTATTATTATCATCACATGAAAATGCAGATGCACATGCGTTATTATTTATTATTTATTGCCATGCATGTGAATATGCAATGCACTTGTATTATTATTTTCTTATTATTATAATTATTATTATCACATTTATTATTGTTATTATTATTATTATTATTACTATCATTATCATTATTATTATCATTATCACATGAAAATCCATATTCATGTGTGTTGTTATTTATTATTTATTACCATGCACGTGCATGCGTTATTATTATTTTTATTATTACAATTAGTATTATTAATATTATTATCAAATGTAAAAGCACATGCACATGCATTTGTGTTCTTATTTACTATTATTTATTTATTATTTACTATTGTGCACGTGCACATGCAATGCACTTGCATTATTCTATTATTATTATTATTATTATTATTATTATTATTGTTTGTATCGTCAACTACAAATGCTCATGCACATGCGTTGTTATTTATTATTTATTACCATGCACGTGCATGCATCATTAACATTATTATTACATGTAAATGCACATACACGTTCGTTATTATATATTATTGATTACCATGCACATGAAAATGCAATGCACTTGCGTTATTCTATTATCACATGTGTTATTATTTATTAATTATTATCATTAACATGAAAATTCACATTCATGTGGACTTTGTTATTATTTATTATTTATTACCATGCACATTCACATGCACATGCCCTTGGATGTGCGTTATTATTTATTATTTATTATAATTCACATGCACATGGTCATACACATGCAATTCACATGCATTATTATTTATTATTTTTTATTTATTATCATTCACATGCAAATGCACATGCATATGCACATGCACGTGCGTTATGATTTATTATTTAAACCATGATCATGAATATACACATGCACTTGCATTAATACTGCTATTATTATTATAGGTATTTTTAGGGTTTACAATCATTTTTTTTGGATTTATAGGTGTTATTAACATTTATTATGGTTTGTTAGGGTTTTAGGGTTTTTAATGGTATATTAGCATTTTTTAGGATTTGGTGGGGGTTATTAATGTTTTATTACAGTTTATTATGGTGTGTCAAGGTTTATTAGGGTTTATTAGGTATTTTTTTGGGTTTTATAAGGATTGTGTTGGGTTTATTGTGGTATATTATGTTATATTATGGTATATTTGTGTATGTTTAGGATTTATTAGGGTTTATTAGGGTTTATTAATTTTTAAGAGGGTATATTATTGTTTTTTAGTGTCTAGTAGTGTTTATTCATGTTTATTAGTGATTTTACACTTTTTAGGTTATATTTGTATTTATTAGGGGTTTTAGAGATTTTTAATGGTATATTTGCATTTTTTAGATTTTAGTGGGGTTTATTATGGTTTATTATGGTGGGTTAATGTAACGCCCCGAACCCAGCTACCCAGAGTCGGTGCATTACTTCGTAACATTGGCATGATCACAAAAGATCAAGTCTCGAAAGACCGATTAGTTTAGTAGCCTTGGAAACACTAGATACATTAGTAAATGTTACATTACATCATAAAGTGAAAAACTAACAACAAAGTCTTCATAGTCCACACTCATATCCTCACTTGACTATCCCTGCAGGTCATTCATAAAATACTTCTTCACATCCTGGAAAATATTAAAACATTGAAAGGGGTGAGCTCAGATGCTCAGTAAGGATAACAATATTGCGGAAGCTTTCATAAATAATCATTAACATTTAAGGCAATGTATAACTAAAACAAAAGCCTTTTTAAACTTGAACTTTAGCATAATATGGCAAAAATAAAATGAGATAATTCCATTTACTTACTCACATGGATATTTTACTAATCGAATAATCCCATGCAACATCAATAACCATTTTCATAATGATGGAATGCATAATGCCAGACTATCATAACCACGTAGCCAAGGCCTCGTGCCAAGACCACAAATAAAATTTTGTCAAGGCCTCGTGCCAAGACACTAGTTTGTCTCATGAGACCTGCCGATGCATCGAGGAGCTATAGCGGGCTCCACCCGTCACTTATTAAGTCCAATGCATTCCTCATATGAATAGGTTTAAACATATCATAAACCATAACATAATCGTATCACATAAAACATGCATAAAGGAAACATAACATTTCCACATTTCAATCACAAGATATAAATACAACACATTGATATAATAAAAATTCTTTCAAAACCATTTTCAATACCAAAATAAAAGAAAGTTAAAACTTTGTATTTATTTTTCATAAAAAAAATGATGGCTTGTAGAGGAAGCTGAATCTCAAATAATGGTCACGGCGGCGGAGAAGTCGTTGTCGCCGCATAAGTACGATAAGAAAAACATTCCCTTTTGTCGTTTAGTAAAACGCTTCGTATAAAAAAATTCCTTTTTAATAAACATAAAAGTCAAATGGGTTTATACACTGTACAAAAGAAATTTGTGTATAAAACAAAATATGCCTCAATGAATGGAGATTGAGACGAAGTCCCTTAAAAGATCATTTTTAAATAAAATATATCTATTATGTGTATTCACTATATGTACACATAAAGACAGTTTAAATACAATATACGACATAATAATATCATGACATAATTTGAAAGTAGGAGATTAACCCAAAGAATGGAAGTTGGGTTATGAAATTCCCTTACCTTGCGTCTTGTCCTGACTCGACCGTTCTTTAACCTCCTGAATAATAAACTAGAGTTAATTTATATTTACTTAAGAACCTTTTTCATGTTCATTATTCCATTTATATCACTTATTACCATGTTATGAACATTATTTAATTATTTAAGTTAATAACGGTCGTTTTGTCGATCTTTGGTACTTGAGTCAAAAATAAACTTCTTATAATTACAAGTTGTTCATGTGGTGAAATATCCATTATCTCCACAATTATATTCATGATTTAGATGTCATATATATTTTATATATCCAGTATATACATTAATTTATAATATCACGTAACATTTAGAGGTAAAAAATGAAATGCACCGTTCATGGAGACGGTAGGTCGTACGTACGCATGAACGCTACTTTCATTTCAATTTCATATTTAATGGAACGAAATCATAATTGAATAAATGTATAATATAATTCCAGTATAATATAGTGTATAATACCATTTACTCCATCCTTTATACATCCCACATATGGCATTAACGATTCAAATCACTTTGAGGGGGCGGTAGTCCGCACTTCCTAAAATGAAATTATCGCGCTTTACCCATAATGGAAATCATAAAGTATGCCATAAATTAGAAATACAGAATCATAAGTAAAACATAAACATATTATATATCATATATAAAAATAGTGACATCTTAATGGCCACCTTTGAAGGTGTTATATGAGTGTTGAACAATCATCATTTCGTGAGGCAGAAATTCGCCATCCACAGAAACCGTATGTTCTTTAACCATTAGATGTAGGTGTGTGTAAGTGTAGCTAGAATCCTTCTTATAACAACATACTAATATATTGAGGATACTGGTGTTGTTACAAAAGAAATGAATAAAAAGAGTTTATGGGGTTGGAGAAGAAAAATAAAACAAAACAACATTAGAGAAGACATTACCTCGAAATCGGGTAACTCTTTTGGATTTGAGCCAAAGGCTTCCTTGGGAAGAGTTATACCCAAAGAGAGGCTTCTAGGAGTAAGAGGGGGAAGTTGGGAGAGTATTTGAGCAGAGTTTGGCCGAGCCAAATGGCTTGAAAGTGTAAATGAGGTGGGAGAGGTGGGGGCCTTTTATAAGTGGAGAGGAGGGGCTCTTTTGGAAAGATTGAAATGTTACATTATTATACAATGATTTTCGGATTCTAAAGGTCCCACACTTATATAATTCGTGGATAAGGTGATAAGGGTTCGAAATATCTTCATCCAATAGGCTTTGGACAAGTGTAAGCCTTGTATTTTGCATTATCTTCTCATTTTATTTAAATCGTTAAATAATGAGGTCATCGCCGCATCATAATGATGTCATAAATAATTTAATTTATTTAATGTCTAAAAATTATAAAAAAAATACTATGATGTAGGAAATCTTTTTAGATTTCTAATGAATATTTATAGTCAAAATTTGGACTTGTGTAACCCCACTTAAAAACTGTTTTAGTAAAACAACTCATGTTTGTGTCAAATTAATTTTAACATTAAATAAATATATATTAATGTCATTTTCCAACTAAAGTGGATCCATGGGGTCCCCAAGTTTACCCATGGGTTGTCTTGGTCGGCCATGACTCATCCAATAGGAGTTGGACAAGTGTCAAGCTCATATCATATTATTAAAACATTGTTTTTACCTTAAACTACACTAATTACCTCTAATCGCGATTAAGAACTTAAAAGTTACTATTCACCAAAAAATTATTTTAATCTCATTGAACCACATTTTACTTCTTAATTACAACCATGTATGTTGGATTTTTGAAAATCAAATCACAGAAGTGGTAATATTTCATTTAAACGAAAAATCAGTTATTTAACTACCACTTAGTGGTTTCACTATTCATCAAAAATTGAAGTTTTTCCGAACAAAGCCAAAATTTCACCCTAAGCTATAATTGATATTCCGAATTCAAAAATGATGTATATTTTAAAAAATTCCAAACATATAAGTTGCATTAATTAATTTTATAATTAATTCCCACTGTCACAACAAATAGCGTGTTTTAAGAAACAATTTATATCAAAAGATTGGCAATTGTTTATGTCCAATTTCAATGTTAAATTAATTCTAATGACCACCATTGGATAAAATGGTAAAAATATATTCTAATTATAATTTAAAACCACTAAATAGTATAATTTATGACAATAAATTATTTTGATTAAAAAAGTTGTTTTAAGGATTTTTCACTATTCATAAAAAAATCGGAAGTTCTCAGAAAGTTACAAAAAATTCAACTTAGGATAATTTCGATATTACGAATACAAAAATGAAGTCCATTTTGAAATATAAAATTTCTATAATTTTAAAAAGTGGTTATTAATATTCATAATGGCTACTTTGATTAGTCGTGGTGTTTTAGAACTCGAAGTTGCGTACAATGCAAGCTATTGCATTATTGAATGAGAAGCGTATCGTGGAAGCTCGGGGTGTTACATTCTCCCCTCCTTCAATAAATTGCGTCCTCGCAATTTGAAATTTTTCTTTGAAAATAAAAGGTTGAAAAGAGAAAATACCTTTGAGGATAACCCACATCGGAAATAAGGTTAATAAATATATAACATTAAAAGAAAGCAAGATAAGTACAAAGGTCACCCGATATAGCCCATTCTAGGATTCTATGAAAATATGGATATGGAGGAGAAACAAACCATCAAGGTCTGATGGAGAGTTATAGAAAACAGGATTAGGAGAAAGTTTAACTACAAGAAAATCACAAACTTGTGATTGGTTAAACGGTCATTGAATCCCCAGTTGGAAAAGTTAACCGACAACATTTTTGTTTTAAGTTACCTTTTATAATGTTGAGGAATTTATTTAGGAGATTTACTAAGAACGTAAGGGAATATACATACTTGTTATTTATACTTTCATTTGTTAATAAATTTTTACCACAAACCCAACTTTTACTCCAAATGGTAACAGAACTCAAAAATATTCTATTTATCCTAATTGTATAAGGTTCCAATGTTAACACATACCATTTAGATTAGTAAAATTATTTTGTAATAACCAGGGACTTCCTGTAGGCTAGTGGTAGGAAATAATGGCTTGTCGCACTATGGTTGTGGGTTCGATTCCTGCAGCTTTGTCCGACGCGACGGGTTATGCCCCACCCTGCAGGTTGTCTTTTTCCTAGAACTATAGTATTATAGTATTCCAAAAATAATCTTCAAAAATGTTTTAACCTTAAACAATACTATCCAAAGATCAACTTAATCCACTCCAACCTTTATAGTTATCCAAAATACCTCCGTCTAGACTTTCTCTAAAAGGTCTCTAAATTCCAAAATCAATTGTAACATCAGATTCCCCAAACAAAGAAAAGTATCTCTTATGGTCACATACTAAAAATATGATTACCTTAATCATATTAAAACCTTACTGAAATCAAAAAGTACTGCAGTACAATCTTTATATATATCACATTATTCTTATAACCAGAAAATAATCCATGAGTCCAAAAGCACCAATACATTAGTTATTCTGCTTCAACTGTAGTAACAACATAAGATTTTCCTTGATCCCTTGGCCTTTTCTGAGGTAAGTTTCCTTCACGCTTAGGACATTCATTTTCATAATGCCCCATTTCTCTACAATTGTATCATTCAACATTGATAGCCTCTTTCTTTCCCTTGCAATCACGCGCCTGGTGACCTTTTTCTCCACATTTATAACAATCTCCCATTCCTTTTAGGCAAGTACCAGGGTGATTCTTCCCACAATTATCACATAATGGAAAATCCTTCTTTCCCTTTTTCCTTTTATCTGTCTCTTGTTCCACAGTTCTCTTCTTCTCTTGCTTTACTTTATTGTCATAAGATTTAGAGAATTCCTTTTATGTCTTGATAGCACATGAGACAATGTCTTCGTACGACGAGAAGGTTTGTGAGACTAATGCTCGACGAAGAAATGGTTTTAACCCATCAAAGAAACGATCAATATTACTTCTTGGGTTACGTATATAATCTGCAGCATGCCTCACTAACCTTGTAAAGTTTGCCTCATACTTTGCGACATTCACATCCTCCTTTTGTCTCAGACTCAAAAATTGCATTTCCATATCCGCTCGATGGTCTCGAGGAAAGTATTTTTCTAAGAACAGCTCTTTGAACTCCTGCCATTCCATGTTTGTTAATTCATCATCTTCCTTTGTGTTTTGAATTAGTGACCACCATTGATCGGCATCTCCAGTGAGGCGGTAAACTGCCATGACAACTTTCTCCCTTTTACTACTCCCCAAGGCCTGGAATATTTTCTCTAAGGAACTTATCCATTGCTCAGCTACTATAGGATTTGTACTCCCATTGAAGGTTGGTGGTTGTTGCCTCATGAAGCGGTCTAACATTGATCCTCCACGTTGTGGATCAGGGTGCTCCATACGAGTAAGGTTATTATTCATAACCTGAGTGAGTTGTCCCAGTATGGTAATAAGTTGATCAGCACCAATTGTATCTCCAGATCCACAATAATTATCTTGAGCAGGAGGGAAATCCCTACACGGAGTGCGTGCATTGATACGGTTTCCATTCCTTCCACTAGGCGCCATTTCTAAACAATGGCATAAACTGGATTAGTTTATGAATCAAAATACATAATTCCATACTTGTAAAACACTTAACATAAATTGAACTAATTATGGATATAATCCATAATCATAAAAATGTTTTCTTTGAGGAAGTATATACTCGTAACCCTTCATAGTGGTTTGTAAAGAAAATGGGAATTATCTTAAGCATATCACCCGGGAGTGTCGTAACCAAGAGTGCAGCAAGGCCCGTTGTCATGCACCAGTTCTCGTTCGAGTCTAGCTCAAAGCGGTGTTTTCGGGTTTTACCCCTAGGTACATCTGTGCCAGAGCCGCCTCTACCTGCTCGTATCTAGACAGGGATGTATTGCTTGGAAAACTCACAAAATCACTACAATACCAAAATTTTCAGGAAGTTATTCTATACTAATCCTCAAAGTTCATCTTAGGTCTACGTGCTCTAATCAGAGTTTGTCTAAATCTAGCTTCCAAGGTTAGTACTAAACTGCCTTTGATACCAACTGTAAAGCCCCGACCCCAGCTACCCAGAGTCGGTGCATTACTTCGTAACATTGGCATGATCACAAAAGATCAAGTCTCGAAAGACAGATTAGTTTAGTAGCCTTGGAAACACTAGATACATTAGTAAATGTTACATTACATCATAAAGTGAAAAACTAACAACAAAGTCTTCATAGTCCACACTCATATCCTCTTATGACTATCCCTACGGGTCATTCATAAAATACTTCTTCACATCCTGGAAAATATTAAAACATTGAAAGGGGTGAGCTCAGATGCTCAGTAAGGATAACAATATTGCGGAAGCTTTCATAAATAATCATTAACATTTAAGGCAATGTATAACTAAAACAAAAGCCTTTTTAAACTTAAACTTTAGCATAATATGGCAAAAATAAAATGAGATAATTCCATTTACTTACTCACATGGATATTCTACTAATCGAATAATCCCATGCAACATCAATAACCATTTTCATAATGATGGAATGCATAATGCCAGACTATCATAACCACGTACACAAGGCCTCGTGCCAAGACCACAAATAAAATTTTGTCAAGGCCTCGTGCCAAGACACTAGTTTGTCTCATGAGACCTGCCGATGCATCGAGTAGCTATAGCGGGCTCCACCCGTCACTTATTAAGTCCAATGCATTCCTCATATGAATAGGTTTAAACATATCATAAACCATAACATAATCGTATCACATAAAACATGCATAAAGGAAACATAACATTTCCACATTTCAATCACAAGATATAAATACAACACATTGATATAATAAAAATGCTTTCAAAACCATTTTCAATACCAAAATAAAAGAAAGTTAAAACTTTGTATTTATTTTTCATAAAAAAATGATGGCTTTTAGAGGAAGCCGAATCTCAAATAATGGTCACGGCGGCGGAGAAGTCGTTGTCGCCGTATAAGTACGGGAAGAAAAACATTCCCTTTTGTCGTTTAGTAAAACTCTTTGTATAAAAAAAATTCCTTTTTAATAAACATAAAAGTCAAATGGGTTTATACACTGTAGAAAAGAAATTTGTGTATAAAACAAAATATGCCTCAATGAATGGAGATTGAGACGAAGTCCCTTAAAAGATCATTTTTAAATAAAATATATCTATTATGTGTATTCACTATATGTACACATAAATAAAGTATAAATACAATATATGACATAATAATATCATGACATAATTTGAAAGTAGGAGATTAACCCAAAGAATGGAAGTTGGGTTATGAAATTCCCTTACCTTGCGTCTTGTCCTGACTCGACCGTTCTTTAACCTCCTGAATAATAAACTAGAGTTAATTTATATTTACTTAAGAACATTTTTCATGTTCATTATTCCATTTATATCACTTATTACCATGTTATGAACATTATTTAATTATTTAAGTTAATAACGGTCGTTTTGTCGATCTTTGGTACTTGAGTCAAAAATAAACTTCTTATAATTACAAGTTGTTCATGTGGTGAAATATACATTATCTCCACAATTATATTCATGATTTAGATTTCATATATATCTTATATATCCAGTATATACATGAATTTATAATATCACGTAACATTTAGAGGTAAAAAATGAAATGCACCGTTCATGGAGACGGTAGGTCGTACGTACGCATGAACGCTACTTTCATTTCAATTTCATATTTAATGGAATGAAATCATAATTATATAAATGTATAATATAATTCCAGTATAATATAGTGTATAATACCATTTACTCCATCCTTTATACATCCCACATATGGCATTAACGATTCAAATCACTTTGAGGGGGCGGTAGTCCGCACTTCCTAAAATGAAATTATCGCGCTTTACCCATAATGGAAATCATAAAGTATGCCATAAATTAGAAATACATAATCATAATTAAAACATAAACATATTATATATCATATATAAAAATAGTGACATCTTAATGGCCACCTTTGAAGGTGTTATATGAGTGTTGAACAATCATCGTTTCGTGAGGCAGAAATTCGCCATCCACAGAAACTGTATGTTCTTTAACCATTAGATGTAGGTGTGTGTAATTGTAGCTCTAATCCTTATTATAACAACATACTGATATATTTAGGATACTGGTGTTGTTACAAAAGAAATGAATAAAAAGAGTTTATGGGGTTGTAGAAGAAAAATAAAACAAAACAACATTAGAGAAGACATTACCTCAAAATCGAGTAACTCTTTTGGATTTGAGACAAAGGCTTCCTTGGGAAGAGTTCTGCCCAAAGTGAGGCTTCTAGTAGTAAGAGGGGGGAGTTGGGAGAGTATTTGGGCAGAGGTTGGCCGAGCCAAATGGCTTGAAAGTGTAAATGAGGTGGGAGAGGTGGGGGCCTTTTATAAGTGGAGAGGAGGGGCTCTTTTGGAAAGATTGAAATGTTACATTATTATACAATGCTTTTCGGATTATAAAGGTCCCAAACTTATATAATTCGTGGCTAAGGTGATAAGGGTTCGAAATCTCTTCATCCAATAGGCTTTGGACAAGTGTAAGCCTTGGATTTTGCATTATCTTCTCATTTTATTTAAATCGTTAAATAATGAGGTCATCGTCGCATCATAATTATGTCATAAATAATTTAATTTATTTAATGTCTAAAAATTATAAAAAAAATACTATGATGTTGGAAATCTTTGTATATTTCTAATTAATATTTATAGTCAAAATTTGGACTTGTGTAACCCCACTTAAAAACTATTTTAGTAAAACAACTCATGTTTGTGTCAAATTAATTTTAACATTAAATAAATATATATTAATGTCATTTTCCAACTAAAGTGGCTCCATGGGGTCCCCAAGTTGACCCATGGGTTTTCTTGGTCTGACATGACTCATCCAATAGGAGTAGGACAAGTGTTAAGCTCATATAATATTATTAAAACATTGTTTTTACCTTAAACTACACTAATTACCTCTAATCGCGATTAAGAACTTAAAAGTTACTATTCACCAAAAAATTATTTTAATCTCATTGAACCACATTTTACTTCTTAATGACAACCATGTATGTCGGATTTTTTAAAATCAAATCACAGAAGTGGTAATATTTCATTTAAATGAAAAATCAGTTATTTAACTACCACTTAGTGGTTTCACTATTCATCAAAAATTGAAGTTTTTCAGAACAAAGCCAAAATTTCACCCTAAGCTATAATTGATATTCCGAATTCAAAAATGATGTCTATTTTACAAAATTCCAAACATATAAGTTGCATTAATTAATTTTATAATTAATTCCCGCTGTCACAACAAATAGCGTGTTTTAAGAAACAATTTATATCAAAAGATTGGCAATTGTTTATGTCCAATTTCAATGTTAAATTAATTCTAATGACCACCATTGGATAAAATGGTAAAAATATATTCAAATTATACTTTAAAACCACTAAATAGTATAATTTATGACAATAAATTATTTTGATTAAAAAAGTTGTTTTAAGTATTTTTCACTATTCATAAAAAAATCGGAAGTTCTCAGAAAGTTACAAAAAATTCAACTTAGGATAATTTCGATATTACGAATACAAAAATGAAGTCCATTTTGAAATATAAAATTTCTATAATTTTAAAAAGTGGTTATTACTATTCATAACGGCTTCTTTGATTAGTCGTGGTGTTTTAGAACTCGAAGTTGCGTACAATGCAAGCTATTGCATTATTGAATGAGAAGCGTATCGTGGAAGCTCGGGGTGTTACAGTTAATGTTTATTAGGGTTGAGTAGCTATTTTTAGGGTTTTATTAGTGTTTAGTTGGTATCTTTAAGAGGTTATAAGGGTTTATTAGGGTTGAGTATGGTTTATTAGGGGTTTGTTAGGGATTTTTAGGGTTTACTAGGGTTTGTTAGTGTTTTAATTATGGTATATGAGTGTTTTTTAGTTTTTGAAAATATATATGAGGGGTTGTTATGACTTTTTATGTTTTATTAGAATGTTTTTAGTGTTTTTGAGCATTTTTATGGTTCATTTGATTTTATTTGAATTTATTATTGTTTATTAGGGTTTCTAGGGCATTTTAATGGTTTGTTTTCATTTTTTATAAGGGTTTAGTTGGGATTTATTAGGTTTTATTATGGTGTGTCAAGGTTTATTTGGGTTGAGAAGGTATTTTTAGGGTTTTATTAGGGTTTTATTAGGGTTTATTCATCTTTATTATGGATTATTAGGGATTTTTAGGGTTTATTAGAGTTTGTTAGGGGTTTATTAGTTTTTTGTTTTATTAGGTTATATTAGTGTTTCTGAGGTCTTTTTAAATAATATATTGTGTTTTTATTGTTTGTGACTGTTTTGTTTTTGTTTGTGGGAGTTTTAGGGTTTCATTGGTTATATTAGAGTTTATTATGGTTTATTAGGGTTTCTATGGATTTTTACTGTATATTAGTGTTTTTTGACTTTATTATGTTATATTAGTGTTTTTAGGTCTTTTTAGGTACTATAGCGTGTTTTTATTGTTTGTGATTGTTTTTTTATTTTTTTGAGTGTTTTTAGGGTTTATTAGGATATATTAGAGTTTATTAGGGTTTCAAGAGATTTTTAAGGTATAGTTTCATTTTTTTTCTTTATTAGGGTTTTGTAGGGTTTTATTAGGGGTTATTATTGTGTGTTAAGGTTTGTTAGGGTTGAGTAGGGTTAATTTGGCTTTATTTATGATTTATTATGGATTTTTATGGTTTTTTTGGGTTTATTAGGGTTTATTAGTGTTTATTACTATCTATTAGGGTTGGATAGGGTTGTTTAGGTTTTCTTAATGTGTTTTTAGGGTTTATTAGGTTTTATTATCATTTATTTGGGTTTATTAGGTATTTTTGGGGTTTTATTATGGTTGAATAGAGTTTCTTAGGAATTTAGAGATTATAAGGTGTTTTTAGGGATTATTAGAGTTTATTAGGGGTTTATTAGGGTATAATGTTTTATATTATGGTATATTAGGGTGTAATATTTTTGTGGGTTTTAAAGCATCTTTACGATTTTTGTGGCATTTTTTAGGGTTTATGTAGCATTGTTTGAGTTTATGTAGCATTTTTAGTGTTTATGTAGTGTTTTTGTGGTTTAGTTAGCAGTTTAAAATTTTAAGTGTCATTTTTAGGGTTTATGTAATGTTTGTAGGGTTTATGTAGCGTGTTTTGGGTTTAGGTTTCATGTAGCATTTTTTAGGGTTTATGTTGGGTTTTCTAGGTTTATGTAGCATTTTTAGGGGTGATGTAGTATTTATGATGCATTTTCTAGGGTTTATGTAATGTTTTTAGGGTTTATGGAGTGTTTTTTGTGTTTATATTGTGTTTTTATGTTTTAAGTAGAGTTTTTTAATATTTAGGTTGCATTTTTTAGTGTTAATGTTGTGTTTTTTAGGGTTTATTTTACAGTTCTAGGGTTTATGTTGTGCTTTTAGAGTTTATGTAGTGTTGTTTGTGTTTATGTTGCGTATTTAGGGTTTTTGTTACATTTTTAGGGTTTATGTAACGTTTTTAGGGTTTATGTATCTATTTGAATCCTTTGAATCCTTTTTTAGGGTTTTAATGGTTGTTTATGGTTTGTAGTGTTTTTAGGGTTTTTAAGGGTTGTTAACGGGTGTTTGCGGTTTTTTTATGTTATCTGAGGGATTTTTAATGGTTTTTTGGGGGGTTTTATGGCTTTATTTGTTTTTTTGGATTCATAGGGATGGCTCCTTTATCTCCTAGATTCCTCCTCTCGCTCTTGGTTCCAACTAGGGTTTCCTACTGAAACCCTTGGCTTCAGGGTCAGAGGCGCTCTTGAGTGATAATAGTAGTAGTAACAATTCATGTGATAACAGAATATTTCATGTGCATTACGTATGCACGTGCATGGTAATAAATAATAACGCCCTTGCATTGCATTTTCATGTGACGATGATGATAATAATAATAATAATAATAATAATATTATTATTATTATTATTATTGTTATTATTAACAACACATGTGATAATAGAATTACGCACGTGAATTGAATGTACAAGTATGTGCATTCACATGTGCATTTTAATGTGATGATAATAACAATAACAACAACAACAACAACAACCACAACAACCACAACAACAATAATAACAATAATAATAACAACGCATGTGATAATAAAATAACGTTTGTGCATTGCATGTGCATGTGCATGGTAATAAAAATATAATAATAACACACGTGTATGTGCATGTGCATTTGGATGAGATGATGATAATAATAATAACAAGAACAGTAATAATAAGTTATAGTTGTTTGAAAAAATAGCAGACAGGACAAAAATGCTAAAATGGGGTCTCGAAAAACCTAAAAAAATCACAGAGTCATGGAAAAAGGAATAACTTCTTCTCAGGGTGTCCATTTCTGCTCCGTGAATAGTCAAACTGAATCTCATGGGACGAACTACGATTAAAACTGGTTTCGGAGGCCGAACAGACACCCAGATCAGAAGTTATGACCATTTTAAGAAAAATTTGACAGGGATCTGTACACAGAAATGGATTTTTGGAGGCCTTTTGATGGGAGTCTGGGATTTTAGAGTCTCAAACATTACTTTAACTATTTTAAAGTCATCCTTCTATGTATATCTCTTCACTAAATTTTATTTGATATGTGGTTGAGCTCAAACGGACAACCGGAGCAAAAGTTATGGCCATTTAAATTTGGACTTTTTTTGGAATGGTATAACTAATATATCATATATTTCTTTGATCATCACATAGTTTCTACTAAATTAGGTCCTCACTCATTTTATGAGCTTCGATTTGACTAGTCACAGCGCTCGGACAAACACTTGAAGGATAAGTTATGCCTATTTTAGTGAGATGTGGGTTTCATAGGTTTTTAGTTGCTAGGATAGTTTCTCAATTTAAAATGACAATAACATCTTATACGTGTGTTCATTTTGGCTCTACTACATATCAAATCGAATATTGTGAAATGATACACACTCTGGTAACCACTATAACCCTTTTTGACATTCTTCAACCCCCAAATGACCCAAAATCTCATTGTATGGTTAAAAGATTGGCTTCTGGTGTCCGTTTTGCAATAACATCTTCTATGGTTATCCGTTTTTCCTCTACCACATGTCAAATCAAATATTTCGACTAGAACTACACTCCTATAACCACTGAAGCACCTTATCACATCCTTGAAGGCCCAAAAAGGTACTTAAACCCTCCAAAAGACCATAACTTCTACTCCGAGAGTCCGTTTTTCCTCTACTATATATAAAATCGAAACTTTCGACTATATATGCACATCTGTGACCAATAGGAACACCTTATCACGTTCTTAATGTCCCAAAAGGACCTTAAGTCCTCCAAAGGACCATAACTTATGCTCTGGGTGTCCGTTTCAACTCTACCACATATCAAATTGAAGATTGTAATTATCTCTACCCATCTGTGCCAACTATGAACTACTAAATAACCTTAACAAACCATGAATAACCCCATAAACAATAAAAAACCATGAAAAAACATGAAAACACCTAATAAACCCTAAAAACCCTAACAAATCCTAAAAAACCATACCAAACCCTAACAAACCCTAAAAAACCCTTAAAAACCTAACAAACCCAAACAAACCCCAAAAAACCAATAACAATATAAAAACCCTAAAAACCCCTAAAAACCCCAAGAAGCCCTAAGAAACCCCATGACGCACTATGAAACCCCAATAAACCCAAAAAACCCTAAAAACCCCTAGGAAACCATAAGAAACCCTAACAAAACCCTAAAAACCCAAAAAAACCCTAAGAAAACCTATGAAACACTAACACCCCCTTAGAAACCCTAACACACCCTTAGAAACCCTAACACACCCTTATGAATCCTAGAGCACCCTTAGGAACAACAACACACCCATAGAAACCCTAAAACAACACTAGAAACCCTAACACAACCCTAGAAACCCTTTTAAACTAGAGCACACCCTTAGAAACCCTAACCCACCCATAAAAACCATAACCCACCCTTAGAAACCCTATCACACCCTTAGAAAGCTTAACAACCCCTTAGAAACACTAAATCACTCTAATAAGCTCTAATAAATCCTAACAAACCCTAACAACCAATAATAAACCATAATAAACCCTAATAAACCCTAAAGCCCACTACTAAACCCTAATAAACACTAATAAATCGTAATAAACCCAATAAACCCTATTAGACCCCAATAAAAGCTACAAAATACCTAAAAACCCAAATATAAAACACAAATGCTATAAAATTATTAAAAACCCTAATATTCACAAAAAACCCTAAAAACCTCAACAAAACCTGTCAAAACCCTAAAAAAAGCTACAAACCAAAAAACCCCAAAAAACCCCAAAAAAACCTTAAAACCCCTAAAAACCCTAAAAAATCATAAAAACCCTAAAAACCATAAAATTCATAAAAACATGAAAAATCTAAATAAACTCGAAAAGAAACCTAAAAACCCTAAAAAACTTCAAAAAACCTCAAAAAACTCAAAAAACCCTAAAACCCCTAAAAATGCTATAAACGCCCTAGAAAGCCTAAAATGCCTAACAATACCCTATCCAACCCTATGAAACCATTAAAAACCCTAAAACCCCCTACCAAACCCTAAACCCCCTCAAAAGAAACCCTAATACACCATAAAGAACCCTAAAAACCCAATAAACCCTAATGAACCACTAAAGACACTAAAAACGCTACATAAACCCTAAAAATTGCTACAAAAAAACAAAAAATGCTTCAAAACCCACAAAACGCAAGAAAACCCCAAAAAACGGTAAAATAAACCTAATAGAGCATAAAAAATCCAAACACACCCATAAAACCCAAAAAGCTCAAAAAACCCCAAACAACTCAAACAAACCGTAACAAACCCTAAAAACCCTAACAAAACCAAACAAACCTTATAAACCACTAATAACCCCTAAGAACCACTAATAAACCCTAATAACCCGTAAAACCCACTATTAAACCCTAAAAACCCAAATAAATGCTAATAAATCATAATAACCTTTAATAAACCCTAACAAACTCTATTAGACCCTAATAAATTCTACAAAAGCCCTAAACCCCCTAAATACAATAAAAACTATTAATCCATAATAAACCCTAATAATAACTAAAAACCCTAACAAACCTGACAAAACGCTACAAAAACCTAAAAATAATAGCCTTCAACACCCTATAACCCACTAATAAACCCTAACAAACCCTAGTAACTACAAAATAAATTGTAACAAACACTAACAACACCAAATAAATTGTAACAAATCCTAACAACACAAACTAAATCATAACAAACTGAAACAAAGCATAAAGAACCCCTAATAATCCACAACAAGTCCTAACAAATCATAATAAACCCTAATAAATTGTAATAAACCCAAATACACGTTACTAAACCCTAATAAATAAAATAAACCCTAATAAATCCAAAATAACCCTAAAAAGGTTGAAAAATCCTAGAAAAAGCTATTAATGCCTACAAAAGCCCAATAAAACCCTCAAATACAGTAAAAACGCTAATAAATTGTAACAAATCCTAAAAAATACTAATAAACCCTAAATAACCCTAATAAACCCTAAACAACCATATTAAACTCTAAAGAACAATAAAACCCTAAAGAACCCAAAAAAATTCTAAAACAATTATATAAACCCTAAAAACCGCTACAATACCCAAAAAACCCTAAAACACACTAAAAACACCTAACAACCCCTATCAATCCCAAAAAAACAAATAAACCCATAACCCCCCCCCCCCAACCATTAAAAAGCCATCAGATACCATAAAAACCCATAAACACCCGTTAACAACCCTTAAAAACCCAAAAAATCTACATACCATAATCAACAATTAAAACCCTAAAAAGGCTTCAAATAGATACTTAAACCCTAAAAACATTATAAAAACCCTTAAAAATGCAACAAAACCCTAAAACGGAAGATAAACCAAAAAAATGCGACATAAACCTAAAAACGCTACATAAACCATAAAAGCACTACATAAACCCTAAAAAACACAACATAAACCCTAAAAACACTACATAAACATTAATAAACCCTACATAAAGCCTAAAAACACAATATAAACCCTAAAAAACTACATGATCCCTAATAAAATTACATAAACCCTAAAAATGCTACATAAATGCTACATCACCCCTAAAAATGCTACATAAGCCCAAAAAACGCTACATAAACACTAAAATGCTACATAAACCTAAACCCAAAACACGCTACATAAACCTTAAAAATGTTACATAAACCCTAAAAATGATACATAAAATCTGAAACTACTAACTAAACCCTAAAAATGCTATAGAAACACTAAAAATGCTACATAAACTCTAATAACGCTACACAAACCCTAAAAAATGCAACAAAAACCCTAAAGACGCTTTAAAACCCTAGAAAATATTAAACCCCAATATACCATAATATAAACAATTAAACCCTAATAAACCCCTAATAAACTCAAATAATCCCAAAAAACACCTTATAATCCCTAAAAACCCTAAGACACTCTACTCAACCCTAATAAATCCCCCAAAATACCTAATAAACACTAATAAATGATAGTAAAACCTAATAAACCCTAATAACACGTTATGAAAACCTAAACAACCTTAACCAACCATAAGACACTAATAAACACTAATGAACCTTAATAAACCCCAAACAAACCCTAAAAATCCCTAATAAACCATAAATAAATCCAAATAAACCCTACTCAACCCTAACAAACCTTAACACACTATAATAACCCCTAATAAACCCCTACAAAACCTTAATAAAGAAAAAAATGCTAGTATACCTTAAAAAATCCCTAGAAACCCTCATAAACTCAAATATAACCTAATAAACCCTTAAAATGCTCACAAATAATATAAATAGTCACAAACAATAAATATGTGTTGTATTACATAAAAAGGCCTAAAAACACTAATATAACCAAATAAAGAAAAAAATGCGAATATACCTTAAAAATACCTAGAAACCCTAATAAACCATAATAAACTCTAGTATAACCTAAGAAACCCTAAAAATGCTCACAAACACAAACAGAATGCTCACAAAAAATAAAAACACGCTATATTATCAAAAAAAAACTAACAAAGATTAATATAACCTAATAAAACCAAAATAATAATAATCCCCTAACAAACCCTAGTAAACCCTAAAAATCCCTAATAAACATTAATAAAAACTAATAAACCCTAATAAAACCATAATAAAATACTAAAAATACCTTTTCAACCCTAATAAACCTTGACACAACATAACAAAACCTAATAAAACCCAACTAAACCCCAAAAAAACACAAAAAACACAAAAAAACCATTAAAAATCCCTAGAAACCCTAATAAACAATAATAAATTCAAATAAAAGCTAATAAACCATTAAAAATTCTCACAAACACTGAAAAAACACTAATAATACCTAAAAGGTCATAACAACCCCTTATATATATATTAACAAATACTAAAAAACAATCATATGCCCTAATAAAAACACTAACAAACCCTAGTAAACCCAAAAAGTCCCTAACAAACCCTAATAAACCATACTCAACCCTAATAAACCCTAATAAAACATTAATGATACCGACTCAACCCTAATAAAACACTAAAAATACCTACTCAGCCCTAATAAACCTTAACACACCATAATAAACCATAATAAACCCCACTAAACCCTAAAAAATGCAAATATACTATAAAATTCCCTAAAACCCCTAAAAATTTATAATAAAACATAACAAAGCTTAAAAGTGCTAATAAACCCGAATAAACACTACTAAACAATAAAAACCCTAATATATCCTCTTAAAAATTAATAAACCATAATGAACCATAATAAACCCTAATAAATCCTAAACACACCCAAATATACCATAATATACCATAATATACCCAAATAAACCCAACTCAATCATAATAAAACCCTAACAATACCTAATAAACCCTAATAAACCTTAACACACCATAATAAACCCTAATAAAATCCTAATAACCCCCACCAAACCCTAAAAAAATGCTAATATACCATTAGAAAACCCTAAAAACCTAACAAACCATAATAAATGTTAATAACACCTAAAAATCCTAAAAATTGATAGTAAACCCCAAAAATAACTCTAATAGTAGTAGTAGTAATAATGCACGTGCATGTGCATATGCCTGTGCATGGTTTAAATAATAAATCATAATGCACGTGCATGTGCACATGCCTGCTCATTTGCATGTGAATAATAATAAATAATAAATTATAAATAATAACGCATGTGAATTGCAAGTGTATGTGCATGTGCATGTGAATGATAATAAATAATAAATAATTAGGCACATACAAGTGCAAGTGCATGTGCACGTGCATGTTCTTGGTAATAAACAATAAATAATAACCAAGTCCACATGAATGTGCATTTTCATGTGAATGATAATAAATAATAAATAATAACACATGTGATAATAGAATAACGAACGTGCATTACGTGTGCACGTCCATTTGAATAAATAATAACAACACATGTGATAATAGATTAATTCAAATGCATTGCATTAGCATGTGCATGATTATAAATAATATATAATAACGCATGTGTATGTGCATTTACATTTAATGACAATAATAATCACGCATGCACGTGCATGGTAATAAATAATAAATAATAAATAACAACACATGTGCATGTGCATTTGTACATGATGATACAAACAACAACAACAACTAGAATAATAATATTAATAATAATAATAATAATAATAATAATAGAATAACACAAGTTTATTTCATGTTCACACTCATAGTAGTAAATAATAAATAAATAAGAACGCACATGCATGTGCATGTGCCTTTACATTTGACGATAATATTAATAATACAAATTGTAATAATAATAATAATAACGCATGCATGTGCATGGTAAAAAATAATAAATAACTAAGCACATGTATGTACATTTTCATGTGATAATGATAATTATAATAATTATATTGATAATAATAATAATAATAATAATAATAATAATAATAATACAAGTTCATTGCTTATGCATGTACGTGGTAATAAATAATAAATAATAACGCACATGCATATACATTTTCATGTGATGGTTGTAATAATAACATCAGTAGTAACAGTAGTAGTAGTAGTAGTGATAATAGTAGTAGTACTAATGCATATGATAATAGAATATTGCATGGGCATTACGTGTGCATGTGTATGGTAATAAATAATAACTCTCGTGCGTTGCATTTTCATGTGAAGAAGATGATGATGATAATAATAATAATAATAATATTATTATTATTAGTATTATTATTATTATTAACAACGCATGTGATAATAGAATAACGCATGTTCATTGAATGTGCATGTATGTGCATTTGGATGTGCATTTGCATGTGATGATAATAATAATAACAACAACAACAACAACCACAATAAAAATAATAATAATAACAATGCATGTGATAATAAAATATCGTGTGTGAATTTCATGTTCACGTGTATTGTAATAAAAATATAATAATAACTCATGTGCATGTGCAAGTTAATTTTCATGAGATGATGATAATAATTATAATAATAACATTAATAATAAGTTATAGTTGTTTGAAAAAAAGCAGACATGACAAAAGTGTTGGAAATGGTGTCCCAAAAAACCTAACAAATCACAGAGTCATTAAAAAAGACATCACATCTTCTTCAGGTATCCATTTACGCTCTAGGAATAATCAAACTAAATCTCATGGAACTAACTACGATAAAAACAGGTGTCGGAGGCCAAACAGACACACAGATTAGAAGTTATGACCGTTTTAAGAAAACTTTGACAGGGATATGGACACAGAAATGGTGTTTTGGAGGCCTTCTGATGGGTTTTCGGATTTTAAGGTCCCAAGCATTACTTGAAATATGTTTTAGTTATCCTTCTGTGTATATCTCTTCATTACCTTCGATTTGATATGTGGTAGAGCTCAAACCGACAACCGGAGTGAAAGATATGTCCGTTTGAAGTTGGACTTTTTTTGGAGTGGTATAAGTAATATATCTTCTGTTTCTTTGATCTTCTCACAGTTTCGATTAGACTTGGTACTCACTCGTCTCACGAGCTTTGATTTTACAAGTCACAGTGCTCAAACGGACACCCAAATGAGATGTTCTGCCTATTTTAGTGAGTTGTGGGATTCTTAGGTTTTTAGGCACTAGGAGGGTTGTCAATTTAAAACGACAATAACTTCTGCTACGTGTGTTCATTATGACTCTACCACATATCAAATCGATGATTGTGAAATGGTACACACTCTAATAACCACTAGAACCCTTTCTGACATTCTTCAACCACCAAAAATACCCAAAATCCCTTTGGATGGTCAAAAGATTGGACTCTGGTGTCTCTTTTGCACTAACTTCCTCTATGGGTGTGTGTTTTGCCTCTACCACATATCAAATCTAATATTGAGACTAGGTCTACACTCCTATAACCACTTAATCACCTTATCACATCCTTTAAGGCCCAAAAAGGTACTTAAACCCTCCAAAAGACCATAACTTCTACTCTGTGAGTCAGTTTTGCCTCTACCATATATCAAATTGAAGCTCTCGACTAGATCTACACATCTATGACCAATAAGAACACCTTATCACTTTCTTAAAGACCCAAAAGGTCCTTAAGTCATCCAAATGTCCATCACATCAACTCTTGGTGCCCGTTTCCCCTCTACCACATATCAAATTGAAGCTTGCAACTACCAGTACATATCTGTGACAACCATAAACCACTAAATAACCCTAACAAACCATGAATAACCCCGTAAACACTAAAAACCATTCAAACCCATGCAAAACCCTAACAATCCCTAAGAAACAGTAAAAATCCCTTACAAACCCAAAAAAAACCCTATCAAACCCTAAAAACACTAAAAAACCCTAACAAGACCTTACAGACCCCAAGAAGCACTAAGAAGCCCCAATAGGCACAAAAAACCTGAAGAAACCCTAAAAACCCCTAAGAAACCATATGAAACCCTAACATAACCCTAAAAACCCTAATGACCCTAACAAAGCCCTATGTAAACCTAAGAAACACTAACACACCCTTAGAAACCCTAACACAGCCTTAGAAATCCTAACACACCCTTAGAAACCCTAGCACACCCTTAGAAACCCCAACGCAACCATAGAAACCCTATCACAACTTTAAAAACCCTTAGAAACCATAGAACACCCTTAAAAACACTACCCACCCATGAAAACCCTCACCCACCCTTAGAAACCCTAACACACCCTTAGAAACACTAACAATCCCTTAGAAACCCTAAATCACTCTAACAAGAACTAATAAACCCTAACAAACCCTACCAACAAATAATAAACCTTAATAAACCCTAATAAACTTTAAATCCCACTACAAAGCCATAACAAATACTAATAAATTGTAATAAACCCTAAAATTCTTATTAGACCCCAATAAAAGCTACAAAATACCTAAAGACCCTAATATACAACAAAAACACTATTAAAGCATTCAAAATGCTAATATTCATAAGAAAACCCTAAAAACCCGGCAAAACGTGACAAAAACCTAAAAACCCATAAAAACCCAAAAAAACCCAAAAACCCCTAAAAACCCTAGAAACCCTAAAAATCCTAAAAAACCCTAAAACCTCGTAGCAACCCCTAAAACCCTCAAATGAAACCATAATACACCCTAAAGAACCCTAAAAACCCTAAAAAACCTAAAAACCCTAAAGAACCACTAAAGCCACTAATAACGCTACATAAACCCTATCAATTGCTACAAAAACCTGAAAAATGCTTCAAAACCCACAAAATGCAAGAAAAACCCAAAAAATGCTAAAATAACCGTAACAAAGCTTAAAAAATCCACACACACCCATAAAACCCAAAAAAACGCATAAAACCCCAAACAACTCAAACAACCCGTAACAAACCCTAAAAACCCTAACAAAACCTAACGAACCCGAACAACTACTAATAACCCCTAAGATCCACTAATAAACCCTAATAACCCATAAAACCCACTATTAAACCCAAAAACCCTAATAAGCACTAATAAATCATAATAACATGTAATAAACCCTAACAAACTCTATTAGACTTTTATAAATTCTATAAAATCACTAAAACTCCTAATATACAATAAAAAAACTATTAAACCATAATAAAACCTAATAATCACAAAAAACCCTAACAATCCCGACAAAACGCTACAAAAATCTCCAAATAACAGCCTAAAAAACCTACAACCCACTAATAAACCCTAAAAAACCCTAATAAACCCATAATAAATCGTAACAATCCTCAAAAACACCAAATAAATCGTAACAAATCCTAAAAATGCCAAATAAATCGTAAAAAACTGAAACAAACCATAACAAACCCTTAATAAACCCAAATAAACCCTAAAAATTCATAATAAACCCTAATTAATTGTAATAAACCAAAATACACATTACTAAACCCTAATAAATAAAATAAACCCTAATAAATCCTAATAAATCCTAAATAGCACTAAAAAGGATTGATAAACCCTAGAAAAAGCTATTAATGCCAACAAAAGCACAATAAAAACCTAATATACAACAAAAAATGCTAATAAACTATAAAAAATTCAAAATAACACTAATAAACCCTAATGAAACCTAAAAAATCCTAAAGAACCATATTAATATCTAAATAACACTAAAAACCCTAAAGAACCCAAAAAAACGCTATAACACATTATATAAACCCTAAAAACTACTACAATACCCAAACAAACCCTGAAACACACTGAAACCCTAACAACCCCTATCAATCCCAAAAAAAACAAATAAACCCATAAACCCCCCCAAAACCATTAAAAATCCATCAGATACCATAAAAACCCATAAACACCCGTTAACAACCCTTAAAAACCCTAAAAATACTACAAACCTTAAACAACCATTAAAACCCTAAAAAAGGCTTGAAATAGATACATAAACCTTAAAAACATTACATAAACCCGAACAAATGCAACAAAAACCATAAAAATGCAACATAAACCAAAAAACACAACATAAACTCAAAAAACGCTACATAAACCCTAAAATCACTACATAAACCCTATAACTATATCATAAACCCTAAAAAACACAACATAATCCCTAAAAAATGCAACATAAACATTAAAAAATGCTACATAAAACATAAAAACACAATATAAACCGATAAAACACTACATGAACCCTAAAAACGTTACATAAACCCAAATAAATGCAACATAAATGCTACATCACCCCTAAAACGCTACATAAACCTAGAAAACGCATCATAAACCCTAAAAAATGCTACATAAAACCTAAACCCTAAACACGCTACATAATCCCTAAAAACGTTACATAAACCCTAAAAATGATACATAAAACCTAACAATGCAAACTAAACCCTAAAAATTCTACATAAACAGTAAAAATTCTGCATAAACTCTAAAACGCTACAAAACCCCTAATAAATGCTACAAAAACCCTAAATATGCTTCAAAACCCTCAAAAATATTAAACACTAATGTAACATAATATAAAAAATTAAACCCTATTAAACCCCTAATAAACCTCAAAAGAACCACTAAAGCCACTAAAAACGCAACATAATCTCTAATAATTGCAACAAAAACCGAAAATGCTTCAAAACTCATGAAATGCTACAAAACCACAAAAATGATAAAATAGCCCTAACAATGCATAAAAAAAATCCAAACACACCAATAAACCGCAAAAAAACTCATAAAACCCCAAAACAACTCAAACAACCCGTAACAAACCCTAAAAACCCTAACAAAACCTAACAAACCTTAACATCTACTAATAACCCCTTAGAACCACTAATAAACCCTAATAACCCCTAAAACCCACTATTAAACCCTAATAAACACTAATAAATTGTAATAACCTATAAAAAACCCTAACAAACTTTATTAGACCCTAATAAATGCTACAAAATCCCGAAAACCCATAATATACAATAAAAACACTATTACACCATAATAAACCCCAATAATCACTAAAAACCCCGACAAACTCGAAAAAATGCTACAAACACCTCCAAATAATAGCCGACAAAACCCTACAACCCACTAATAAACCCTAATAACCCCCAAATAAATCATACCAAACCCTAAAAACCCGAAATAAATCATAAAAAATCCTAACAATGCCAAATAAATCGTAACAAACTGAAACAACCCATAAAAACCCGTAATAACCGTAAAAACCCTAAAAAAGAATAACAAACCCTAATAAATCGCAATAAACCCAAATACACGTTACTAAACCCTAATAAATAAAATAAACCCTAATAAACCCTAATAAATCCTAAATAACCCTAAAAAAGTTTGATAAACCCTAGAAAAATCAATTAATGCCTACAAAAGCCCAATAAAACACTAATATACAATAAAAAATGCTAATAAATGGTAAAAAATCCCAAAGAACACTAATAAACCGTAAAGAACCCTAATAAACCCTAAAAACCCATATTAAACTCTAAAGAACACTAAATACTCTAAATAACCAAAAAAAATGCAAAAACACATTATATAATCCCAAAAAACCGCTACAATACCCAAACAAACCCTAAAACACACTAAAAACCCTAACAACCCCTATCAAACCCCAAAAAACTAATAAACCCATAAAAACCCCCAAAAAACCATTAAAAATCCATCAAATATCATAAAACCATAAACACCTGTTAACAACCCTTAAAAACCCTAAATAACACTACAAACCATAAACAACCATTAAAACACTAAAAAGGATTCAAATAGATACATAAACCCTAAAAAAGTTACATAAAACCTAAAAAATGTAACAAAACCCCTAAAAACACAATATAAAAAAACGCAACATAAACCCAAAAAATGCTACATAAACCCTAAAATCACTACCTAAACCTTTGAACTGTAACATAAACCCTAGAAAACACAACATAAACCCTAAAAATGCAAAACAAAAAACAAAAAAATGCAACATAAAAAATAAAAACATTATATAAACCCTAAAAATACTCCATGAACCCTTAAAACGTTACCTAAACCCTAAAAATGCACCATAAATGCTAGATCACACCTAAAAACACTACATAAACCCGGAAAACGCATCATAAACCCTAAAAAATGCAACAAAAAACTTAAACCCTAAACACGCTACATAAACCATAAAAACAATACTTAAACCCAAAAAAAGATACATAAAATCTAAAACCCCTAACTACATGTTAAAAACGCTACATAAATACTAAAAATGCTACATAAACTCTAAAAACGTTACACAAACCCTAAAAAATGCTACAAAAACCCTAAAGAAGATTTATAACCCTCAAAAATATTAATCCTTAATATACCATAATATAAAAAATTAAACCCTAATAAACCCCTAATAAACTCTAATAATCCCTAAAAACACCTTATAATCCCTAAAATCCTAAGAAACTCTACTCACCCCTAATCTTAACCCAAACATTCTTAATAAAGCCTAATAAATGATAATAAAACCTAATAAACCCTAAAAACACGTTAAGAAAACCTAAACAATCCTAACCAACACTAATAGACTAATAAACACTAATAAACCTTAATAAACCCAAAAAAACCCTAAAAAGCATAAATAAACTATAAATAAAGCCAAATAAACCCTTCTCAACCCTATAAACCTAAACATACCATAATAACCCCTAATAAAACCCTAAAAACCCCTAATAAAAAATGCTAGTATACCTTAAAAATTCCCTAGAAACCCTGATAATCTCTAATATAAACAAATGAACCCTAAAAACACTCACAAACAATAAAAAAATGATCACAAACAAAAAAACACGCTATATTACCTAAAAAGAACTAAAAACACTAATATATCCTAATAAAGACAAAAAACACTAATATACCTTAAAAATCCCTAGAAACCATAATAAACCATAATAAACTCTAATATAACAAATGAAACCCTAAAACACTCACAAACAAAAACAAAATGATCACAAATAATAAAAACATGCTATATTATCTAAAAAGACCTAACAAACAGTAATATCGCCTAATAATACAAAAAAAAACTAATAAACCCCTAACAAACCCTAATAAACCCTAAAAATCCCCAATGAACCCTAATAAAAACGAATAGACCCTAATAAAACACTAAAAATACCTTCTCAGCACTAATAATCCTTGACACACCATAACAAAACCTAATAAAACCCATCTAAACCCCAATAAACATAAAAAATGCAATCAAACCATTAAAAAGACCTAGAAACCCTAATAAACAATATTTAATTAAATTAAATGTAATAAACCATTAAAAATTCTTATCATCATACTATAAATTTATTCAAACAAAGAACGTTAAAAACACAAGAGGGGTTGGCCCAAAGATCAAAAGAAGGAACGGGCCTAAGGGGGGAGAAAATAGTGGAGGCCGAGGGAATCCCCTCGAACCAAGTTGACGCCCTCCACCTTCATGGTGGTAGTAGTGTGAAAACAGCAACGGGCCGAACCAGGGACGTCAATGGAGGAAAGGTAGTCCGCAACCTTATTCCCCTTTCACCAAGTGTGGACAACGCTCGTATTGCAACCGATCATGTCCCTGCATTTCCTGGTGACGTAGTGGATGGACCATGGGATGCTGGATCTGTGGATGGCATTGTGGAGGATTAGGGAATCGGTTTCCACCTTTGATAGGGTGATCCCCTCTTGGTTACATAAGGAGAGCCACATCAGCATTGCCTTGGCATCGACCTGGAGAGAAGAACCATGCCCCAGAGAATCAGAGAAGGCCATAATGACCGACCCAGAAGAGTCCTGAACCACCCCTCCTCCTCGGATCGACCCCATGTTGCATGATCTGTTAGAGTTGAGTTTGAACCCTCTGTTTGGCGGTAACCAGTGAACCTAGTTGCCTCTCTTATTAATGCTATCTAAGGTATCAGTAGTGATACGTGTCTGGAGACGTTGAAGAGTGGGAGTCTCCTTCCAATTGCGAGAAGAACTGAGCACATCCAGTAGGAGGATCTTGGTGCGAGTAATGATCTGCTGGCTGGAGGTGGGGTTTCCTTAATACCAAGCCTTGTTCCGTGCTTTCCAAATTGACCAACAACATGCATGGAGGACCATCGTGCAGGCTGTCTGCTCTGGGCTCTTCTCCTCCGCACCGTGAAACCATCGGTCCAGAAAAGGCATGTCAGCCATGCGGAAGTCGGAAAACGCAGTGAACTCGCCAAAGTGCAGCCACACCACCCTTTCCCAATCACCTTCAAAGAAAAAGTGATCCACATTCTCCTCACAGTGGTCTGAGCAGTAGGGGCACCTTGAGGCCAACAGGATGCCACAACATTGGATATTTTCGTCAGTGGGGATGGTCTTCTGACACAGACGCCATGTAAGAAAGCTCTGTTTGAGCAGAGTTCCTTTGGACCAAAGGATCTCATTCCATAGATCGCTCTGAGCGCGAGGGGTCATGGATCACCGATAATCCCTGGAGGTGAAGGACCCCGTGGCAGAAAGAAAAAACACGCACCTGTCCGGATCGGAGTTCATCTCAATTAAGTTGAAGGTATCACGCTGGTCCTTGTCTAAGATCGCTTCAATAAAGGACGGATGTGTGCTCACCTCCTTGAAGGTTATCAATGAGCACAGGCACCCGGGAAAGCTGAGGATGGTTCCGGCCCAGTTGTGATGCCAAAAAAGGATGCCCCCCCTCCCCACGATCCATCTGGACTGTGGTTCGAGAGAGGCAATGAGGGGGGGAAATCACTGACCAGAAAGGAGAGGTTTGTCCGCCATCCATAGCCTCGGGACCAACATGGGAATTGTGCACGGTAATTCCTCATAATGTACGTTGTTCCAGAACCTCCCAGGCGATCATGGCATGCATGCAGTGGAGAGTGTCTTTGAGGCGACGAACGTTAATGCCCCCTTCCCCGGCTGGTCTCGCCACCTAGTCCCATGAAGCCCAGTGACGCATGCCCTCCGAACGAGGATCCCAGAGAAAGCTGGTGAGAATCTTTTCAATCCTGTTGATGATGAACTTCGGGACTTTGATGGACGAAAGAGAATGGACGGTGGAGGCAAGAATCACACTATTGATCAGCGTTATCCGGCCCCCGAGTGAGAGGAAAACGTTCTTCCAGTTGAGGATCCTGTCTGTAATCTTGTTGGCAATGGAATCGAAGTCACCTAAGTGGAGACGTTTTGGGGAGATTGGCACACCGAGATACTCCATAGGAAAGGACCCTCTGTGCATGTCCAGGATTTGTTTAATGTTCTGGGTCCGAGAGGTGGTGCAGCCATTGTGAATATAGAAATTTCTCTTTGCCGTGTTGATGACCTGCCCACTCCAGAGGCAGTACTCCTGCAACACCTTGTTGAGGCCACTGATGGACCGCCGACTGCCATTCAAGAAGATGAACGTATCATCCGCGAACATCATATGGGACACGGGAGGGGCCCTCCTCCTTCTGTGATATGTTGTAATCTATCCATTGTTGATGCCCCTGTGCAGGTGCCGGCTGAGGACGTCCTGCGAGAGGATGAAGAGACTCGGGGACAGGGGATCGCCCTACCTCAGACCACGGGTAGCCTTGAAAAACCTATAAGTTTTCCCCATTAATGAGACAGCGAGCCAGGGGGAGCTGAAGCATCTAAACTAGATGTCGATGTTCCACGTG
Organism: Viscum album; assembly: GCA_963277665.1. NCBI lineage: Eukaryota > Viridiplantae > Streptophyta > Magnoliopsida > Santalales > Viscaceae > Viscum > Viscum album. The sequence continues at coordinate 4,840,594 of CAUJRU010000007.1, forward strand.
GAGAACCCCATTTTTGCAGCACCCTGTTGAGAAAACCCCACTCGACCCGGTCGAAGGCTTTACTCATGTCCAACTTGATACCCAGGTTGGAGCCGCGAGACTTAAATTCAAGGTCTCTGATCATCTCCTAAGCCAGTGTGATGGCTCCTTGAATGGACCTCCCTTTCACAAAGCCGTACTGTTCCAAGGACACCCACCGGGGAATATGGATGGCCACCCTTGCACTGATTAGGCTGGCTAAGATCTTGTAAGTAAAGTTGCAGAGGCCGATAGGCCGGTAGTGGGAAATAGAAGTGGGGTTCTTGATCTTGGGCAGAAAGATTACAGTCATGGCGCAAGCGGTCCTTGGAAGGTAACCCCCTCGAAAGAAGTCACAGACGGCTGTGATGATATCCGTTTTAACGACGTCCCATGATGCTCTGTAAAAAGATCCCAGGAACCCGTCTGGGCCTGGTGCGCTTTTGGGATTGAGCCTCATCATGGCTTCCCGAATGTGCATTTTCATGTGCATGGTAGTAAACAATAAATAATAACAAAGTCCATATGAATGCACATTTTCATGTGAATGATAATAAATAATAAATAATAACACATGTGATAATAGTATAATGCAAGTGCATTGCATGTGCACGTGCATGAGAATAAATAATAATAACACATGTGATAATAGAATAACGCAAGTGCATTGCATTTTCATGTGCATGGTAATAAATAATATTTAATAATGCTTGTGTATATTCATTTACATGTAATGATAATGATAATGACGCATGCACGTGCGTGGTTATAAATAATAAACAACAACGCACTTGCATGTGCATTTATATTTGATGATACAAACAACAAAAACAACAACAACAACAACAACAACAATAATAATAATAATAGAATAATGCAAGTGAATTGCATGTGCACATGAAGAGTAGTAAATAATAAATAAATAATAGTAAATAAGAATGCACATGCATGTGCATGTGCCTTTACATTTGATAATAATATTAATAATACTAATTTTAATAATAATAATAATAATAAAGAATGCACGTGCAAGGTAATAAATAATAAATAACAACGCACATGCTTGTAGATTTTCATGTGATAATGATAATATTAATGGTAATGATAATAACAATAATTATAAAAATAATAATAACCATGATAATAAAAATAATAATAATAAAAGAATAATACATGTGCATTGCATATGCACATGCATGGAAATAAATAATAAATAATAACGCATGTGCATGTGCATTTGCATTTGATGATAATAATAATAATAGCAGCAGTAGTAGTAGTAGTGATAATTGCAGTAGTACCAATGCATGTGATAATAGAATATTGCATGTGCATTACATGTGCAAGTGCATGGTAATAAATAATAATGTGCATGCATTTCATTTTCATGTGACAATGATGATGATGATGATAATAATAACATTATTATTAACAATATTAATAATAACAACGCATGGGATAATAGAATAACACATGTGCATTGAATGTGTTTGTTTATGTGTTTGCATGTGCGTTTGCATGTGCATTTGCATGTGATGATAATAACAATAACAACAACAACAACAACCACCACAATAATAATAATAACAATAGCAATAACAACGCATGTGATAATAATATAACTTGTGTGCATTGCATGTGCATGTTCATGGTAATAAAAAATAAATAATAATGCACGTGCATGTGCATGTGAATGTGCATGAGATGATAATAATAATAATAATAACAGTAATAATAATAATAATAATAACAACAAAAACAACAACAACGCATGTGATAATAGAATAACACACGTGCATTGAATGTGCAGTGCATGATAATGAATAATAACTCATAGCACAAGTGATGATAATAATGACAATAATATTAATATTAATAATAATAGTGCATGTGATAATAGAAAAACTCACATGTATTGAATGTGCACATGTGTGGTAATAAATAATAATGCATGTGCATTTTCATTTTCATTTTATGATAATAACAATAATTATTATAATAGTAATAATAAAAATAACAATAAAAATGCATGTGATAATAGAATAATGTAGGTGCATTGCGTCTGCACGTGTGTGGTAATAAATAATAACAGACGTGAATGTGCATTTTCATGTGATGATGATAATAATAATAATAATAATAATAACAACAACTACAAAATTTGCACGTGCATGGAAATAAATAATATATAATAAATATTAAATAATAACGCATGTGCATCTGCATTTGCATGTGACGATAATAACAATAATAATAATAGTAAAAATAACAATATTGATAATGATAATAATGATAATGATAATAATGGAAATAATAACGTGTTTGATAATAGAATAACACACGTCCAAACAAACCCTAACAAAACCTAACAAACCCTAACAACAACTAATAACCCCTAAGAACCACTAATAATCCCAAATAACACCTAAAACCCACTATTAAACCCTAAAACCCTAATAAACACTAATAAATCGTAATAACCTGTAATAAACCCTAAAAAACCTATTAGACTCTTTTAAACGCTACAATAGCACTAAAACCCGTAATATACAATAAAAAACACTATTGAACCATAATAAATCCTAATAATCACTAAAAACCATAACAAACCCAACAAAACACTACAAATCCCACCAAATAATAGCCTACATAACCCTACAACCCACCAATAAACCCTAACAAACACTAATAACACCATAATAAATCGTAATAAACACTAAAAACCCCAAAGAAATCGCAACAAATCCAAAAAATGACAAATAAATCATAACAAACTGAAAAAAACCATTACAAACCCCTAATAAACCGCAATAAACCCTAACAAATCATAATAAACCCTAATAAATCATAATAAACCCAAATACACATTAATAAACCCTAATAAATAAAACAAACTCTAAGAATCCCTAATAAATCCTAAATAACAATGAAAAATGTTGATAAACACTAGAAAAATCTATTAATGCCCACAAAATCCCAATAAAACCCTAATTTACAATAAAATATGCTAATAATCTGTATCAAATCCTAAAGAACACTAATAAACCCTAAAGAACCCTAATAAACCCTAAATAACTATAATAAACTCTAAAGAACACTAAAAAACCCTAAATCACACCGAAAATGCTAAAACAGATTACATAAATACTAAAAACCACTACAATACCCAAATAAACCCAAAAACACACTAAACCCCCCTAACAACCCCTATCAATCCCGAAAAAAATAAACCACTAAAAAGCACCAAAAAACCATTGAAAACCCATCAAATACCATAAAAACCATAAAAACCTGTTAACAACCATTAAAAAACCTAAAAACCCCTACAAATCATAAACAACAATTAAAACACTAAAAAAGGAAACAAATAGATACATAAACCCAAAAAACATTACACAAACCCTAAAAATGCATCATAAACCCTAAAACACAACATAAACCCAGAAAACACAACATAAACCCAATGAAATGCTACATAAACCCAAAAAGCACTACATAAACCATAGAACCGTAACATAAACCCTAAACAACGCAACATAAAAATTAAAAAACGCTACATAAAACCTAAAAACGCAACATAAACCCTAAAAACACTACATGAACCCTAAAAACGTTACATAAACCCTAAAAAATGCAACATAAACGCTACGTCACCCCTAAAAACACTACATAAACACAGAAAACGCAACATAAACCCTAAAAAAATTCTACATAAAACCTAACCTCTAAACACGCTACATAAACCTTAAAAACATTACATAAACCATAAAAAATGCTACATAAAACCTAAAACTGCTAACTAATACCTAAAAGTGCTACATAAACACTGAAAATGATACATAAAATCAAAAAATGCTACACAAACACTAAAAAATGCTACAAAAACCCTAAAGATGTTTAAAACCCTCAAATAAATTAAACCCTAATATACCATAATATAAAAAATTAAAACTGAATAAACCCCCAATGAACTCTAATAATCCCTAAAAACGCCTTATTATCCCGAAAACCATAAGAGACTCTACTCATCCAAAATAAAACCCCAAAAATACCTAATAAACCCTAATAAATGAGAATAAATCCTAATAAACCCTAAAAACCTGTTAAGAAAATCTAAACAACCCAAACCAATCCTAATAGACACTAATAAACACTAATAAACCATAATAAACCCCAAAGAAACCATAAAAATCTCTAATAAACCTTACATAAATCCAAATAAACCCTACTCAGTCCTAACAAACATAAACACACCATAATGACCCCTAATAAAACCCTACAAAACACTAATAATGAAAACAAATGCTCGTATACCTTAAAAATCCATAAAAACCCTCATAAACTCTAATATAACCAAATAAAACCTAAAAACTCTCACAAACAATAAAAAAATGATCACAAACAATAAAAACCTGTTATCTTACCTAAAAAGACCTAAAAACACTAATATAAACTAATAAAGAAAAAAAACGCTAATATACCTTAAAAATACCTTAAAACCATAATAAGCCATAATAAAATCTAATATAACCTATGAAACCCTAAAAACGCTCACAAACGAAAACAAAACACTCACAAACAACAAAAAACGCTATATTATCTAAAAAGGCTTCACAAACACTAATATAACCAAATAAAACAAAAAAAACTAATAAACCCCTAACAAACCCTAATATACCCTAAAAATCCCTAATAAACCCTAATAAAAACTAATATACCCTAATAAAACCATATTAATATCCTAAAAATACCTTATCAACCCTAATAAACCTTGACACACCAAAATAAAATCTAATAAAACCCAACTAAACCCCAATAAACAAAAAAATGCAAACAAACCATTAAAAAGCCATAGAAACCCTAATAAGCCATATTTAATTCTATTAAAACCTAATAAACCTTAAAAAATTCTCACAAACACTAAAAAAACTCAAATAAAAACTAAAAAGTCCTAACAACTCCTCATATATATTAACAAAAACTAAAAAACACTCATATACCCTAACAAAAACACTAACAAACCCTAATAAACCCTAAAAATCCCTAACAAACCCTAATAAACACTACTCAACCCTAATGAACCCTAATAAAACCTTAAAGATACCTACTCAACCCTAATAAAATCCTAAAAATACCAAATCAAACCAAATAAACCTTAACACACTATAATAAACCATAATAAACCCCACTAAACACTAAAAAACACAAATTTACCATTAAAAAGCCCTAAAACCCCAAATAAATGCTAATAAACCTAACAAAACATAAAAGCAATAATAAACCCTAATAAACACTACTATACCCTAAAAACCCTAATATACCCTCTTAAAAATTAATAAACCATAATGAACGATAATAACCCTAATAAACACTAAACATACCCAAATATACCATAATATACCATAATATACCCTAATAAACCCAACTCAATCTTAATAAAACCGTAAAAATTTCTAATAAACCCTTATAAACCTTAACACACCATAATAAATCCTAATAAAATCCTAATAACCCCCACCAAACCCTAAAAAAACTAATATACCATTAAAAACCCTAAAACCCTAACAAACCACAATAAATTTTAATAACACCTAAAAATTCAAAAAAATTCTACTAAACCCTAAAAATACCTCTAATAATAATAATAATAGTAATAACGCACGTGCATTTTCATATGAATGTGCGTGGTTTAAATAATAAATCATAACACACATGCATGTGCATATGCCTTCCCATTTTCAAGTGAATGATAATAAATAATAAATATAAATAATAACGCATGTGAATTACATGTGTATGTGCATGTGCTTGTGAATGATAATAAATAATAAATAATAACGCACATCCAAGTGTATGTGCATGTGCATGGTAATAAAAAATAAATAATAACTAAGTCCACATGAATGTGCATCTGGATGTGAATGATAATAAATAATAAATAATAACACATGTGATAATAGAATAATGCACGTGCATTGCGTGTGCACATGCATGACAATAAATAATAATAACACATGTGATAATAGAATAATGCAAGTGCATGGCATTTTCATGTGCATGATAATAAATAATATATAATAACGCACGTGCATGTGCATTTACATGTAATGATAATGATAATGACGCATGCACGTGCATGGTAATAAATAATAAATAACAACACACATGCATGTGCATTTGTCTTTGATGATACAAACAAAAATAATAATAATAATAATAATAATAATAATAATAATAATAATAATAATAATAATAATAATAATAATAGAATAATTCAAGTGCATTTAATGAGCACGTTCATATTAGTAAATAATTATTCAATAATAATAAATAATAACTCACATGCATGTGCATGTGCATTTACATTTTATGATAATATTAATAATACTAATTGTAATAATAATAACAACAATGCATGCACGTGCATGGTAATAAATAATAAATAACAACGCACATGCATGTGCATTTCCATATGATAATGATAATAATAATGATAATAATAACAGTAATAATAATAATAATAATTCTGATAATAATAATAATAAAAAAATAATACAAGTGCATTACATATGCACGTGCATGGTAATAAATAATAAATAATAATGCACGTGCATTTACATTTGCATGTGATGATAGTAATAATAATAGCAGTAGTAATAATAGTAGTAGTAGTGGTGATAATAGTAGTAGTACTAAGGCATGTGATAATACAATATTGCATGTGCATTACATGTGCACGTGCATGGTAATAAATAATAACGCTCGTACATTGCATTTGCATGTGATGATGATGATGATGATAATGAAAATAATAATAATAAAAACAACGCATGTGATAATAGAATAACGCACGTGCATTGATTATGTGTGTATGTGCATTCACATGTGCATTTTCATGTGATGATAATAACAATAACAACCACAACAACAATAAGAAGAACAACCACAATAATAATAATAACAATAATAATAACGCATGTGATAATAAAATAACGTGTGCGCATTGCATGTGCACGTGCATGGTAATAAAAATATAAATAATAAAGCACATGAATGTGGATCTATATGTGTATGAGATGATCATAATAATAATAATAGTAATAATAATAAGTTATAGTTTTTTGAAAAAACAACAGACAGGATAAACATGCTTGAAATGGGGTCTCGAAAAACCTAAAAAATGACAGAGTCATTGAAAAAGGCATAACTTCTTCTTCGGGTGTCCATTTCTGCTCCGTGAATACTAAAACTGAATCTCATGGAATTAACTATGATAAAAACAGGTGTCAGAGGCCGAATAGACACACAGATCAGAAGTTATGACCATTTTTAGAAAAATTTAACAGGGATTCGTACACGTAAATGGAATTTTGGAGGCCTTCTGATTGGTTTCTAGGATTTTAGGGTCTCAAACATGACTTGAACGATGTTCAAGTCATCCTTATGAAAATACCTCTTCGCTAATTTCAATTTGATATGTGGTAGAGCTGAAACGGGCATCCCGAGCAAAAGTAATGGTCGTTTGAAGTTGGACTTTTTTTGGAGTGTTATAACTAATATATCTTATACTTCTTTGATCTTCTCATAGTTTCTACTAAACTTGGTACTCACTCATCTCACGATATTCTATTTGACTAGTCAGTGTCCTCAAATGGACACACGAAGGAGCAGTTATGCCTATTTTAGTGAGTTGCAGGTTTCTTAGGTTTTCAGGTGCTTGGGGAGTTGGTCAATTTAAAAGGACAATAACTTCTGCTACATGTGTTCATTTTGGCTCTACCACATATCAAATCGAATATTCTATAAATATACACACTCTGGTACACCAATGAAACCATTTATGACATTCTTCAACCCCCCAAAAGACCCAAAATCCCTTTGGATGGTTTAAATATTGGCTTCTGGTGTCCGTTTTGCAATATCTTCTTCTATGGGTGTCTATTTTTCCTCTACCACATATCAAATCGAAGATTGCGACTAGAACTACACTCTTATAACCACTGATGCACCTTCTCACATCCTTGAAGGCCCAAAAAGGTACTTAAACCCTCCAAAAGACCATAACTTCTACTCCGAGAGTTCGTTTTGCCTCTACCATATATCAAATAGAAGCTTTCGACTAGATCTACACATCTGTGACCAATAGAAACACATTATAACATTCTTAAAGTCCCAAAAGGTCCTTAATTCTCAAAATGACCATAACTATTGCTCTGGGTGTTCGTTTCACCTCTACCACATATCAAATTTAATCTTGAGACTAGCTCTACACATCTGTGACAACAATCAAAAACTAAATAACCCTAAAAACCAGTAATAACCCCATAAACACTAAAAACCATTAAAAACCATGAAAAACTCTAACAAACCCTAAAAACCCTAAAAAACACACTACAAACCCTATCAAACCGTAAAAAACCTGAACAAACCCTAACAAACCCTAACAAATCCCAAAAAACCCTAAAAAACATAACAAAACCTAACCAACCATAACCAACCATAACAAGCCCTAACAAACCCCAAGAAGAACTATGAAACATTAATAAACCCAAAAATACCCAAAGAAAACCCCCAAACCCCCTAGGAAACCCTAACAAAACCCTAAGCATACCTATGAAACACTAACACACCATTAGAACCCTTACACACCCTTAGAAACCCTAACACACTCATAGAAACCCTATCACACCTTTAAAAACCCCAACACACCCATAAAAAACCTAACACGACCTTAGAAACCCTTAGAAACTGTAGCACACCCTTAGAAACCCTAACCCGCCCATAAAAACCCTAACCCACCCTTAGAAACCCTAACACACCCTTAGAAACCCCAAAAACCACTTAGACACCTTAAATAACTCTAATAAGCACTAATAAATCCTAAAAAAACCTACCAACCAATAATAAACCGTAATAAACCCTAATAAACCCTAAAACCCACTACTAAACCCTAATAAACACTAATAAATCATAATAAACCCTAAAACCCCTCTTAGACCATAATAAAAGCTACAAAATACCTAAAAACCCAAATATACAACAAAAATGCCATTAAACCATTCAAAATGCTAATATTCACACAAAAACCCTAACAAACCTGGAAAAACATGACAAAACCCTAAAAAAACCCTAAAAACCCTAAAAACCCTAAAAACCCTAAAAAACCTTAAAAAACCCTAAAACCCCTAAAAAAGAAAAAATCGAAAAAACCCAAAAAAAACCTAAAAACCCCTAAAAACCTCAAAAAACCTCAAAAAAACCTCAAAAAATGCTAAAACCCCTAAAAACCCCTGAAAACACAAAAAACCCCTAAAAATATGAAAAATGTCTAACAAAACCATAACCAACCCTATGAGACCCATAAAAACCCTAAAGCCCCTTTGCAAACCATAAAAAGCTCAAAAGGAACTCTAATACACCATAAAGAACCCTAAAGAAGCCTAAAAAACCCTAAAGAACCACTAAAGCCACCAACAATGCTACATAAACCCTAACAATTTCAAAAAACCCGAAATATGCTTTGAAATCCACAAAACGAAACAAAACCCCCAAAAGGGTAAAATAACCCTAACAATGAATAAAAAATCCAAACACACCCATAAAACCCAAAAAAATGCATAAAACCCCAAACAACATAAACAAACTGTAACAAACCCTAAAAACACTAACAAAACATAACAAACCCTAACAACCACTAATAACCCCTAAGAACCACTAATAAACCCTAATAACCCATAAAACCCAATATTAAACCCTAAAAACCCTAATAAACACTAATAAATTGTAATAACCTGTAATAAACCCTAAAAAACTATATTAGACCCCAATAAACGCTAAAAAAGCCCTAAAACCCCTAATATACAATAAAAACACTATTAAACCATAAAAACCCTAATAATCACTAAAAACCCTAACAAATCCAACAAAATGATACAAAAACCTCCAAATAATAGACTACAAAACCCTTCAACCCACTAATAAAACCTAACAAACCCTAATAACCCCAAAATAAATCGTAACAAACCCTAACAACCCCAAATAAATCGTATCAAATTCTTACATCGCCAAATAAATCGTTACAAACTAAAACAAACCATAACAAACCCCTAATAAACCGCAATAAACCCTAATAAATCATAATAAACACTAATAAATCGTAATAAACCCAAATACACGTTACTAAACCCCAATAAAAAAAAATAAATCCTAGTAAACCCTAAATAATCATATATAACCCTACAAAAGGTTGATAAACCCTAGAAAAAGCTATTAATGCCTACAAAATCCCAATAAAACCCTAATATAAATAAAAAATGCAAATAAACTAAAACAAATCCTAAATAACACTGATAAACCCTAAATAACCCTAATAAAACCTAAAGAAACATATTAAACTTTAAAGAACACTAAAAACCTTAAAGAACCGAAAAAATGATAAAACATGTTATATAAACCCTAAAACCCGCTACAATAACCAAACAAACCCTAAAACACAATAAAAACCCTAACAACCCCTATCAATCCCAAAAAAATAAATAAACCCATAACCCCCCCCCCCCCCCCTTCAACCCTTAAAAACACACCAGATACCAGAAATAACCATAAACACCCATTAACAACCCTTAAAAACACTAAAAAACACTACAAACCATAAACAACCATTAAAACACTAAAAAAGGCTTCAAATAGATACATAAACCGTAAAATTGTTAATAAACCCTTAAAAATGCTACAAAACCCTACAAACGTAACATAAACCCTTAAAAATGCAACAAAAACCCTAAAAACATAACCTAAACCAAAAAATGCAACATAAACCCAAAAAATGGTACATAAACCCTAAAAGCACTACATAAACCAATGAACTGTATCTTAAACCCTAAAAAACACAACATAAAACATAAAAAATTCAACATAGACAATAAAAAACACCACATAAAACCAAAAAACACAATCTAAACCCTAAAAACACTACATGAACCCTAAAAACATTACATAAACCCTAAAAAATGAAACATAACTGCTACATCACCCCTAAAAATGCGACATAAATCCAGAAAATGCAACATAAATCCTAAAAAATGCTACATAAAACCTAAACCCCAAACACCCTACATAAACCCTAAAAACGTTACATAAACCCTAAAATTGATACAAAAAATCTAAAACTGCTAACTAAACCCTAAAAATGCTACATAAACACTAAAAATGCTACATAAACTATAACAACGCTACAAAAACCCTAAAAAATGCTACAAAACCCATAAAGAACCTTTAAAACCCTAAAAAATATTAAACCCTAATATACCATAATATAAATAATTAAACACTAATAAACCTCTAATAAATCTAATAATCCCTAAACCACCTTATAATCTCTAAAAAACCAAAGAAAATCTACTCAACCTTAATAAAACTTCAAAATACCTAATAAACCCTAATAAATGACAATAAAACCAAATAAACCCTAAAAGCACGTTAAGAAAACCTAAACAACCCTAAACATCCCTAATAGACACTAATAAACACTAATAAACCCTAATAAACCCCAAAAAACACTAAAAATACCTAATAAACCATAAATAAATCCAACTAAACCCTACTCAACCCTAACAAACTTTAACACACCATAATAACCCCTAATAAAACCTACAAAATCCTTATAATGAAAAAATGCTAGTATACCTTAAAAAATCCTTAGTAACCTTGATAAACTCTAATATAACCTAATAAACCCTAAAAATGCTCACAAACAACAAAAAATGATCAAAAACAATAAAAATGCACTATATTACCTAAAAAGTCCGAAAAACACTAATATAACCTAATAATGACAAAAAATGCTAATATACCTTAAAATCCATACAACCCTAATAAACCCTAATAAACTCTAATATAACCTAAGAAACCCTAAAAACCCTCACAAACGAAAACAAAATGCTCACAAATAATAAAAACACGCTATATTATCTAAAAAGACCGAACACACATTAATATAACCAAATAAAACAAAAAACTAATAAACCACTTACAAACCCTAATAAACTCTAAAAATCCCTAATAAACCCTAATAAAAACTAATAAACCATAATAAAATCCTATATATACCTTCTCAACCCCAATATACCATGACACACCAGAAAAAACCTAATAAAATCAAACTAAACCCCAATAAATAAATAAATGAAAACAAACCATTAAAAAGTCCTAGAAACCCTAATAAACCAAAATAAATTTAAATAAAAGATAATAAACCATTATAAATGATCACAAACACTAAAAACACGCTAATAAAACCTAAAAAGTCATAACAACCGCTCATATATATTACCAAAAACTAAAAAACACTCATACACCCTAATAAAAACACTAACAAACCCTAGTAAACCCTAAAAATCCCTAACCAACCCTAGTAAACCCTAAAAATCCCTAAAAAACCCTAATAAACCGTACTCAACCCTAATAAACCCTAATAAAATCTTAAAGATACTGACCCAACCCTAATAAAACCAATAAAATATCTACTCAACCCTAATAAACCTTAACACACCATAATAAACCATAATAAACCCCGCTAAACCCTAAAAACAAAAATTTAACATTAAAAATCCATAAAACCCCTAATAAATGCTAATAAAACCTAACAATGCTTAAAATCACAAATAAACCCAAATAAACAATACTAAACACTAAAAAACCCAAATATACCCTTTTAAAAATTAATAAAACATAATGAACCATAATAAACCCTAATAAATCTTAAAAATACCCAAATATACCATAATATACCATTATATTCCCTAATAAACCCCACTCAATACTAATAAAACCCTAAAAATACCTAATAGAACCTAATAAACCTTGACATGCCATAATAAACCCTAATAAAATCATAATAACCCCCACCAAATCCTAAAAAACACTAATATACAATTAAAAACCCCTAAAACCCTAACAAACCATAATAAATGTTAATAACACCTAAAAGTCATAAAAAAATATAGTAAACGATAAAAATACCTCTAATAATAATAGTAGTAATAACGCATGTGCTTGTGCATATACATTTGCATAGTTTAAGTAATAAATCATAACGCACGTGCATGTGCATATGCCTGTACATTTGCATTTTAATGAATATAAATAATAAATTATAAATAATAACTCATGTGAATTTCATGTGTTTGTGCATGTGCATGTGAATGATAATTAATAATTAACAATTACGCACATACAAGTGCATGTGCATGTGCATGTGCATGTAATGTGCATGTGCATGGTAAAAAACAATAAATAATAACCAAGTCCACATGACTGTGTATTTGCATGTGAATGATAATAAATAATAAATAATAACACATGTGATAATAGAATAATGCATGTTCATGGCATGTGCACATGCATTAGAATAAATAATAATAACAAATGTGATAATAGAATAACACAAATGCATTTCATTTGCATGTGCATGATAATAAATAATATATAATAACGCACGTGCATGTGCATTTACAGGTAATGATAATCATAATGATGCATGATGTGCTTGGTAATAAATAATAAATAACAACGCATGTGCATGTGCATTTGTATTTGATTATACAAACAACAACAACAACAAGAATAATAATAATAATAATAATAATAATAATAATAATAATAATAACAATAATAATAATAATAATAATAGAATAACGCAAGTGAATTTCATGTGCTCGTGCATAGTAGAAAATAATAAATAAATAATAATAAATAAGAATGCACATGCATGTGCTTGTGTGTTTTCATTTGATAATTATATTAATAATACTAATTTTAACAATAATAATAATAACGCATGCACGTGCATGGTAATAAATAATAAATTACAACGCACATGCATGTGCATTTGCATGTGATAATGATAATAATATTGATAATGATAATAATTATAATAATAATAATAATAAAAATAATAACTGTGGAAATAATAATAATAATAATAATAATAATAATAATAATAATAAAATAATAATACAAGTGCATTGCATATGCACGTACATGGTAATAAATAATAAATAATAACACACGTGCATCTACATTTGCATGTGATGATAGTAATAATAACACCAGTAGTAATAATAGTAGTATTAGTGGTGATAATAGTAGTAGTACTAATGCATATGATAATAAAATATTTCATGTGCATTAAGTGTGCATGTGCATGGTAATAAATAATAACTCTCGTTCCTTGCATATGCATGTGATGATGATGATGATAATAATAATAATATTATTATTATTAATAACAACACAAGCGATAATAGAATAACCCACGTTCATTGAATGTGCATGTATGTGCATTTGCATGGGATTATAACAACAACAACAACAACAACAATAACAACAACAACAAAAACAACCACAATAATAATAATAACAATAATAACAATAACGCATGTGATAATAAAATAACATGTGTGCATTGCATATGCACATGGATGGTAATAAAAATATAATAATAAATCACGTGCATGTGCATGTGCATTTGCATGATATGATGATGATAATAATAATTATTATTATTATAATAATAACAGTAATAATAAGTTATAGTTGTTTGAAAAAACAGCAGACATGACAAAAGTTCTAGAAATGGTGCCTCGAAAAATGTAACAAATCACTAAGTCATTAAAAAAAGGCATAACTTCTTCTTCAGGTGTCAATTTTCACTTCTTCAATAGTCAAACTATATATCATGGAACGAATTATGATAAAAACAGGTGTCGGATGCTGAACAAACACACAGATCAGATGTTATGACCGTTTTAAGAAAAAATTGACAAGTATCCGAACACAGAAATCAAGTTTTGGAGGCCGTATGATGGTTGTTTGGGATTTATGTATCCCAAACCAGACTCTAAATTTGTTCTAGTTATCCTTCTGCGTAAATCTCTTTGCAGCCTTCGATTTGATATGTGGTAGAGTTCAAACGGACAACCGGAGTGAAAGATATGGCTGTTAGAAGTTGGACTTTTTTGAAGTGGTATGGCTAATATATCTTATGATTCATTGATCTTCTCACAGTTTCAATTATACTTGGTCATCACTCATCTCATGAGCTTCGATTTTACTAGTCACAACGCTTAAACAGACACCCTAAGGAGAAGTTATGCATATTTTAGTGAGTTGTGGGTTTCTTATGTTTTAGGCGTCAGACGAATTTCTCAATTTAAAACGACAATAACTTCTCCTACGTTTGTTCATATTGGATCTACCACATATCAAATTGAATATTGTGAAAAGATACACACTCTGGTAACCACTGGAACCCTTTTTGACATTCTTAGACCCCCTCAAAAGACCCAAAATCCCTTAGGATGGTCAAAAGATGGGCTTCTGGTGTCTGTTTTGACACTACCACATATCAAATTGAAGCGTGAGACTAGACCTACACACCTATAACCACTAAAGCTCCTTCTCACATCTTTGAAGGCCCAAAAAGGTACTTAAACCCTCCATAGGACCATAACTTCTACTCCGGGGAGTCCGTTTTGCCTCTACCATATATCAAATCCAATATTTCGACTAGATCTACACATATGTGACCAATAGCAACACCTTATCATGTTATTAAAGACCCAAATGGTATTTACGTCATCCAAATAAACATTACTTCTGCTCTGGGTTTCTGTTTCACCTCTGCCACAAATCAAATTGAAGCTTGCGACTAGCTCAACACATCTGTGGCAACCATGAACAAGTAAATAACCCTAACACACCATGAATAACCCCACGAACACTAAAAACCATTAACAACCACGCAAAACCCCAACAAATCAAAACAAACCCTAACAAACACTAACAGAACCTAAAAACCCTAACAAACCCTAACAAACAAAAACAAACCCTAACAAACACCAAAAAACCCTAAAAAACATAACAAACCCTAAAAACCCCTAAATGAACCTAAAAAACCCCAAGAAGCACTAATAAACCCTAATAAACACAAAAACCCTAAAGAAACTCAAAAAAACCCCTAAGAAATCATAAAAAACCCTAACATAACCCTAAAAACCCTTAAAACCCAGACATAACCCTATGCAAACCTTAGAAACACTAACAAACACTTAGAAAACCTAACACACCCTTAGAAACCCTAACACACCCTTAGAAACCCTAACACACCCTTAGAAACCCTAGAACGCCCTTAGAAACCCCAAAACACCCATAGAAACCCTAATAAAACCTTAGAAACCCTTAGAAACCATATCACACCCTTAGAAACTCTAACCCACCCATAAAAACCCTAACCCACACTTAGAATCCCTAACACACCCTTAGAAACCCTAAAAAACCCTTAGATTCCCTAAATCACTCTAATAAAAACTAATAAATCCTAACAAACCATTCCAACCAATAATGAACCATAATAAACCCTAAAGCCCACTATTAAACCCTAATAAACACTAAAAAATCGTAATAATTCCTAAAATCCTATTAGACCCCAATAAAAGCTACAGAATCCCTAAAAGCCCAAATATACAACAAAAATGCTAATAAACCATTCAAAATTCTAATATTCACAAAAAACCCTAATAAACCAGGCGAAAGTTGACAAATCCAAAAAAAACAATAAAAACCCTAAAAACCCTAAAAACCCTAAAAATCGCAAAAAATCATAAAATCCCAAAAAACCCTAGAAAACCCTGAAACCCCTAAAATCCACAAAAACCAAAAAAACCCCAAAAACAATCCTAAAAAACCCTAAAAGCCTCAAAAAACCTCAAAAAACCCTAAAAACTTAAAACCACTAAACACGCTAAAAACCCTAAAAACCTAAAAATTCCTAACAAAACCCTAACCAACGCTATGAAACCCTTAAAACCCTAAAAACCCTAAAACCCCCTAGAAAACCCTAAAAACCTCAAAAAAATCCTAATTACCTCATAAATAAACCCTAATACACCCTAAAGCACCATAAAAAACCCTAAAAACCCTAAAGAACCATAAAACCCCCTGAAGCCACTAACAACGCTACATAAACCCTATCAATTGCTACAAAAACCAGAAAATGCTTCAAACCCCACAAAACGCTACAAAACCAAAAAAAATGCTAAAATAATCCAAACAAAGCATAGAAATCCAAACACACCCATAAAACCAAAAAAAAATGCATAAACCACCAAACAACTCAAACAAACCGTAAAAAACCCTAAAAACCCTAAAAAAACCTAACAAAACATAACAATCACTAATAACCCCTAAGAACCTCTACTAAACCCTAATAACCCATAAAACCCACTATTAAACCCTAAAAACCCTATTGAACACTAATAAATCGTAATAACCTGTAATAAACCCTAAAAAACTCTATTAGACCCTAATAAATGCTACAAAATCCCTAAAACCCCTAATATACAATATAAAACACTATTGAACCATAATAAAACCAAATAATCAATAAAAACCCAGACAAATCCGACAAAACGCTACAAAAATCTCTAAATAATAGCCTACAAAACCCTACAACCCACTAATAAAACCTAACAAACCCTAATAACCCCAAAATAAATTGTAACAAACCATGAAAACCCAAAATAAATCTTAACAAATCCTAAAAATGCTAAATAAATCATAACAAACTGAATCAAATCATAACAAACCCCTAATAAACTGCAACAAACCCTAACAAAGCATAATAAACCCTAATAAATCGTCATAAACCCAAATACTTGTTACTAAACAATAATAAATAAAATTAACCTCACTAATCCCTAAGAAATCCTAAATAACCCTGAAAAATGTTGATAAACCCTAGAAAAATCTATTAATGCCCACAAATCCCAATAAAACCCTAATATAGAACAAAAATTGCCAATAAACCGTATCAAATCCTAAAGAATACTAATAAACCCTAAAGAACCCTAGTAAACCCTAAAGAACCATATTAAACTCTAAAGAACACTAAAAAACCCTAATTAATCCAAAAAACACCCTAAAACACATTATATAAACCCTCAAAACCACTACAATACCCAAACAAGCCCTAAAAACACTAAAAAACCCTAACAACCCCAATCAATCCCAAAAAAACAAATAAACCCCTAAAATCCCCCAAAAAACATTAAAAAGCCATTAGATACCATAAAAAACAACAAACACCCGTTAACAAACCTTAAAAACCCTAAAAACACTACGAGCCATAAACAACCATTAAAACCCTAAAAAATGCTTCAAATAGATACATAAACCCTAAAAAATGCAACAAAAACACTAAAAACACAACATAAACCAAAAAACGCAACATAAACCCAAAGAACATTACATAAACCTTAAAGAACTACATAAAGCATTAACCTGTAATATAAACCCTAAAAAATAAAACATAAACCCTAAAACCCGCAACATAAATATTAAAAAACACTACATAAAACCTAAAAACACAATATAAACCCTAAAAACACTCCATGAACCCTAAAAGCATTACATAAACCCTTAAAAATGCAACATAAATGCTACATCAACCCTAAAAATCCTACATAAACCTAGAAAATGCAACATAAACCCTAAAAAATTCTATATAAAACCTAAACCCTATACACGCTACATAAACCCTAAAAACGTTACATAAACCCTAAAAATGATGATTTAGGTGGTGCCAAGGCCACCCTATCTGTTAATTTGCTGGAACAAGAGCTGCATGATGCAACCCCTTCTGCTGCTGAGCGGACTGTGGTGCAACAGAGTTCAGGAATGGAGCTTCTGGTCTTTGAAAAGATACCTCACTGTGTTGAACTCACTGATGTGATCGTTTTGGATGGTTCCGAAATTTCCCTTGAGAAACACCGACGTGAGATTTTGTTGTAGCCCAAACTGAAGGTGAGGTTTGACTGCGATAACATTGATGAGGATGTTAAATAGGATTTTTTTTGGGGACCGCAATGAATTCATTGATGCGAACATTCCCAAGAACTGGAGGAGGAGGACCTTGATGGATGGATCAGTCCATCCCGACTTGGCTCTAAGAGGAGGGTCTGAGCACACGGCGGTTGATTCTAGGCAAGAGGGGATCCCCAAGGTGGTGAGTGTTGATGATTTCCTTCACAGCATGAGGAGGGGGTGTGCTTCCTCTGCCAAGAGGAGGGCTAGGAGAGACTATTCATCCCTTCCAAAACCAATGGCATCAAGGGCCTCTTCAAAGGCTTTCAAAGCTATGGAGGATGCCCTTTCCGAGGACCGAGTGGATTGGAAGCTGGAAAAGAAGTGACTCAGGAGGTATTGAACTGACTTCCTCAAGCTTTATGAGTCATCTGAATGGGAGACAGTGGACTTGGATGCCTCCTCTAGGTATGGTGCAGACGGGGACCCATATGGATGGGAGGACGCGAGATACGGTGCTGGCTAATTCTGGTGGTGATATTGACTGATGCTATTTTTTGTGTGTGTCTTTTCTTCTGGACCTCTACTATATGTTTTTTTATCTTTCTTTTTCTGGGGTCGTTAAGGGTTTTGGGTGTGTGCAGTCTGACTCCTCCAATTCCTTGTCTTCAGGTACTTTTTTCATTATAAATTTAGGGGGGTTGGGAATAGCCTGACCCTCCTATCTTCCATGCCCTAACAAACCCTAATAAACCCTAAAAATCCCTAATAAACCCTAATAAAAACGAATAAACCATAATAAAACCCTAAAAATACCTTCTCAACCCTAATAAACATTGACACACCATAAAAAAACCTAATAAAATGCAACTAAACCCCAATAATAAAAAAACACAAAAAACCATTAAAAAGCCCTAGAAACCATAATAAACCATAATAAATTCAAATAAAAGCTAATAAACCATTAAAAATGATCACAAAAACTAAACACACTACAATAAAACCTAAAAAGTCATAACAACCACTCATATATATTAACAAAAATTAAAAAAAACTCATATACACTAATAAAACACTAACACACCCAAGTAAACCCAAAAAATCTCTAACAAACCCTAATAAACCTGTAGAGACCCAAAGCATAACGTACATGGAAATTACATTACTTTTGCGGAATACTTAGTACATAACGAAAAAACACAGACACACAAGGACCGTAATAGTTTAGTGTCTTTGGAAACTGGGAAACATAAACAACTCGTTCATAAAGCGTCTACACTATCTCCCATTTATTTCATCATATCTATAGTCCCTTTTGGCATATCTTACTTAATAACCTTCTTCCTGACCTGGGGAAAGAAAACATACAAATGGTGAGCTCAAATTCTCAGTAAGGGTAAAGAAAAGAAATATCAATCACATCATATTCATAAGAACATAACATTTTGGAAATCTTAACCTGCAAAAGAGAGCATAATTTCATAACATGGGATAAATCATAGTAGTGAAATGAAATCCCAATAATCATAACTTAAAACATGAAACTTTGTGGCATACACATATAATCATAGAGAATCATTTCTTATTAGTAAAGACTCATTGCCAAGACTATCTTAGTGGACAAAGTCCATTTCTGAACCGAGTTCACTCCTCGTTTCAGTCCTGTTTCACTGAACCGGTATAACCTACCGTTCCATCCATGTCTATCTCATGAGATATAAAATATTTACCCAATTCATTTGAGGGAGATATAGGTCCCACCCATCTCATAATGATACCATTCTTATGTGTGCCACAAAATCATAAATCATACATCATTGCATAACCCATGTAATAAAAATGGGATTCTTAAACAACATGACATCATAAAACAATTCATATAAGATAAAGGATTTCATAAAAATAATTCCATCACAACATAATCAAATCAATGTAATAATAGGGATAGAAATAGATCCCTATATTATCTTAGATGGAAAATAATTTTGATAAAACACTTGAACTCCATTCTTGAGGAAAATATCCTTTCTACTTCAAAAACACTTTTCCTTTCTTAACATGTCATACAATTTTAAACTAAAAGAAGTTGATTAAAAATAAACTTGAAAACTTGTAAAGGAAGCTTCTTGGAAATAAGGTTTTAAAAATCCATTCATGCCGTATAAGTTAAAAAAACATTCTTCCCGTACTTTTGTCGGAAAAGTAAAAAAGTACCTCGTATGAAAAACGACAAAATATTCCTTTCATATCTTTTACTAAAAACTCACCGAACGGTAAAATTGGATATAAACTATTTTAGAAGGATATAAATATTACATATTTAGGAAACATGTATGTGGATGATAAAATACACCCCAGTAAATACCGAAGTATAAACAATCTCGGATAAAAATGAGATTGTGATATTTCCCTTACCTTAGGTCCGATTTGCTTCATAAGTGTCCGAACCTCCTGTATAATGATTTAAATAATGTTATTGACTTATTCCAGAATCATACTTATTGTTATGATATCATATATGGTCATATTCTTAGCTTCTTATTAGTAATATTTCATTACTACATGTTTTTCGGGTGTTTATTACTTTTTGTTCTTATGCGTGTTTTGTCGAATAAATTCTTATTCTTCTCTTTAGGTTATAGATAACTAATTTACAGAATTTTATTGGTGTAATATATATCATATTCATTCATTCAATTCATTTATATAATCATTATGAAATGAAGATCATGTAGAACGAGTCGCATCACATCGTGGAGACGGTATTCCGTACGTACGCACGAGTGATGATATCGTTTCTATGATCGTGGAATTGTATTGGAGTGTATGTATACTATTTCAGAATCAATATCACTTTATAATAGTCATATATAGTCATTTTTTACACCATTATACCCATTCAAGTAAGGTGGTGGTGGAAAATAGATTACACCACGGCGTGGAGACGGTATTCCGTACGTACGCACGCGCTGTGATTTCTTTTTCCGTAGGATGGATAGATGGTGAAATAGGGTTGTTTCATACTTATAATAACATATCAGTATATGAGTGATACTGATGTTATTACTTCATAATGAAACAACTAAATAAGAAGAAGTGGAAGAAGAAATAAAGATGAAAGAATCGGCAACAGACATTACCTCTTCTTTGAAGTGCTTCTTTGAGACCTCCTTTTAGGGAACTAAAATAGGTTTTTGAAGAAGACCAGAACCTATAAGATGTTTCTAGGGAAGGGAGAGGAGAAATTGTTAGGGGTTGGCCGAGCTTGAAGGCTCAAATTTGTGTGAGGAAGAGAGGGAGGAGGTGCCCTTTTATAAGGGAGGAGAGGGGCTCCTTTGGAAAACTAAAAATATTATTTTATTATAAAGTCATATTTGGTTTTAAATAGCTCCAAATTGATTTATTTCGAAGCTAAGGTGGGGATAGATCGAAAGCCTCTCATCCAATAGAATTTAGACAAGTTTAGGTTCCTATTTTAACCTTATCATTTAGATTTAACATTAAGTTAAATAATTTTACTTTTACCGTGTCTTCTTGTGTTCTTATACTATAAGGTTAATAAACTTACTATAACAAGCCAAACGAACCCCAAGTTGTTTATTATTAATATATATAACCTTATCTAAGTCATTTGGCCGAACCTTAGATTTTTAGGAATAAAATAACAATTAATAATATAATATTCGTTTTAAAAACTATTTTATGTCAATTTTGACACTATTTAGTAATTGATTTTTTTGAAAATCATAACAGAATGATTATTTCTAAAAAAGTTAATTAAATCAATACTAACATGAAATATTAACCTAGAAAATTAGTGGAATTCATAAAAAGTCTCAAATTATACTTATTTGGGTATTTATAATATCAATTATTATAATTTTTCACTATTATGGTAATTACTGCATCATCATTGTGTCATAAATAAATTAATTTATTTAATGTCTAAAAATTATAAATAAAATATAATTATGTAGTAAATATTTTTATCTTTCTATGAGTATTTATAGTCGAATTTATCTTATTTATAACCCTATATTAAAAATGATTTACTTATTAAACTTTGATTTTAACTATTTTAACCCTTCTTTAAATAAATTAATAATAAATGTCCTAATCTAATCCAAGTGGGCCTAAATGATCATATTTTATTCCTAAGGTTGTTTTTGGTCGAATAACACTTATCCAATAGAATTAGGACATGTGTTAGGGTAATAATAATAACATTCTTACCCTTAATTACCCTATTTACTTTTAACCGTGGTAAAAAAAAGAAAAAAGTTACTATTCACCAAAAATTATTGACATCAACCGTGTCTCTCGGATTTTTGAAATTCCACTCACAGAAGTGGTAAAATTAAGTTTTATGAAAAAATCATTTTTTAACGACCACATAGTGGTTTCAATATTCATCAAAAAATGAAAGTTTCCAGAAAAATATCAAAAATTAGGCCTAAGATATATGTGATATTATGAACTCAAAAATGATGTCTATTTTACCAAATTCAAAACATATCAGTTGCATTAATTAATTTAAAAATTAATTCCCGTCGTCAAAACAAATAGCGTGTTCTTAAGAGATAATAACTATCAAAAGATTGACACTTGTTTATGTCTGGTTTAAATGTGAAATTACATCCAATGACCAACATTGTATTAAATTGTAAAAATATATTATAAATATACTTAAAAACCACTCAAATTAATAATTTATCACTATTAATTATTTTTATTAAAAAGGTTGTTTTTAATTAAAATTTAGTAATTTTCATTATTCATTAGAAAATGAAAGTTAGCCGAAAAGTACCAAAATTTCACCCTAAGATAATTTCGATATTCCGAATCCAAAAATGAAGTCCATTTTGAAAAATAAAATTTACAAAATTTCAAAAAGTGGTTATTAATATTCATAACGGCTAGTTTTAATAATATTTTAATAGCATATCATTGTTTAGCGAAACTCGGTATTGCGTACAACACACGCTATCGCGGAAAGTCGCGCTTGCGTGTAATGCAAGGCAAGTCAAGGATGCATGTTGAGAAAGCTCCATTTGGTATAGCGTACAACACAAGACATTAATGAAATTAAAAAAAATATTTTTCATAAAATCTCGGGGTGTTACATTCTACCCCCCTTAAAATGAATTTCGCCCTCGAAATTCGTCGGGGTTATAAATGGTTTACTATTCGAAAGTTTCTTTGATATAAACCCACATCGTAAAAAGGAATACCAAAACATGGATTTAAAAACTAAAGTATGAAATGTAACGGTTACCCAAATTAACTCATCACTGGGTTTCCACGTAGGAGAACATAGGTGAAAATATGGATATGGAAGAAAAATCTAACCATCAGGTTCTGATGGAGAGTGGTAGAGAACATTTCTATGAAAAATCCAACAATCACAAAGCTATAGATTTGTGATGATCTAGGGTACCATCTGATTCATCGGATATAAGGGAACTAGGACAACATTTTTGGTTTTCAAGATCATCTCTCTAAAGTTGATGAATTAAAATAAATACTTACATGATTTTGGTACAATCTCACTGTTGTTCGTGAATTGAACAATTTCCACTTCATCCCTTAAAGAAATGAAGTTGAATTTGTTATTCGTGATGTGTTAGAAGATCATGTGATAGAATGATGGGTCATTCCATCTCTTTCAAACAAAAGGATAGCAAAAGTTGTAAGTCCATCTTATGATTAGATTAATCGTATATGGTTCGAAAAATGAACTTATACTTCATATATCATACCGCTTAATAAAATAAAACTAGTTTCTACTAACCAAGGACTTCTTATAGGCTAGTGGTAGGTGATAAAGGCCAGTCGCATTTCGGTTGTGGGTTCGATTCCCATAGCCTTGTCCGACGTGATGGGTTGTCGCCCGTCCCACAGGTTGTCCTTTTTCTTTAACTATATTACTATAACATCCCATCAATAATATCGGAAAAATAAATTCTATCCTTAAACAATACTAACTTATGTCCAACATAATCTATTCTAATCTTTAGGATTATCCATAATAATGCAGTCCACTCTCATAATATAGTGAAAATGATTACCAGATATTTAATACCATCGTTGATCCCCATATATCATAAGATATGTCTTGTTGGTCAAATTACAAACATGTGAATACCTTAATCATGTATTCTCTTGAAGAATGAATACCCATTGAACCTTAGTGAAAACATGAATGCAGTCAAAAGTTAACTCTTTCCACATACCAAAATCCAAAAATTCTATATACTCAAACCATGATATAACCTTCTACTTATATCAGTCATGAGCTCATGAATACGGTCAAACATTTCATTTTCTTGTTTTCCTTTCATTATGCGCATATCATCTTTTTTTCAAAAATATCTCAATCACATTACATGGTTACTGGTACCATTGAAAACCACAATATACCAATACATAAATATTCCAATATTCCACGATACTATATACAACATTATTTTGTAATCCCATTACATAAACACTTAATCATTCCACCACATTGTTTTTATATTCAACATCGCCAATAGTGATCGCATGTGACTTCCCTTTGTCCTTTGACTTAAGTGGTTGCTCATGTCGATCATCACTAACCCTTGGATTAGGGCATTTATTAGCATAATTCCCCATTTCCTTGCACTTGAAGCATTGAAGTGTAGTAGGTTCATTCTGTGTATCCCTTCCTTTGTTTGCATCAGTAGACATCTTCTTCCCATCATTGCGGCATTCAAATGCCCGATGACCTTCCTTTCCACATTTGAAACATTTACTTGTCCCTTTAAGACAATCTCCACCATGCTTCTTTCCACACTTTGAGCATAGGGAAACATTCATCTTCTTTTCACCATTATTCTGAGATTTCTCCTTGAACTCCATCTTTTGTTTCTTGTCAAAACTATGAGATGGATAAGTAACACCAACGTCCATTTCTACCTTGATAGCACAATGCATAATTTCTTCATAGCTACTGAAGTCTCTTATAGCTAATTCCCTTCAAAGATTTGGTTTTAATCCACTGAAGAATCGATCAACTTTACTTTTAGGTTGGATGATAAATCCCGATGCATACCTTTCAAGCCTTGTAAAATTCACTTCGTATATACCAACAGATTCATCATCCTTTTGCTTTAGTTCAAGAAACTCCTTCTCCATCTTTGTTCGAAGAATACGAGGGAAGTACTTATTGAAAAATAAGTTTTTGAACTCGTCCCATTCCATGGACTCAATTTCATCCCTTTGCCTCATATTCTTAATAAGATAATAAGATTCCACCATTGATCAGCATCACCATCCAAACGATACACTTCTAAGATGACGTTATCATGCTCAGAACATTGAAGAACTGAAAATATCTTTTCAGTAGTACTGATCCATTGTTCAGCAACAAGTGGATCAGAAGACCCACTGAAAGAAGGTGGACGTTGCCTCATGAAGGACTCAATAGAATATTGTTCCCTTCTCTGCTCATTTGGATGTCCAGAATGATTCATAGCTTGTGTAAGTATAGCAATAAGATTTTGCACTCCATCTCTCATAACATTTGTTTGTTCATGAGGACAATCATTGCATTCTCCATTACATTGATCAACACGGTCCTTCGGGTTCCAGCCATCATCTAAAACCCAAAAAGAATTCGTGTGAGAGGTAAAAATCATGCTAGGGAAAACAATATAATAAAGGGGGAGTAAATTAAATATCTAACATCTTAGGTTAAATTCTAAGATCGTTACCGTAATTCTAGGACTATATCCAATACATATACTTATCCTTAGGGACATCCCTAGACATACCTTAGAAATATCTCTAGGGATCTCACTAACATTTTCGCATCCTAGTTTCCAAAGGCTGACTAAACCTTTCCTCTGATACCAACTGTAGAGACCTGAAGCTTAACATACATGGAAATTACATTACTTTTTCAGAATACTTAGTACATAACAAAAACACACACACACACAAGGACCATAATAGTTTTGTGTCTTTGGAAACTGGGAAACATAAACAACTGGTTCATAAAGCGTCTACACTGTCTCCCATTTATTTCATCATATCTATAGTCCCTTTTGGCATATCTTACTTAATAACCTTCTTCCTGACCTGGGGAAAGAAAACATACAAAGGGTGAGCTCAAATTCTCAGTAAGGGTAAAGAAATGAAATATCAATCACACCATATTCATAAGAACATAACATTTTGGAAATCATAACCTTCAAAAGAGAGCATAATTTCATAACATGGGATAAATCATAGTAGTGAAATGAAATCCCAATAATCATAACATAAAACATGAAACTTTGTGGCATACACACATAATCATAGAGAATCATTTCTTATTAGTCACGACTCATTGCCAAGACTATCTTAGTGGACAAAGTCCATTTCTGAACCGAGTTCACACCTCGTTTCAGTCCTGTTTCACTGAACCGGTATAACCTACCGTTCCAGCCATGTATATCTCATGAGATATAAAATCGTTAACCAATGCATTGGATGGAGATATAGGTCCCACCCATCTCATAATGATACCATTATTATGTGTGCCACAAAATCATAAATCATACATCATTGCATAACCTATATAAATAAAATGGGATTCTTAAACAACATGACATCATAAAACAATTCATATAAGATAAAAGATTTCATAAAAATAATTCCATAACAACATAATAAAATCAATGTAATAATAGGGATAGAAATATATCCCTATATTATCTTATATGGAAAATAATTTTGATAAAACACTTGAACTCCATTCTTGAGGAAAATATCTTTTCTACTTCAAAAACATTTTTCCTTTCTTAACATGTCATACAATTTTAAACTAAAATAAGTTGATTAAAAATAAACTTGAAAACTTTTAAAGGAAACTTCTTGGAAATAAGGTTTTAAAAATCTATTCATGCCGTATAAGTTAAAAAAACATTCTTCTCGTACTTTTGTCGGAAAAGTCAAAAAGTACCTCGTATGAAAAACGACAAAAGATTCCTTTCATATCTTTTAATAAAAACTCACCGAAGGGTAAAATTGGATATAAACTATTGTATAAGGATATAAATATTACATATTGAGGAAATATGGATGTGGATTATAAAATACATCCCATTAAATACCGAAGTATAAACAATCTCGGATAAAAATGAGATTGTGATATTTCCCTTACCTTAGGTCCGATTTTCTTCGTAAGTGTCCGAACCTCCTGTATAATGATTTAAATAATGTTATTGACTTATTCCAGAATCATACATATTGTTATGATATCATATATGGTCATATTATTAGCTTCTTATTAGTAATATTTCATTACTACTTGTTATTCGGGTGTTTATTACTTTTTATTCTTATGCGTGTTTTTTCGAATAAATTCTTATTCTTCTCTTTAGGTTACAGATACCTCATTTCCAGAATGGTATTAGTGTAATATATATCATATTCATTCATTCAATTCATTTATATAATCATTATGAAATGAGAATCATGTAGAATGAATCGCATCACATCGTGGAGACGGTATTCCGTACGTACGCACGAGTGATGATATCGTTTTCTATGATCGTGGAATTGTATTGGAGTGTATGAATACTATTTGAGAATCAATATCACTTTATAATAGTCATATATAGTCATTTTTACACCATTATACCCATTCAAGTAAGGTGGTGGTGGAAAATAGATTACACCACGGCGTGGAGACGGTATTCCGTACGTACGCACGCGCGGTGATTTCTTTTTCCGTAGGATGGATAGATGGTGAAATAGGGTTGTTTCATACTTATAATAAAATATCAGTATATGAGTGATACTGATGTTATTACTTCATAATGAAACAACTAAAGAAGAAGAAGTGGAATAAGAAATAAAGATGAAAGAATCGATAACAGACATTACCTCTTCTTTGAAGTGCTTCTTTGAGACCTCCTTTTAGGGCACTAAAATAGGTCTTTGAAGAAGACCAGAAACTCTAGGATGTTTCTAGGGAAGTGGAGAGGAGAAATTGGCAGGGGTTGGCTGAGATTGAAGGCTCAATGTTGTGTGAGGAAGAGAGGGAGGAGGTGCCCTTTTATAAGGGAGGAGAGGGGCTCCTTTGGAAAACTAAAAATATTATTTTATTATAAAGTCATATTCGGTTTTAAATAGATCAAAATTGACTTATTTCGAAGCTAAGGTGGGGATGGATCGAAATCCTCTCATACAATATAATTTAGACAAGTTTAGGTTCCAATTTTAACCTTATCATTTAGATTTAACATTAAGTTAAATAATTTTACTTTTACCGTGTCTTCTTGTGTTCTTATACTATAAGGTTAATAAACTTACTATAACAAGCCAAACGAACCCCAATTTGTTTATTATTAATATATATAACCTTATCTAAGTCATTTGGCCGAACCTTATATTTTTAGGAATAAAATAACAATTAATAATATAATATTTGTTTTAAAAACTATTTTAAGTCAATTTTGACACTATTTAGTAATTGATTTTTGTAAAAATCATAACAGAATGATTAGTTCGAAAAAAGTTAATTAAATCAATACTAACATGTCATATTAACCGATAAAATTATTGGAATTCATAAAAAGTCTCAAATATATTTATTTGGGTATTTATAATATCAATTATTATAATTTTTCACTATTATGGTAATTACTGCATCATCATTGTGTCATAAATAAATTAATTTATTTAATGTCTAACAATTATAAATAAAATACCATTATGTAGGAAATCTTTTTAGCTTTCTATGAGTATTTATAGTCGAATTTATCTTATGTATAAACCTATATTAAAAATGATTTACTTATTAAACTTTGATTTTAACTATTTTAACCCTTCTTTAAATAAATTAATAATAAATGTCCTAATCTAATCCAAGTGGGCCTAAATGATCATATTTTATTCCTAAGGTTGTTTTTGGTCGAATTACATTTATCCAATAGAATTAGGACATGTGTTAGGGTAATAATAATAACATTCTTACCCTTAATTACCCTATTTACTTTTAACAGTGGTAAAAAAAAGTAAAAAGTTATTATTCACCAAAAATTATTTTCATCTCATTGAACCACATTGTACTTACTGACATCAACCGTGTCTCTTGGATTTTTGAAATTCCACTCACAGAAGCGGTGAAATTAAGTTTTATGAAAAATTCATTTTTTTTAACTACCACTTAGTGGTTTCACTATTCATCAAAAAACGAAAGTTTCCAGAAAAATACCAAAAATTAGGCCTAAGATATATTTGATATTATGAACTCAAATATGATGTCTATTTTACCAAATTCAAAACATATCAGTTGCATTAATTTATTAAAAAATTAATTCCCGTCGGCAAAACAAATAGCGTGTTCTTAAGAGATAATAACTATCAAAAGATTGACACTTGTTTATGTCTGGTTTAAATGTGAAATTACATCCAATGACCAACATTGTATTAAATTGTAAATATATATTCTAAATATACTTTAAAACCACTCAAATTAATAATTTAGCACTATTAATTATTTCGATTAAAAAGGTTGTTTTTAATTAAAATTTAGTAATTTTCACTATTCATCAGAAAATGAAAGTGAGCCGAAAAGTACCAAAATTTCACCCTAAGCTAATTTAGATATTACGAATCCAAAAATGAAGTCCATTTTGAAAAATAAAATTTACAAAATTTCAAAAAGTGGTTATTACTATTCATAACGGCTAGTTTTAATAATATTTTAATAACATATCATTATTTAGCGAAACATGGTATTACGTACAACACACGCTATCGCGGAAAGTCGCTCTTGCGTATAATGCAAGGCAAGTCAAGGATGCGTTTTGAGAAAGCTCCTTTTGGTATAGCGTACAACACAAGACATTAATGAAATTAAAAAGAATATTTTTCATAAAATCACGGGGTGTTACAAAACCATACTCAACCCAAATAAACCCTAATAAAACCTTAAAGGTAGCGACTCAACCCTAATAAAACCCTAAATATACCTACTCAACCCTAATAATCCTTAAAACACCATAATAAACCATAATAAACCCCACTAAACCCTAAAAACGCTAATATACCATTAAAATCCCTAAAACCCCTATGAAATGCTAATAAAACCTAACAAATCTTAAAAGTGCTAATAAACCTGAATAAACACTACTAAACACTAAAAAACCTTAATATACCTTCTTAAAAATTAATCAACCATAATGAAACATAATAAAGCTAAATAAATCCTAAACATACCCAAATATACCATAATATTCCATAAAATACCCTAATAAACCCAACTCAATCATAATAAAATCCCCAAAATACTTAATAAACCCTAATAAACCTTGACACACCATAATAAACCTTAATGAAATCTTAATAACCCCCAAAAAACCCTAAAAACTCTAATATACCCTTAAAAACCCTAAAAACCTAACAAACCATAATAAATGTTAATAAGACCTAAAAATACTAAAAAATGATAGTAAACCCTACAAATACCTCTAATAATAATAGTAGTAATAATGCACGTGCATGTGCATATGCATGTGTGTGGTTTACACAAGAAATCATAATGAACGTGCATGTATATATGCATGGTAATTTTCATGTGAATGATAATAAATAATAATTAATAACACACATCAAAGTGCGGGTGCATGTGCATGTGCATGTGCATTCTAATAAACAATAAATAATAAAAAAGTCCACATAAATGTGCATTTTCATGTGAATGATATAAATAATTAAAAATAACACATGTGATAATAGAATAACGCAAGTGCAGAGCATGTGCACGAGCATGAGAATAAATAATGATAACACATTTGATAATAGAATAACACAGGTGCATTGCATGTTCATGTTCATGGTAATATATAAAAAATAACAACGCACGTGCATGTGCATTTGTATTTGATGATATAAACAACAACAAAAACAAAAACAACAACAATAATAAAAATAATAGAATAATGCAAGTGCATTACATGTGCACGTTCATAGTAGTAAATAATAAATAAATAATAGTAAATAAGAACACACATGCATGTTCATGTGCCTTTACATTTTATAATAATATTAATAATACGAATAGTAATAATAATAATAATAATAACGCATGCACGTGCATGGTAATAAATAATAAATAACAACGCACATGCATGTGGATTTGCATGTGATAAGGACAATAATAATGATAATGATTATAGTAATAATAATAATAATAATAATAACTGTGAAAATAATAATTATAATAATAAAAGAATAATACAAGTGCATTGCATATGCACGTGCATGGTAATAAATAATAAATAATAACACACGTGCATCTGCATTTGCATGTGATAATAATAATAATAATAGTAGGAGTAGTAGTACTAATAATAGTAGTAGTACCAATGCATGTGATAATAGAATATTTCATGTGCATTACATGTGCACGTGCATTGTAATAAATAATAACATGCGTGCATTGCATTTTCATGTGATGATGATGATGATGATAATAATAATAATAAAATTATTATTAATAATAATAACAACGCATGTGATAATAGAATAACGCACGTGCATTGAATGTGCGTGTTTATGTATTTTCATGGGAATTTTAATGTGACGATAATAACAATAATAACAACAACAACAACAACAAAAACAACCACAATAACAATAATAACAATAAGAATAACAACGTATGTGATAATAAAATAATGTGTGTGCATTGCATGTTCACGTGCTTGGTAATAAGAAATAAATAATAATGCACGTGCATGTGCATGTGCATGTGCATGAGATGATAATAATAACAATAATAATAACAATAATAATAATAATAATAATAATAATAACAACACATTTGAAAATAGAATAACGTGCGTGCATTGCCTGTGCAGTGCATGATAATAAATAATAACTCATAGCGCACGTGGTAATAATAATAACAATAATAGTAAAATTAATAATAATAGCGCATGTGATAATAGAATAATGCACATGTATTGAATGTGTGCGTGTATGGTAATAAATAATAATGCACGGGCATTTGCATTTTCATTTGATGATATTAACAATAATAACAATAATAGTAATAATAATAATAACAATAAAAATGCATGTGATAATAGAATAATGTAAGTGCATTACGTGTGCACTTGCATGGTAATAAATAATAACGGGCGTACATGTGCATTTGCATGTGATGATGATAATAATAATAATAACAATAATAATAGTAATAATAATAATTACAACAACAACATCAACATATGCACGTCAATCGAAATAAATAATAAATAATAAATAATAACGCATGTGCATCAGCATTTGCACATGAAACCCACTACTAAACCCTAACAAAACCTAACAATCCCTAACAACCACTAATAACCCCTAAGAACCACTAATAAACCCAAATAACACCTAAAACACACAATTAAACCCTGAAACGCTAATAAACACATATAAATCACAATAACCTGTAATAATCCCTAAAAATCCTATTAGACTCTAATAAAAGATACAAAATCCCTAATACCCCTAATATTAAATAAAAAACTATTGAACCATAATATATCCCTATAAACTCTAAAAACCCTAACAACCCCGACAAAAAACTACAAAACCCACCAAATAAGAGCCTACAAAACACTACAACTAACTAATAAACCCTAACAAACCCTAATAACCCCATAATTAATCGTAACAAACCCAAAAAAACCAAATAAATCATAATAAACTGAAACAAATCATAACAAACCCCTGATAAACTACAATAAACCCTAACAAATCATAATAAACCCTAATAAATCGTAATAAACCCAAATACACGTTAATAAAACCTAATAAATAAAATAAACCCTTAGAGACCCTAATAAATCCTAAATAACCCAAAACAAGGTTGATAAAGCCAGAAAAAGCTATTAATGCCTAAAAAATCCCAATAAAACCCTAATATACATTAAAAAATGCTAATAAACCGTAACAAATCCTAAAGAACACTAAGAAACCCTAAAGTACCCTAATAAATCCTAAAGAACCACAATAAACTCTAATGAACACTAAAAAATCCTAAAGAACCAAAAAAAATGCTAAAACACATTACATATACCCTAAAAATTGCTATAATACCCAAACAAACCCTAAAACACACTAAAAAACCCTAACAACCCCTATCAATCTCTAAAAACAAATAAAACCATAAAAACCCCAAAAAACCATTGAAAACCCATCAAATACCATAAAAACCATAAACACCCGTTAACAACCCTTAAAAACTCTAAAAACCATGACAAACCATAAACAGCCATTAAAACCCTAAAAGGCAACAAATAGATACGTAAACCCAAAAAATGCTACATAAACCATAAAAATGCAACATAAACCCTAAAAATGCAACATAAACCCTAAAAATGCAACATAAACCCAAAAAATGCAATATAAACCCCAAAATGATACATAATCCCAAAAATCACTACATAAACCCTAGAACCGTAACATAAACCCAAATCAACACTACAGAAACATTACAAAACGCTAAATAAAACCTAAAAACACAACATAAACCCTAAAAACACTACTTGAACCCTAAAACGTTACACAAACCCTAAAAATGCAACATAAATGCTACATCACCCCTAAAAACTCTAAATAAACCTAGAAAACGCAACATAAACCCTATAAAATGCCACACGCTACATAAACCCTAAACACGCTACATAAACCCTAAAAACGTTACATAAAGCCTAAACAATGATACATAAAACCTAAAAACGCAAACTAAACCCTAAAAGTGCTACATAAACACTAAAAATGCAACATAAACTCAAACAACCCTACACAATCACTAAAAAATGCTACAAAACCCTAAAGATGCTTCAAAACCCTCAAAAATATTAAACCCTAATATACCATAATATAAAAAAATAAACCCTAATAATCCCCTAATAAACTCTAATAATCCCTAAAAACACCTTATAATCCCTTAAAACCCTAAGAGACTCTACTCAACCCTAATAAAACCGTAAAAATACCTAATAACCCCTAATAAATGATAATAAAACCTAATAAACCCTAAAAACACATTAAGAAAACCTAAACAACCACAACCAACCTAATAGACACTAATAAACAATAATAAAGCATAATAAACCCCAAACAAACCATAAAAATCCCTAATAAACCATAAATAAATTCAAATAAACTCTACTCGACCCTAACAAACCTTAACACACCATAATGACCCCTAATAAAACCCTCTAAAACCCTAATAAATAAAACAAACTCTAGTATACCTTAAAAAATCCCTAGAAACCCTGATAAACTATAATATATCCTAATAAACCCTAAAAAGCTCACAAAAAATAAACAAATTATCACAAATAATAAAAACACGGTATATTACCTAAAAAGACCTAAAAACACTAATATTACCTAAAAAAGAAAAAAACGCTAATATACCTTAAAAATCCCTAGAAACCATAATAAACAATAATAAACTCTATTATAACCTAAGAAACCCTAAAAACGCTCACAAACAAAAACAAAACGCTCACACACAATAACAAATGCTATATTATCTAAAAAGACTTAACAAATGCTAATATATCCTCACAAAACATAAAAACTAATAAACCCCTAACAAACCCTAATAAACCATAAAAATATAAAATAAACCCTAATAAAAACTAATAAACCATAATAAAACCATAATAATACACTTAAAATACATTCTCAACGCTAATAAACCATTCCACACCATAATAAAACCTAATAAAACCCAACTAAAACCCAATAAACAAAAAAACGAAAACAAACCATTAAAAAGACCAAGAAACCCTAATTAACCATATTAAATTATAATAAAACCTAATAAACCATACAAAATGCTCACAAACACTAAAAACATGCTAATAAAACCTAAAAATTCCTAACAAGCCCTCATATATATTAAAAAAAACTTAAAAACACTCATAAACCCTAATAAAAACACTAACAAACCCTAGTAAACCCTAAAAATCCCTAACAAACCCAAATAAATACTACTCAACCCTAATAAACCCAAATAAAACCCTAAAGATACCTACTCACCCCTAATAAAACCCTAAAAATAACTACTCAACCCTAATAAACCTCAACACACTATAATAAACCAAAATAAACCCCACTAAACCCTAAAAAACGCAAATATACCATTAAAAAGCCCTATAACCCCTAATAAATGCTAATAAAACCTAACAAAGCTTAAAATCAGTATGAAACCCTAATAAACACTACTAAAGCCTAAAAGACCCTAATATACCCTCTTAAAAATTAATAAACCAAAATGAATGATAATAAACCCTAATAAATTCTAAACATGCCCAAATATACCATAATATACCATAATATACCATAATATACCCAACTAAATCCTAATAAAACCCAAAAAATCCTAATAACCCCCACCAAACCCTAAAAATGATAATATACCATTAAAAACCCTAAAAACCTAACAAACCATAATAAATGTTAATGACACCAAAAAATTCTAAAAAATGATAGTAAACCCTAAAAATACCTCTAATAATAATAATAGTAACAACACATGTGCATGTGCATATGCATGTGCATGGTTTAAATGATAAATCACAACGCACCTGCAAATGCGTATACCTGTTCATTTGCATGTGAATTATAATAAATTATAAATTATAAATAATAACGCATCTGAATTTAATGTGTATGTGCATGTGCATGTGAATGATAATAGATAATAAATAATAACGCACATCCAAGTGATTGGTAATAAACAATAAATAATAACCAAGTCCACATGAATGTGCATTTGCATATGAATGATAATAAATTATAAATAATAACACATGTGATAATAGAATAATGCACGCGCATTGCGTGTGCACGTGCCTAAGAATAAATAATAATAACACATGTGATAATTGAATAATGCAAGTGCATTGCATTTTCATTTTCATGATAATAAATAATATGTAATAACGCACGTGCATTTGCATTTACATGTAATGATAATGAAAATGACGCATGCACGTTCATGGTAATAAATAATAAATAACAATGCACTTGCATGTGCATTTGTATTTGATGATAGAAATAAAAATAATAATAATAATAATAATAGAATAACGCAAGTGCATTTCATTTGCACGTGCATAGTAGTAAATAATAAATAAATAATAATAAATAAGAACACACATGCATGAGCATGTCCATTTACATTTGATGATAATATTAATAATACTAATTGTAATAATAATAATAATAACGCATGCACGTGCATGATAGTAAATTATAAATAACAATGCACGTACATGTGAATTTTCATGTGATAATGATAATAATAATGATAATGATAATAACAATAACAATAACAATAATAATAATAATTGTGATAATAATAATAATAATAAAATAATAATAAAGGTGCATTGCATATGCACGTGCATAGTAATAAATAATAAATAATAATGCACGTGCATCTACATTTGCATGTGATGATAGTAATAATAACAGTAGTAGTAATAATAGTAGTAGTATTGGTGACAATATTAGTAGTACCAATGCATGTGATAATAGAATATTGCATGTGAATTATGTGTGCACGTGCATCGTAATAAATAATAACACCCGTGCATTGCATTTGCATGTGATGATGATGATGATAATAATAATATTATTATTATTATTATATTTAATTACAACGCATGTGATAATAGAATAACGCACGTGCATTGAATTTGCGTGTATGTGCATTAGCATGCGCATTTGCATGTGATTCCAATAACAATAACAACAATAACAACAACAACAACAACCACAATAATAATAATAACAATAATAATAACAACGCATGTGATAATAAAATAACATGTTTGCATTGCATGTGCACGTGTATGGTAATAAAAATATAATAACAATGCATGTGCATGTGCATGTGCATGCGAATGTGGATGAGATGACGTTAATAATAATAATAATATTAATAACAGTAATAATAAGTTATAGTTGTTTAAAAAAACCGTATACAAGACAAAAATGATTGGAATGGGGTCTCGAAAAACTTAACAAATCACATAGTCATTTAAAAAAGGCATTACATCTTCATCGACTGTCCATTTCCACTCCATGAATAGTCAAACAGAATCTTATGAAATGAACTACGATAAAAACAGGTACCGAAGGCAGAACAGATACACAGATCAGAAGTTATGACCATTTTAAGAAAAATTTGACAGGGATCTTTACAAGGAAATGGAGTTTTGGAGGCCTTCTGATGGGTTTCTGGGATTTTAGGGTCTCAAATAAGACATTAACTATGTTCATGTCATCCTTCTGTGTAGATCTCTTCGTTACTTTCAATTTGATATATGGTAGAGCTCAAACAGACAACCGGAGAGAAAGTTATGACCGTTTGAAGTTTGTCTTTTTTTGGAGTGGTATAACTAATATATATTTTATTTCTTTGATCTTCACAAATTTTCTACTAAACTTGGTCCTCACTCATCTCACGAGCTTTGATTTGAGTATTCACATCACTCAAATTGACACCCGAAGGAGAAGTTATGCCTATTTTAGTGAGTTATGGGTTTCTTAGGTTTTTAGGCGGTATGAGAGTTGCTCAATTTAAAATGACAATAACTACTGCTACATGTGTTCATTTTGGCTCTACCACATATCAAATTGAATATTGCGAAAAGGTACACACTCTGGTAACTAATGGAACCCTTTATGACATTCTTCAACCCCCCAAAAGACCCAAAATCCTTTTGGATGGTCAAAAGATTGACTTCTGGTGTCTCTTTTGCAATAAATTCTTCTATGTATGTCTATTTTGCCTCTACCACATATCAAATCAAATCTTGCGACAAGACATACACTCCTATAACCACGGAAACGCCTTCTCAAATCCTTGAAGGCCCAAAATGGTACTTAATCCCTTCAAAAATCATAACTTCTACTCCGGGATTCCGTTTTTCCTCTACCATATATCAGATTGAAGATTTCGACTACATCTACACATTTGTGACCAATAGGAACACCTTATCATGTTCATGAAGTCCCAAAAGGCCCTTAAGACCTCCAAATGACCATAACTTCTGCTCAAGGTGTCTGTTTCACCTCTACCACATAACAAATTGAAGCTTGCGACTAGATCTACAGATATGTTACAACAATGAACAACTAAATAACCCTAACAAAACATGAATAACCCCATAAACACTAAAAACCATTAAAAACCATAAAAACCCTAACAAACCCTATCAAACCCCAAAAACCCTTAAAAACATAACAAACCCTAGAAACCCTATCAAACCCCATAAAACCCTTAAAAATATAACAAACACTAAAAACCCTAACAATCCCTCACAAACCCTAATAAACACTAAGAAATCCCAATAAACCAAAAAAACCTGAATAAATCCTAAAAAACTTCTAAGAAACCATAATAAACCCTAACAAAACCATAAAAACCCTAAAAAACCCTAAGCAAACCTCTGAAATACTAACACACCCTTAGAAACCCTAACACACCCTTAGAAACCCTAACACACACTTAGAAACCCTAGCATGCCCTTAGAAACCCCAACACACCCATAGAAACCCCAACACAACCGTAGAAACCCTTAAAAACCATATCACACCCATAGAAACCCTAACCTGTGCATAAAAACCATAACCCACCCTTAGAAACCCTAACACGCCCTTAGAAACCCTAACAAACCCTTAGACACCCTAAATCCCTCTAATAAGAACTAATAAATCCTAAGAAACCCTACCAACCAATAATAAACCATAATAAACCCTAATAAACCCTAAAGCACACTAGTAAACCCTAATAAACACTAATAAATTGTAATAAACCCTAAAAACACTATTAAACCCCAATAAAAGCTACATAATACCTAAAACCCAAATATACAACAAAAATGCTATTAAACCTTTCAAAATGCAAATATTCACAAAAAACCCTAACGAACCTGGCAAAACCTGACAAAACCATAAAAAAACTAAAAACCCAAGAACCCCAAAAAACCCAAAAAAACCCTAAAAACCCTAAAAATCATAAAATGCCTAAAAACCCTAAAACCCCTAAAACCCCTAAAAACAAGAAAAAACCGATCAAACCTGAAAACATACCTAAAACCCCTAAAAAACCGCAAAAAAATCTCAAAAAACCTAAAAAACAGATAAAAACCAAATTAAACCCTAAAAATGATAAAAAAAACCATAAAACCCCTAAAAATTCCTAACAAAAACCTAACCAACCCTATGAATCATTCAAAAACCCTAAAACCCCCTAACAAACCTTAAAAACCTTAATAGAAACCCTAATAAACCATAAAGAAACCTAAAGAACCCTAAAAAATCCTAAAGAACCACTAAAACAACTAACAACGCTACATAAACCCTAACAATTGCTATAAAAAACCGAAAAATGATTCAAAACTGACAAAAAGCAACGAAACCCCAAAAAACGCTAAAATAACCATAACAAAGCCTAAAAAATCCAAACACACCCAATAACCCAAAAAATCATAAAACCCCAAACAACTCAAACAAACCGTAACAAACCCTAAAAACCCAAACAAAACCTAACAAGCCCTAAAAACCACTAATAACCCCTAAGAACTACTAATAAACACAAATAACCCCTAAAACCCACTATTAAACCCTAAAAAGCCTAAAAACACTAATAAATCTTTATAACATGTTATAAACCCTACCAAACTCTATTAGACCCTAATAAACACTACAAATTCCCTAAAACCCCTAATATAAAATATAAAACACAATTAAACCATAATAAACGCTAATAATCACTAAAAACCCTGACAAACCCGACAAAATGCAACAAAAACCTCCAAATAATAGCCTACAAAACCCTACAACCCACTAAGAAACCCTAAAAATCCTAAAAACCCCAAAATAAATCGTAACAAACCCTAACTACCCCAAATAAATCGTAACAAATACTAACTACGCCAAATAAATCATAACAAACTGAAATAGACCATAACAAACCCCTAATAAAGAGCACTAAACCCTAACAAATCATAATAAACCAAAATAAATCGTAACAAACCCAAATACACATTATTAAACCCTAATAAATAAAATAATCCCTAATAAACTCTAGTAAATACTAAATAACCCTAAAAAGGTTGATAAACCCTTGAAAAAGATATTAAAGCCTAAAAAAGCCCAATAAAATCCTAATATACAATAAAAAAGCTAATAAACTGTTACAAATCCTAAAGAACACTAATAAACCCTAAAAAACCATATTAAACTCTAAAGAACACTAAAAAACCCGAAAAACCCAAATAATGCTAAAACACATTATATAAAGATTAAAAACCACTACAATACCCAAAAAAACCCTAAAACACACTAAAATCCCTAACAACCACTATTAATCCCAAAAAAACAAATAAACCCATAACCCCCCCCCCTAAAAAACCATTAAAAACCATCAGATACCATAAAAAATCATAAACACCAGTTAAATTCCATTAAACCCCCTAAAAAACTACAAATCATATACAACCATTAAAGCCCTTAAAAGGGATTCAAATAGATACATAAACCCTAAAAACATTACATAAACCCTTAAAAATAAAAAAAACCCTAAAACGCAACATAAAGCAAAAAACGCAACATAGACCCGAAAAATGCTACGTAAACCCTAAAAGCACTTCCTAAACCATAGAACTGTAACATAAACCATAAAAAACACAACATAAACCCTAAAAAACGCAACATAGACATTAAAAAGCACTACATAAAACCTAAAAACACAATATAGACCCTAAAAACACTACATGATCACTAAAAGAATTACATAAACCCTAAAAAATGCAACATAAACACTACATCACCCCTCAAAATGCAACAAATACCCAAAAAACACAACATAAACCCTAAAAAATTCTACATAAAACCTAAACCCCAAACACGCTACATAAACCCACGAAACGTTACATAAACCCTAAAAATGATACATAAAATATAAAACTGCTAACTAAACCCTAAAAACGCTACAAAAACACAAAAAATGTTACATAAATTCTAACAACGCTACAAAAACCCTAAAAAATGCTAGAAAAACACTAAAGATGCTTTAAAACCCTCAAAAATATTAAACCCTAATATACCATAATATAAAAAATTACACCATAATAAACCCCTAATAAACTCGAATAATCTATAAAACAACTTATAATCCCTAAAACACTAATAAACTCTACTCAACCCTAATAAAACCCCATAAATACCTAATAAACCATAAAAAATGATAATAAAACCTAATAAACCCTAAAAACACGTTAAGAAAACCTAGAAAACCCTATCCAACCCTAATAGACACTAATAAACACTAATAAACCCTAATAAACCCAAAAAACCCCTAAAACTCCCTAATAAACCATAAATAAAGCCAAATAAACCCTACTCAACCATAACAAACATTAACAATCCATAATACCCCCTAATAAAACCGTACAAGGTGAGTATGGACTGAATCGTCGGGGCGCTCCCCTCTCGGGAGTGCCC
Source organism: Viscum album (assembly GCA_963277665.1). Classification (NCBI taxonomy): domain Eukaryota; kingdom Viridiplantae; phylum Streptophyta; class Magnoliopsida; order Santalales; family Viscaceae; genus Viscum; species Viscum album. The sequence goes on from CAUJRU010000007.1 coordinate 4,883,023, forward strand.
CCCCTGACCTCCTAACATTTTCTCTCCTCTACGGTGACCTCCCAGTGTTCTATTTCCTCTGCATTGTTCTCTAGAGTGTTCTCCCTGGTTCCTGGGTTTCATCCTTTCTCGGTGGTGGATCTCTCCACCCCCATTTTCCTCTAGTTTTCTCTCTAGAGCATCCTCCTTTCTCCTAGGGTTCCATCTCCAAGTAGGTTATACATAGGGTTCCATCCCCATTTTGGTTCCTTCCGTGTTCCTTCTTCTAATTGGGTTTCAGTTCTTCCCCAGCCTCCCCACCTCACTCTGACCTCACGTTCCAACGCTCCTCTCTAGGTCAGACATGGAGCGACGGATTCTTAAAGGTTTTGGGCTTCTTGGTTCGTCGACCATGGGGATTTCCGTCCCCTTTCATTTTATCCCTGTTTTTCTCTTTCCCATTTCCCTTCTCCATTTTTCACTGTTTGAGTCGCCCTGGTCTCTGTACTCGGATGGAGTTTCTACGTCAGTGTTTTTCAGTGAGGTTGTGGGTGCCTTACCGGCTTTGGCCTGCTTTGGTGGTCTCTTCCATTGTACTACCTTTGGCCTCCAGTCCCTCCTCTACCTTCCAGGTCGGTAGGGTGTGTTGGGATATAGGGCCCTTTGGGTCGTGTGTTGTGATGGGAAGGATGTCCGAGGTGGCTCGGCCGGTTCAGGCATTGGGTGTAATTTTTCCAAGTTTCCTGCTCAACAGGCAACTTTGTGGATCTCTTTAGTGTCTTGGTGTCGGTTTCTTCCTAGTGGTACCGGTGGCGTGATGTGGATGTCTGCGGTGAGCTATCTTTGGGCGGTCTGCTGGTTTTGTGTTCCATGCTGGTTTGGTGGGTTCCAAAAGTTGACATCGCTGGCGTTTTGTTGGTTTGGGGTTGAGGCGATCGGCTCTTCAACGCTTGCTGTCCGTGGAGGTTCTCTGTCCAGCTTGTGCTTTCGGTCGCCTTGGTGGTACACTGACTCTGCCTTTTCAACAACAATGAGACTTCCCGATGGTGAGGATGCTGGTTTTCTCAATTGGGATGTATCTCTGGTTCTCGTAGGTTACGATGACATATTGTGTGATGACGGTGGTGATGGCGGTGATGCTACATTGGCGATGACGTTGTTAGGGTGGCAATGTGATTATGGAAACTAGATGGCATGGATGGCTTGATATGATGGTCGTTTGAAATTGAAATTTTGAAAATTTTCATCTAGAGTGGTTTTTGGCTCGTACGTGATGCTACTGGCTGGTTCGTGGGAGGTGTCAGGATGGTATTGTTGTTTGAAATTTTTTAATTTTGAAATATGTATGGTGAAATTTTCATTTCGAAGGTTGTGTATTATGCTACGTGAATTTTGCTGTTTGGTTCCCACTATTCCTCAAAGTGGCCTTTTAATAAAATAAAAAATTAATTTGGAGGAAAACCATACAAAACCCTAATAAAGAAAAAAATGGTAGTATACCTTAAAAATCCCTAGAAACACTGATAAACTCTAATATAACCTAATAAACCCTAAAAATGCACACAAATAACAAAAAATGATCGAAAACAATAAAAACATGTTATATTACCTTAAAAGACCTAAAAACACTAATATAACCTAATAAAGACAAAAAATTCTAGTATACCTTAAATATCCCTAGAAACCCTAATAAACCATAATAAACTCTAATATAACCTAAGAAAACCTAAAAACGCTCACAAACAAAAACAAAATGCTCACAAAAAACAAAAATAAGCTATATTATCTAAAAAGACCTAACAAACCCTAATATAACCCAATAAAACAAGAAAACATATAAACCACTAAAAATCCCTAATAAACCCTAAAAATCCATAATAAACCCTAATAAAAACTAATAAACCCTAATAAAACCATAATAAAACCTTAAAAATACCTTCTCAACCCTAATAAACCTTGACACAGCATAACAAAACCAAATAAAACCCAACTAAACCCCAATAAACAAAAAAACGCAAACAAACCACTAAAAATCCCTAGAAACACAAATAAACCATAATAAATTCAAATAAAAGCTAATAAACCATTAAAAATGATCCCAAACACTAAAAACGCGCTAATAAAACCTAAAAAGTCATAACAACCCCTCAAATATATTAACAAAAAGATAAAAACCACTCATATATCCTAATAAAAACACTAATATACCCTAGTAAACCCTAAAAATCCCTAACAAACCCTAATAAACTATACTCAACCCTAATAAACCCAATTAAAACATTAAATATACCGACTCAACCCTAATAAAACCCTAAAAATATCTACGCAACCTTAATAAACCATAACACAACGTAATAAACCATAATAAACCCCTATAAATCCTAAAAAATAGAAATATACCATTAAAAAACCCTAAAACCCCTAAAAATTCTAATAAAACATAAAAGAGATTAATTGCGCTAATAAACCCAAATAAACACTACTAAAGACTAAACACCCTTATATACCCTCTTAAAATTTAATAAACCATAATGAACCATAATAAACCCTAATAAATCATAAACATACCCAAATATACAATTATATTCCCTAATAAACCCAACTCAATCCTAATAAAACACTAAAAATACCTAAGAAACCCTAATAAACCTTGACACCCTATAATAATCAGTAATAAAATCATAATAACCACCACCAAACCCTAAAAAAAACTAATATACCATTAAAAAAGCCTAAAACCCTATCAAACCATAATAAATGTTAATAACACCAAAAAATCCTAAAAAATGATAGTAAACCCTAAAAATACCTCAAATAATAAAAGTAGTAATAATGCACATGGATGTGCATATGCATTCCCATGGTTTAAATAATAAATCATAACGCACGTGCATGTGCATATGCTTGCGCATATGCATGTGAATGATAATAAATAATAAATTATAAATAATAATGCATGTGAATTGCATGTGTTGTTGCATGTGCATGTGAATGATAATAAATAATAAATAATTACGCACATACAAGAGCATGTGCCTATGCATGTGCATGTGCATGTGCATGTGCATGGAAATAAACAATAAATAATAACAATGTCCACATGAATGTGAATTTGCATGTGAAGGATAATAGATAATAATTAATAAGACATGTGATAACAGAATACCGCATGTGCATTGCGTCTGTGCGTGCATTAGAATAATAATAATAACACATGTGATAATAGAATAATACAAGTGCATTGCATTTTTCATGTGCATGATAATAAATAATATATAATAATGCACGTGCATATGCGTTTACATGTAATGATAATGATAATGATGCATGCACGTGCATGGTAATAAATAATAAATAAGAACGTATGTGCATGTGCATTCGTATTTGATGATACAAACAACAACAACAACAACAACAAAAATAATAGTTATAATAATAATAATAATAATAATAATAATAATAATAATAATAATAATAATATAATAACGCAAGTGCATTTCGTGTGAACATGCATAGTAGTAAATAGGAAATAAATAATAATAAATAAGAACACACATGCATGTGCATGTGCATTTACATTTGATGATAATATTAATAATACTAATTGTAATAATAATAATAATAATGCATGCACATGAAGTGTAATAAATAATAAATAACAACGCACATGCATATGCATTTTCATGTGATAATGATAATAATAATGATAATGATAAAAATAATAAAAATAATAATAATATAAACGGTGATAATAAAAATAATAATAATACAAGTGCATTGCATATGCACGTACATGGTAATAAATAATAAATAATAATGCACGTGCATCTACATTTTCATGTGATGATAGTAATAACAACAACATTGGTAATAATAATAGTAGTAGTGGTGATAATAGTAGTAGTACTAATGCATATGATAATAGAATATTGCATGTGCATTACATGTGCATGTGTATGGTAATAAATAATAACTCTCGGGCGTTACGTTTGCATGTGATGATGATGATGATGATAATAATATTATTAAAATTAATATTAATAATAACAATGCATGTGATGATATAATAACGCACGTTCATTGAATGTGTGTGTATATGCATTTCGATGTGCATATTCATGTGATGATAATAGCAATAACAACAGCAAAAAACAACCACAATTATAATAAGAACAATTATAATAACAATGAATGTGATAATAAAATAGCGTGTGTGCATTTCATGTGCATGTGCAAGGTAATAAAAATATGATAATAACACACGTGCATGTGACTGTGCATTCGTATGATATGGTTAATATAATAATATTAATAATAGTAATAATAAGTTATAGTTGTTTGAAAAAACAGAAAAAATGACAAATGTGCTAGAAATGGTGTCTCGAAAAGCCTAAAAAATAATAGAGTCATTAAAAAAGGCATAACTTCTTCTTCAGGTGTCCATTTCTGCCACATGAATAGTCAAACTAAATCTCATGGAATGAACTACGGTAAAAACAGGTGTTGGAGGACGAACAGACACACATATCAGAAGTTATGACCATTTTAAGAAACATTTGACAGGGATGCGGACACCGAAATGGAGTTTTAGAGGCTATCTGATGGGTTTTTTGGATTTTAGAGTCCCAAAAAAGAATTGAATTTTTTTAATGTTTTCCTTTTTGGTATAAATCTTCACTGCCTTCGATTTGATATGTTGTAGTGCTCAAACGGACAAACGAAGTGAAAGTTATGGCTGTTTGAAGTTAGACTTTTTTTGGAGTGGTATAACTAATATATCTTCTATTTCCTTGATCTTGTCACAGTTTTGATTAGAACTTGTCCTCACTCATCTCATGAGCTCTGATTTTACTAGTCACAATTCTCAAATGGACTCTTGAAGGAGAAGTTATGTTTATTTTAGTGAGTTGGGGGTTTCTTAGGTTTTTAGGCGCTAGGAGGGTTGCTCAATTTAAAATGACAATAACTTCTGCTACGTGTGTTCATTTTGGCTCTACAAAATATGAAATCGAATATTGTGAAATGATACACACTCTGGTAACCACTCAAACTCTTTTTGACATTATTCAACCCCAAAAATGACCAACAATCTCTTTGGATGGTCAAAAGATTGGCTTCTGGTGTCCATTTTGCAATAACTTCTTCTATGGGTGTCCGTTTTTCCTCTACCACATATCATATCAAATCTTGAGGCTAGACCTACACTCCTGTAACCACTGAAGCACCTTCTCACATCCTTGAATGCCCAAAAAGGTACTTAAACCTTCCAAAATACCATAACTTCTACTCCAGGAGCCCGTTTTGCCTCTACCATATATCAAATCGAATTTTTCGACTAGATATACACATCTGTGACCAATATGAACACCTTATCACATTCATAAAGACCCCAAATGTCCTTTAGTCCTCCAAATGACTATAACTTCTGCTCTAGGTTTCCGTTTCACCTCTTCCACATATCAAATTGAAGTGTGTGACTAACTCTACACATATGTGACAACCATGAACAACAAAATAACCCTAAAAACCCATGAATAAACCCATAAACACTAAAACTTATTAAAAACCATGCAAAACCCAAAAAAACCCTAAAAAACACTAATAATCCCTAAAAAACCCTAACAAACCCTAATAAACCCTAACAAACCCTAACAAACCACAAAAAACCCTAAAAACATAATAAACCCTAAAATCCCTAACAAACCCTAACAAGCCCTAACAAACCCTAAAAATCACTAAGAAACCCCAATAAAGACAAAAAACCCGAAGAAACCCTAAAAAAACCTATGAAACCACAGGAAATCCAAACATAACCCTAAAACTAAAAAAACCCTAAGCAAACCTAAAAAACACTAACACGCCCTTAAAAACCCTAACACACCCTTAAAAACCCTAACACACACTTAAAACACCTATCACTCCATTAGAAACCCCAACACACCCATAGAAACCCTAAAAAACCTTAAAAATCCTTAGAAACTATAACACACCCTCAGAAACCCTAACAGACCCTTAGAAACCCTAACAGATTCTTAGACACCCTAAATCACTCTAATAAGAACTAATAAATCCAAACCAACCCTACCAACCAATAATAAAGCATAATAAACATTAATAAACCCTAAAGCCCACTACTAAACACTAGTAAACACTAATAAATCGTAATAAAGCCTAAAAACCCTATTAGACCACAATAAAAGCTACAAAATACCTAAAAACCCAAATATACAACAAAAACGCTATTAATCCATTCAAAATGAAAATATTCCCAAAAAAACCCTAATAAACAAAATAAACACTAAAAAACCCTAATAAATCCTAAATAACCCTAAAAAAGATTGATAAACCCTAGAAAAAGCTATTAATGCCTTCAAAAGCCCAATAAAACACTAATATACAATAAAAAATGCTAATAAACTGTAACAAATTCTAAAGAACACTAATAAACACTAAAGAACCCTAATAAACCCCAAAGAACCATACTAATCTCTAAAGAACACTATAAAACCCTAAAGAACCCAAAAATAATGCTAAAACAGATTATATAAACCCTAAAATATACTACAATACCCAAACAAACCCTAAAACACACTAAAAAAATCCTAACAAAACCAATCAATCCCAAAAAAAACAAATAAACCCATAAACCCCCCCCCCAAAAAAAACCATTAAAAAGCCATCAGATACCATAAAAACCCATAAAAACCCGTTAAAAACCCTTAAAAACCATAAAAAACACTACAACCCATAAACAACCATTAAAACCCTAAAAGGGCTTCAAATAGATACACAAACCCTAAAAACATTACATAAACCATAAAAAATGCAACAAAAACCCTAAAAACGCACCATAAACCAAAAAATCCATCCTAAACCCAAAAAATGCTACATAACCCCTAAAATCACTACATAAACTCTAGAACTATAACATAAACCCTAAAAACACAACATAAACCCTAAAAAACTAAATATAAACTATAAAAAACACTACATAAAACCTAAAAACACAATATAAACACTAAAAACACTCTATGAACCCTAAACACATTACATAAACCCTAAAAAATGCAACATAAATACTACATCACCCTTAAAAACGCTACATAAACCCAGAAAACCCAACATAAACCGTAAAAAATGCTACATAAAACCTAAACCCTAAACACACTACATAAACCCAAAAAACATTACATAAACACTAAAAATGATACATAAAACCTAAAACTGCTAACTAAACCCTAAAAATACAACATAAACACTAACAATTCTATATAAACTCTAACAATGCTATATAAACAGTAAAAAATGCTACAAAAACCCTAAAGACGCTTGAAAACCCTCATAAATATTAAACCCTAATATACCATAATATAAATAACTAAACCCTAATAAACCCCTAAAAACTCTAATAATCCCTAACAACACCTTATAATCCCTAAAATCCTATGAAACTCTACTCAAACCATATAAAACCCCAAAAATACCTAATAAACCCTAATAAATGATAAGAAAACCTAATAAACCCTAAAAACACGTTAAGAAAACCTAAACAACCCTACCCAAACCTAATAGAAACTAATAAACACTAATAAACCCTAATAAACCCCAAACAAACCCTAAAAACCCCAATACACCATAAAAATCCAAATAAACCCTACTCAACCCTAACAAACCTTAACACACAATAATAACCCCTAATAAAACCCTACAAAAACCCTTAATAATGAAAAAATTCTAGTATACCTTAAAAAATCCCTAGAAACACTGATAAACTCTAATATAACCTAATAAACCCTAAAAATGCTCACAAACAATAAAAAACGATCACAAAAAATAAAAATGTGATATATTACCTAAAAAGACCTAAAAACACTAATATAACCTAATAAAGACAAAAAAAATGCTAATATAACATAAAAATCCATAAAAACCCTAATAAACAAGAATAAACTCTAATATAACCAAAGAAACCCTAAAACACTCACAAACAAAAACAAAATGATCACAAACAATAAAAACATGCTATATTATCTAAAAATACCAAACAAACACTAATATAACCTAATAAAAAATACTCATAAACCCCTAACAAACCCTGAAAAACCCTAAAAATCCCTAATAACCCCTAATAAAAATAAATAAACCCTAATAAAACCCAAAAAATAACTTCTCGACCCTAATAAACCTTGACACACCATAAAAAACCTAATAAAACCCAACTAAATCCCAACAAACAAAAAAATGCAAACAAACCATTAAAAATTCCAAAAAACCCTAATAAACAATAATAAATTCAAATAAAAGCTAATAAACCATAAAAAATGCTCACAAACACTAAAAACACACTAATAAAACCTAAAAAGTAATAACGACTCCTCATATATATTAACAAAAACTAAAAAACACTCATATACCCTAATAAAAACACTAACAAACCTAGTAAACCATAAAAATCCCGAACAAACCCTAATAAACTGTACTCAACCCTAATAAACCCTAATAAAACCACAATGGTACCAACTCAACCCTAATAAAACCCTAAAAATACCAACTCAGCCCTAATAAACCTTAACACACCATAATAAACAATATTAAACCCCATTAAACCCTAAAAAATGCAAATATATAATTAAAAATCCCTAAAACCCCTAATAAATGCTAATAAACCATATCAAAGCTTAAAAGTGCTAATAAACCCGAATAAACACTACTAAACACTAAAAAAACCAAAATATACCCTCTTAAAATTTAATAAACCATAATGAACCATAATAAACCCTAATAAATCCTTAACATACCCAAATATATTATAATACATCATAATATACCCTAATAAACCCAACTCAATCCTAATAAAACCCTAAAAATACCTAATAAACCCTAATAAACACTGACACACTCTAATAAACCCTAATAAAACCCTAATAACCCCCACCAAACCATAAAACTTCTAATATACCATTAAAAACCCTTAAAACCCTAAAAAATCATAATAAAATATAATAACACCTAAAAATCCTAAATAATGATTGTAAACCCTAAAAATACCTCTAATAATAATAGTAGTAATAACTCACATGCATGTTTATATGCATGCGCATGGTTTAAATAGTAAATCATAACGCACGTGCATGTGCATATGCATTCACATTTGCATGTGAATGATAACAAATATTAAATAATAAATAATAATATATGTGAAATGCATGTGTATGTGCATGTGCATGTGAATGATAATAAATAATAAATAATAACGCACATCCAAGTGCATGTGCATGGTAATAAACAATAAATAATAACAAAGTCCGCATGAATGTGCATTTGCATGAGAATGATAATAAATAATAAATAATAACACATGTGATAATAGAATAACACAAGTGCATTGCATGTGCACGTGCATGAGAATAAATAATAAAAACACATGTGATAATAGAATAACGCAAGTGCGTTGCATTTTCATGTGAATGGTAATAAATAATATATAATAATGCAAGTGTATATGAATTTACATGTTATGATAATGATTACGACGTTTGCACGTGCATCTTAATAAATAATAAATAACAACGCATGTGCATGTGCATTTGTATTTAATGATACAAATAACAACAACAACAACAACAACAACAATAATAATAGAATAACGCAAGCGCATTGCATGTGCACGTGCATAGTAGTAAATAATAAATAAATAATAGTAAATAAGAATGCACATGCATGTTCATGTGCATTTACATTTGATGATAATATTAATAATACTAATTGTAATAATAATAATAATAACGCATGCACGTGCATGGTAATAAATAATAAATAACAAGGCACATGCATGTGGATTTTCATGTGATAATGACAATAATAATTATAATGCTAATAATAATAATAATAATAATTAAAACTATGATAATAATAATAAAAATAATAAAAGAATAATACAAGTGAATTACATATGCACGTGCATGGTAATAAAAAATAAAAAATAACGCATGTGCATCTACATTTGCATCTGATGATAATAATAATAACAGTAGCAGTAGTAGTAGTGATAATAGTATTAGTACCAATTCATGTGATAATAGAATATTGCATGTGCATTAAGTGTTCATGTGCATGGTAATAAATAATAATGCGCGTGCATTGCATTTGCATGTGATGATGATGATGATGATAATAATAATAATAATAATAACAACAACAACAATGCATGTGATAATAGAATAACGCATGTGCATTTGCATGTGATGATAATAACAATAACAATAACCACAATTATAATAATAATAACAACAATAATAACAACGTATGTGATAATAAAATAACATGTGTGCATTGCCTGTGCACGTGCATGGTAATAAAAAATAAATAATAATGCACATGCATGTGCATGTACATGTGCATGAAATGATAATAATAATAATAATGATAGTAATAACAATAATTATAACAAAAATTCATGTGATAATAGAATAACGCACATGCATTGCATGTGTAGTGCATGATAATAAATAATAACCCATAGCGCACGAGATGATAATAATAACAATAATAGTAATATCAATAATAATAGCACATGTGATAATAGAATAACACACATGTATTGAATCTACACGTGTATGGTAATAAATAATAATGCACATGCATTTGCATTTGCATTTGATGATAATAACAATAATAACAATAATAGTAATAATAACAATTACAATAAAAATGCATGTGATAACTGAATAATGTAGGTGCATTGTGTGTGGGCGTGCATGGTAATAATTAATAGCAGACGTTCATGTTCATTTTCATGTGATGATAATAATAATAATAATAGTAATAATAATAATAATAACAACAACAACAACATATGCAAGTGCATGGAAATAAAGAATATATAATAAATAATAAATAATAACGCATATGCATCTACATTTTCATGTGATGATATTAATAATAATAATTGTATTAACAATACTGATAATTATAATAATGATAATGATAATAATGATAATGATAATAATGATAATAATAATGTGTGTGATAATAGAATAAAACATGTCCTAACAAACCCTAACAAAACCTAAAAAACCATGACAACCACTAATAACCTCTAATAACCACTAATAAACCCAAATAACACCTGAAACCCACAATTAAACCCTAAAGCCCTAATAAACACTAATAAATCATATCAACCTATAATAAACCCTAACAACCCTATTAGACTCCAATAAACGCAACAAAATCCCTAAAACCATTAATATACAATAAAATACACTATTGAACCATAATAAATCCTAATAATCACTAAAACCCTAACAAACCGGACAAAACACTACAAACCCCGCCATATAATAGACTACAAAACCCTACAACACGCTAATAAACCCTAAAAAACCCTAATAACCCCATAATAAATCATTACAAACCCTAACAACTCCAAATAAATTGTAACAAATCCTATCAACGCCAAATAAATCATTACAAACTGAAAGAAACCATAAAAAACCCCTAATAAATAGCAATAAACCCTAACAAATCGTAATAAACCCTAATAAATTGTAATAAACCCAAATACACGTTAATAAACCCTAATAAATAAAATAAACCCTAAAAACCCTAATAAATCCTAAATAACCCTAAAAAGGTTGATAAACCATAGTAAAATCTATTAATGCCTACAAAAGCCCAATAAAACCCTAATATACAATAAAAACACTAATAAACCATAACAAATCCTAAAGAACACTAATAAACCCAATAAAGAACCATAATAAACTCTAAACAACACTAAAAACCCTAAAGAACCCAAAAAACACTAAAACACATTACATAAACACTAAAAACCGCTACAATACCCAAACAAACCCTAAAACACACTAAAAACCCTAACAACCCCTATCAATCTTAAAAAAACAAACAAACCCTTAAAAACCCCCCAAAACCCATTGGAAACCCATCAAATACCATAAAAACCATAAACCACCGCTAACAACCCTTAAAAACCCTATAAACCACTACAAACCATAAACAACCATTAAAAAACTAAAAAGGAATAAAATAGATACATAAACCCAAAAAACGTTATATAAACCCGAAAAATGCAACATAAACCCCAAAAATGCAACATAAACCCAAAAAATGCAACATAAACCCAAAAACACTACATAAACCCAAAACGCACTAATAAACCCTAGAACTGTAACATAAACCCTAAACAATGCAACATAAACATTAAAAAACACTACATAAAACCTTAAAACACAACATAAACCCTAAAAATACTACATGAACCCTAAAGACATTACATAAACCCTAAAAATGCAACATAAACACTACATCACCCCAAAAAACGCTACATAAATCCAGAAAACACAACATAAACCCTAAAAAAATTTACATAAAAGCTAAACCCTAAACACGCTACATAAACCTTAAAAACGTTATATAAACACTAAAAATGCTACATAAAACCTAAAATCATTAACTAAACCCTAAAAGTGCTACATAAACACTAAAAATGAAACATAAACTCAAACAACACTACACAAACACTAAAAAATGCAACAAAACCACAAAAGACGCTTCAAAACCGTCAAAAATATTAAACCCTAATATACCATAATATAAAAAATTAAACCCTAATAAACCCCTAATAAACTCTAATAATCCCTAAAAACGCCATATAATCCCTAAAACCCCTAAGAGACTCTACTCAACCCTAATAAACCCCCCAGAATACCTAATAAACCCTAATAAATGATTATAAAACCTAATAAACCTTAAAAACATGTTAAGAAAACCTAAACAAATGTAACCAACACTAATAGACACTTATAAACACTAATAAACTGTAATAAACCCCAAAAAATCCTAAAAATTCCTAATAAACCATAAATAAATCCAAATAAACCCTACTCAACCCTAACAAACTTTAGCACACCATCATGACCCCTAATAAAACCCTACAAAACCCTAATAACAAAAACAAATGCTACAATACCTTAAAAAATCCATAGAAACACCGATAAACTCTAATATAAACTAATAATCCCTAAAAACTCTCACAAATAGGAAAAAAATGATCACAAACAAAAAAACCTGTTATATTACCTAAAAAGACCTAAAAAAACTAATATAACCTAATAAAGACAAAAAACGCTAATAAACTTTTAAAAATTTCTAGAAACCATAATAAACCATAATAATCTCTAATATACCCTAAGAAAACCTAAAACGCACACAAACAAAAACAAAACACTCACAAAAATTGAAAAACACTTTATTATCTAAAAAGACTTAAAAAACACTAATATAACCTAATAAAACAAAAAAAATAACAACCCCTAACAAACCCTAATAAACCCTAAAAATCCCTAATAAACCCTAATAAAAACTAATAAACCCTAATAAAACCATAATAAAACCCTAAAAATACCTTCTCAACCCTAATAAACCTTGACACACCATAATGAAACCTAATAAAACCCAACTAAATCCCAATAGATAAAAAAACGCAAACAAACCATTAAAAATCCCTAGAAACCTTAATAAACCATAATAAATTCTAATATGACCTAATAAACCATAAAAAATGCTCACAAACACTAAAAACATAATAATAAAACCCCAAAAAGTCCTAACAACCCCTTATATATATTAAAAAAACTAAAAAACACTCATATACCCTAATAAAAACACTAACAAACCCTATTAAACCCTAAAAATACCTATCAAACCATAATAAACACTACTCAACCCTAATAAACACTAATTATACCGTAAAGATAACTACTCAACCATAATAAAAACCTAAAAATTCCTACTCAAAGCTAATAAATCTTAACACACTATAATAAACCATAATAAACACCACTAAACCCTAAAAAACACAAATATACCATTAAAAATCCCTAAAACCCCAAATAAATGATAATAAAACCTAACAGATCTTAATAGCAAGAATAAACAATAATAAACACTATTTAACCATAAAAATCCTAATATACCCTCTTAAAAATTAATAAACCATAATGAATGATAATAAACCCAAATAAATCCTAAACATACCCAAATATACCATAATATACCCTAATAAACCCAACTCAATCCCAATAAAACCCTAAAAATACATAATAAACCCTAATAAACCTTAAGACACCATAATAATCCCTAATAAAATCCTAATAACCCCCACCAAACCCTAAAAAATGCAAATATACCATTAAAAACCCTAAAACCCTAACAAACCACAATAAATGTTAATAAAACATAAAAATTCAAAAAAATTCTAGTAAACCCTAAAAATACCTCCAATAATAACAATAGTAATAATGCACGTGCATGTGAATATGCATGTCCATTGTTTAAATAATAAATCATAACACACATGTATATGCATATGCCTGCACATTTTCATGTGAATGATAATAAATAATAAATTATAAATAATAACGGATGTGAATTACATGTGTATGTGCATGTGCATGTGAATGATAATAAATAATAAATAATAACGCACATCCAAGTGCCTGTGCATGTGCATGTGCATGTGCATGTGCATGTGCATGTGCATGTGCATGGTAATAAACAATAAATAATAACCAAGTCTACATGAATGTACATTTGAATGTGAATGATAATAAATAATAAATAATAACACATGTGATAATAGAATAATGCACGTGCATTGCATGTGCACGTGCATGAGAATAAATAATAATGACACATGTGATAATAGAATAATGCAAGTGCATTGCATTTTCATGTGCATGATAATAAATAATATATAATAACGCACTTGCATGTGCATTTACATGTAATGACAATGAAAATGATGCATGGACGTGCATGGTAATATATAATAAATAACAACACATGTGCACGTGCATTTGTATTTGATGATACAAAAAATAATAATAATAATATTAATAGAATAATGCAAGTGCATTTCATGTGCGTGTGCATAGTAATAAATAATAAATAAATAATAATAAATAAGAACGCACATGCTTGTGCATGTGCCTTTACATTTGATGATAATATTAATAATAAAAATTGTCATAATAATAATAATAATGCATGCACATTCATGGTAATAAATAATAAATAACAATGCACATGCATGTGAATTTTCATGTGATAATGATAACAATAATGACAATGATAATATTAATAATAATAAAAAAAATTGTGATAATAATAATAATAATAATAAAAGAATAATACAAGTGCATTGCATATGCACGTGCATGGTAATAAATAATAAATTATAACTCGTGTGCATCTACATTTGCATGTGATGATAGTAATAATAACAACAGTAGTAATAATAGTAGTTGTAATGGTGATAATAGTAGTAGTACCAATGCATGTGATAATATAATATTTCATTTGCATTACATGTGCACGTTCATGGTAATAAATAATTACGCTCGTGCATTTCATTATTATTATTATTATTATCATAATAATAATAACAACACACGTGCATGTGCATGGTAATAATTACGCTCGTGCATGTGCATGTGCATGTGCATGTGCATGTGCATGGTAACAACACATGTGCATGTGCATGTGATAATATAATATAATTACGCTCGTGCATTACGCTCGTGCATTACGCTCGTGCATGGTAATAAAAGTATAATAATAACACACGTGCATGTGCATGTTCATGTGGATGAGATGATGATAATAATAATAATAATAGAAACATAAATAATAAGTTATAGTTGTTTTAAAAAATAGCAGACATGACAAAAATGCAAGAAATGGGGTATCGAAAAACCTAACAAATCACAGATTCATTGAAAAAGGCTTTACATATTCTTCAGTTGTCTATGTCTAATCCATGAATAGTCAAACTGAATCTCATGGAACGAACTATGATAAAAACAAGTGCCAGAGGCTGAACAGACACACATATCAGAAGTTATGACCATTTTAAGAAAAATTTGACAGGGATCCGTACATAGAAATGGAGTTTTGAAGGGCTTCTGATGGGTTTCTGGAATTTTAGCGTCTCAATCATGACTTGAACTTTCTTTATGTCATCCTTCTGCGTAGATGTCTTCGATAATTTCGATTTGATATGTGGTAGAGCTCAAACGGACAACCGGAGCGAATGTTATGGAAGTTTGAAGTTGGACTTTTTTAGAGTGGTATAACTAATATATCATATATTTCTTTGATCTTCTCATAGTATCTACTAAACATGGTCATCACTCATCTCACGAGCTTTAATTTTACTGGTCACAGCGCTCAAACGGACACCCGAAGGAGAATTTGTGCCTATTTTAGTGAGTTGTGGGTTTCTTAGGTTTTAAGGGGTTTAGAGAGTTTCTCAATTTAAATTGACAATAATTTATGTTATGTGTGTTCATTTTGGATCTACCACATATCAAATCAAATATTGTAAAAATAAATACACTCTGGTAACCAATGGAATCCTTTTTGACATTCTTCAATGCCCAAAAAGACCGAAAATCCCTTTGGATGGTCAAAAGATTGGCTTCTGGTGTCTGTTTTGTAATAACTTCTTATATGGGTGTCCGTTTTGCCTCTACCACATATCAAATCGAAGCTTGCGACTTGACATACAAATATGTGAAAACCATGAACAACTAAATAACTCTAACAAACCATGAATAACCCCATAAATACTAAAAACCATTAAAAACCATGCAAAACCCTAACAAACCTAACAAACCCTAACAAACACTAACAAACCCTAATAAACCATAAAAATCCCTAATAAACCCTAATAAAAACTAATAAACCCTAATAAAACTATAATAAAACCCTAAAAATACCTACTCAACCCTAATAAACCTTGGCACACTATAAGAAAACCTAATAAAACCCAACTAAACCACAATAAACAAAAAAACGCAAACAAACCATTAAAAAGCCCTAGAAACACTAATAAACAATAATAAAGTATAATAAAACCTAATAAACCATAAAAATGGTCACAAATACTAAAAACACGCTAATAAAACCAAAAAAAGTCCTAACAACCCCTTATATATATTAAAAAAACTAAAAAACACTCATATACCCTAATAAAAAAACTAACAAACCCTAGTAAACCCTAAAATCCCTAACAAACCCTAATAAACACTACTCAACCTGAATAAACCCTAATAAAACCCTAAAGATACCTACTCAACCATAATAAAAACCTAAAAAATACCTAATCAACCCTAATAAACATTAACACACTATAATAAACCATAATAAACACCACTAAACCCTAAAAAATGCAAATATACCATTAAAAATCCCTAAAACCCCTAATAAATGATAATTAAACCTAATAGAGCTTAAAAGAACTAATAACCCTAATAAACACTACTAAACCATAAAAATCCTAATATACCCTCTTAAAAATTAATAAACCATAATGAACGATATTAAACCCTAATAAATCCTACACATACCCAAATATACCATGATATACCATAATATACCCTAATAAACTCAACTCAATCCCAATAAAACCCTAAAAATACCTAATAAACCCTAATAAACCTTACTAAACCATAATAATCCCTAATAAAATCCTAATAACCCCCATCAAACCCTAAAAAATTCTAACATACCATTAAAAAACCCTAAAACCATAACAAACCACAATAAATGTTAATAAAACATAAAAATTCTAAAAAATGCTTGTAATCCCTAAAAATACCACCAATAATAACAATAGTAATAATGCATGTGCATGTGAATATGCATGTCCATTGTTAAAATAATAACTTATAACGCACGTGCATATGCATATGCCTGCTCATTTTCATGTGAATGATAATAAATAATAAATTATAAATAATAACACATGTGAATTACATGTGTATGTGCATGTGCATGTGAATGAAAATAATTAATAAATAATAATGCACATCCAAGTGCATGTGCATGTGCATGTGCATGTGCATGTGAATGGTAATAAACAATAAATAATAACCAAGTCTACATGAATGTGCATTTTCATGTAAATGATAATAAATAATAAATAATAACACATGTGATAATAGAATAATGCATGTGCATTGTGTGTGCACGTGCATGAGAACAAATAATAATGACACATGTGATAATAGAATAACGCAAGTGCATTGCATTTTCATGTGCATGATAATAAATAATCTATAATAACGCACCTTCATGTGCATTTACATGTAATGATAATGAAAATGATGCATGCACGTGCATGGTAACAAATAATAAATAACAACGCACGTGCATGTGAATTTGTATTTGATGATACAAATAATAATAATTATTATTATATTAATAATAGAATAACGCAAGTGCATTTCAGGTGCACGTGCATATTAGTAAATAATAAATAAATAATAATGAATAAGAACACACATTCATGTGCATGTGCATTTACATTTGATGGTAATATTAATAATACTAATTGTAATAATAATAATAATAACGCATGCATGTGCATGGTAATAAATAATAAATAACAACACACATGCATGTGCATTGCCATTTGATAATGATAATAATAATGATAATGATAATAATAATAATAATAATAATAATAATTATTATTATTATTATTATTATTATTATTATTATTATGATAATAATAATACTTAAAGAATAATACAAGTAAATTGCATACGCACGTGCATGGTAATATGTAATAAATAATAATGCATATGAATCTACATTTTCATGTGATGATAGTAATAATAACAGTAGTAGTAATAATAGTAGTAGTAGTGGTGATAATAGTAGTAGTACCAATGCATGTTATAATAGAATATTTCATGTGCATAACACGTGCACGTGCATGGTAATAAATAATAACGCCCATGCATTGCATTTTCATGTGATGATAATGATGATAATAATAATAACAATAATAATATTATTAATAATAAAAATGCATGTGATAATAGAATAATGCATGTTCATTTAATGCGCCTGTATGTGCATCCACCTGTGCATTTGCATGTGATGATAATAACAATAACAACAACAACAACAACAACCATAGTAATAATAATAACAATAATAATAACAATGCATGTGATAATAAAATAACATGTTTGCATTGCATGTTCCCATGCATGGTAATAAAAATATTATAATAACGTACGTGCATGTGCATGTGAATGTGGATGAGATTATGATAATAATAATAATAATAACATTAATAATAAGTTATAGTTGTTTGAAAAAACAGTAGACATGAAAAAAATGCTAGAAATGGGGTCTCGAAAAACCTAACAAATCACAGATTCATTGAAAAATGCTTTAATTATTCTTCGGTTGTCCATTTCCAATCCATGAATAGTCAAACTGAATCTCATGGATCGATCTACAATAAAAACAGGTGCCAGATGCTGAAAAGACAAACATATCAGAAGTTATGACCATTTTAAGAAAAATTTGACAGGGATCCGTACACAGAAATGGTGTTTTGGAGGCCTTCTGATGGGTTTCTAGAATTTTTGGGTCTCAATCATGACTTTAATATAGTTTATTTCATCATTCTATGTAGATCATCTTTGCAACTTTCGATTTGATATGTGGTAGAGCTCAAACAAACAACCGGAGCGAAAGTTATTGTCGTTTGAAGTTGGACTTTTTTTGGAGTGGTATAACAAATATATCTGTAAAGACCCGTAAATTTCAAGGAAATTTTTTTTCTTAATTTTATTTGGAATTATACATGAATGCAGTTTCTGACGGCACCTGATTTCGAGGCCCAGTGTTCCCGGAATCATTTTTGGAAGTTTGGCTCGGTACGTTCAGTGAACGAATGAGCGGGGTTTTCTAACTTTTGAACCGGTGCTCGGAATCGAATTCTGAGGGCACCGATGGAATCGAAGCACCGTTATTTGCTTAGAAATGCCTCTTCTGGAGTTGCATCTGCTCGTGTGTGGTTTTTAAATTTTTGGCGTTAAGTTAAGAAAAAAAATATTGTCGTACGACAACTTTATTTTTATTTCACTGAAAACCACTTAAAAGCCACTTAAAGCTGCTTAAGCTGAGTTGAAGCGGATAGGGTGAAATTCGTTACCTATCTTTAATTTTCATTTGTTGGCATGTAATGAAATAAGACCAACACATGTCTTCTTGAGGATTGTTCGTTGAGAGGATTTGACAGAAACTTTAAGTCCTTCATCCCCCTTCGCGAAGAACACGAAGAACGCGAAGAACGCGAAGAACGCCGGCCTCCAACGAAGGGCGACGAAGAACGCCAGACCCCCAGAGATTGACGCGATGCGATGCCGACGCTTCTTCCGTGACGTTCCATCCCCGCGACAATCTTCAATCGGCATCTTGAGGTAGGGGATTGCGGTCCTTTTAATTCTTTGTGGATTATAACATCAACATGGATTTAATTGTTATAATTAAATCTGTATGTTCTTGATCCTCGGAGTTTGTCTACGCGACGTCGAGTACCGCGCGACAGCGACGCCCTTCCGCGATGCGACGATCCATTTCTTCCGCGACGGTCAATTCCGCGACGAACTCACGTCCGACGACGACGTTGAGGTAGGGTTCATTTTGAAAATGATAATACCCATGTTTGTTTTCCTCCAAGGCAAGAACGCGGACCAACCAATTAAAAAGTTGGTCCGCGGATTATTATTGCGGTTCGCGGTTTATCAATTGCTGGAAATTATAGTGATGCTTCAAACTGCTAACGCGGTGGGTGCGGACCAACGAACAAGTCCGAACCCACCGCCCTTCGTTCTTGGTGTGCAGACTGCGGACGATGACAAAACAAGCCTCTCGGGAGTTTTGAAGACTTTGCAGCGAAGGTCGGGTCCCGAGACGATCACTGGCGAAGACCGCAGGCGAATCGGACCACCGGAGCGCGTCTGGTGGTCCGCGGAAGTCTCCGTCGGCGCCTGGCGCGCCGCCGGAAAGACCCACCGCAGCTGAAAGCCGCGGCGGCGCTAGCCGGTCCCACAGCCGCACGGGACCGCAGAGGAAGGACGCGGCCTTACCGCGTCCGTTGGCGAGAGGCGGCCCCCCACGCGGGGCCGCGGAACCTTCAAGGGGGCGGCGCCCCCTTGCACACGCTCGGCCATCACGGCCGGGCCGCACCCACGCCGGTCGGGCCGGGTCGCGCCCAGGTCGGGCCGGGCCGGGTCGCGCCCACGCCGGGCCGGGCCACCCTAGCCAGGCCGGGCCATGCCTGCCGGGTCGGACCCGGACCCGGGTCGGGTCAATCGAGGGGGGGTTGGGCCGGGTCGGTCCGGGGCCAGACCCCATGTTCCGGGACCTTTTCGGTCTTTTGCTCATAACATGAGCTACGGGCCTCCGAACGACGCGCCTTCAGTGGCGATGCGATCCTTTGATCGATATGGTCGTTTCGGTATACACTCAAGGTTTCAGAATACTTTGGGTTCGGCCAGGTTGGTTCGTACACGAAACCAACCGGGCCCTCGGAGCGGAAACACTCGTATCTTGAGCTCCGGACGTCCGATTGACGTGCCGTCGACTTTGGTGGATTCCTCTAAGTGAGACGAATCTTTTGGCTTACTCCGCCCGAGGTTTGGACACAGGTGGAGTGCGGTCGGGTTGGTTTTGCCTTAAAAACCAACCGGGCCCCTGGGACGAAAAAGCCAACAACTCTCAGACCGGGCGTCCGTTTGACGCGCCGTCTGCAACGTTGAGTTCCTGTTGGCGATACGGAACTTTTGGATACATCAACTCTGGACTATGTGTCAGTTTATGTATCATACCATCGGCTCGTGGAGCGGACCCTCCCGAGCGAGCTTGTTGTGTGCGGGAACCCTAGAGCTGGCTGCGTCTGCGACGACGGTGAAGACTATACGGGAATCCTCTGTGGGTTCGGTAGTGACCACTACGGTACTATTGGGATACATCAACTCCGGAATATGTGTCAGTTGATGCATCGACCTCTTGGCTCGTGGAGTGGACCCTCCTGGAATGAGCATGCGGTGTGCGGAAACCCTAGAGCCGGTTGAGACTTGACGACTGCTGATCGAACGACTTGGTGTGTTACGGATAGTCCAGTGGGAAGCGCTTGGTTGTAGCAGCAGACCCACTGCGGAGGAGCACTTGGTTGTAGCGGCAGACCCGTGGTACTCAACAAAAGGAGTACCTCTGGAGGCTATGAGGGGGAGCGCTTGGTTGTAGCGGTAGACCCACGACAGAGGAGCACTTTGTTGTAGCAGCACAGGGGAATGCTTGGTTGTAGCGGCAGACCCACGACGGAGGAGCGCTTGGTTGTAGCAGCACGGGGGAGCGCTTGGTTGTAGTGGCAGACCCACGACAGAGGAGCACTTGGTTGTAGCGGCTGACCCGTGGTACTCAACAGAAGGAGTACCTCTAGAGGCTATGAGGGGGAGCGCTTGGTTATAGCGGCAGACCCATGGTGGGAAGCGCTTGGTTGTAGTAGTAGGCCCACAGTACTCGATAGGTGGAGTACTACAGCAGTCCATGGTTAGAGGGAAGCGCTTGGTTGTAGCGGCATAACCACTGTACTTGATGGAGAAGGAGTTTGCCAATAGCTATGGTTTCAACTTTATGATCGATCCTGTGTGGGTCATTGCGGGGGGGGGGGGGGGGGGTAGTACCTACCGATCCTTTGTGGTTCCGATGGCTTAGATGAATCAGTGGCTACATCTGATCATCTCTATCGTCAATCAAGAAGTATTCCTGTGTGAGCTGAATCCTTTTCTTCTTTCCTATGTGGATTGTGTTGTGCTATCCTGTGTGGATTTACGTTTTGCTTTCCTATGTGGATTTTGTTGTGCTATCATGTGTGGATTTACGTTTTGCTTTCCTATGTGGATTGTGTTGTGATATCCTGTGTGGATTTACGTTTTTCTTTCCTGTGTGGACTATGTTGTACTTGGGCTCGGATGTTGGAGCCGAATGAGAATTGATGACTTAGGTATATGTATGGGGATATACCTAAGCCGTGTCAGATGTTACTTCGTGATTGTATCATTCCTTTGTGGTTTATCCTTTATGGATTCTGGGAGACCTTCGGGGGTCTCGGGGTCCCTACTGAGTAGCTTATACTCAACCCTGCACGGGCTATGCCCGCACTACGTTGTGTTGGTTGCAGACGACGGACAGCGCTGATCGTGGTTGAGGCTTGCGGAGCAGGACGATACCTGGAGGTGGACCACTGGGCGGGACATACTCGGAGCGGTCAGCTGGACCCGAGGAGCAGTGGAGGCTATCTGTACCCACCCTTCAGGTGGGGTTCCCAGTGGACAACTCGACATCACGGATTTACTTTTCAGTTGTTGTTTTCCCTTTCCAGTTGTACTTTACTTTCAGTTTGGGTTTGTATACTGGCCCACTTACTTTTCCGCACTTACTGTAGTACCAGTTTTTACTTAGTGTTTACTTCTGCCTGCTTGCTCTGTGGTGTTTGTGGTTTACTTTACAAAGGCGATGCCTTCCCTTTTTACCGGGATTTACGCCTTGGTGATAGTCACCAGCCCCTGGCCTATGGAAGGCAGGTTTGGGGTAGTCACGGCACATGCCCCGAGGACGGGTCGTGACAAATTGGTATCAAAGGGATTCGGTTCTACTGCAGACTCTGATCTTTTTCTATGTGAAGCAATATTGTTTAGCGTATTGGGTGTGGTTATCAGTCCAGGGAGTCCAGTGTTGGTGCGGCGGCCGACGTATCCATACACCAGGACCATGACTTCTGATTTCTGACTTAATGCACGAAGACATTGATTGCGTGTGTGTTTCAAGTTTTATTTGTGATTACTTTGTTTCAACTCACCAGGTATACTGTTATGACCGTGGTGCATCTGTTTCCTTTTCAGGATGGCCCCACGACAGTAGCCAGCTAGGGTTCCGAGAGTTGAGCATGACGACAGCCCACCGAGCGACGAGGCCTCGGTGCAGGGCCCTTTGACAGCTGAGGCACCTGCGGTACCTTTACCCGCCGAGCCACCGATGCTTCCAGCACCAGCCGCTGACGATGCACGTTGCCTCAGTGGGATGCATGAGTTCCAGCGCCAGTGACCGCCCAGGTTCCATGGGGAGATGGACCCCCAGGCAGCCGAGGACTGGCTGGAGGCAGTGGTGTGAGTTTTCCGATTAGTGAGGACACCAAAAGACCTCATGGTGATCCTCGCAGCGAGCCTACTACACGCGGCAGCAGGCAGATGGTGGAGCTTGATGCTCCAGGTGCACGACGAGGCAGCACTCCTTTGGACAGACTTTGAGAGCCTTTTTCGCTCAGAGTTCGTCCCAGCCACCCTCTGAGCGGTGCGCATCCAGGAGCTACTACAGCTGCGGCAGTGCAGCATGACAGTAGCCCAGTACACGGCGAGGTTTACCGATCTCTCGCGCTATTCCACGGACATGGTACGAGACCCATTCTTTAGGGCCTGAACCTTCGAGCAGGGTCTCAGGCGAGAGATCAGAGCTTCAGTTGTTTCTCACAGCATTCCGACACAGATAGGGGTGTTGGAGCGAGCTCTCTTAGTGGAGAGTTTCCTTGCTGAGTAGTCTCCAGCAGCAGGACCCACCACTAGCCGGCATGCGGCAGATTCTCCTACAGCGGGCAGTAGACAGATGACGCATGGGTCCAAGAGGACTAGACCTACCGGTGGTCGACTGCGTGACACAAGATCATTTGTGAGAGGCACCCATGGTGGAAAACGACTTACCATGAGCGGACAGTGTTACTCATGCGGCAGGGTTGGTCACATGGCTCGTGACTGCCCGACCCGCCTTGCCGAGGAGCAGCAGATGGTTGAGGGGCCACCTAGGCAGAGGCAGAGGGTCTACTGTGGCAGTCTGTAGGGAGCAGGCAGAGGAGCTGGCCGAGCAGCAGGTGGTGGGCGACGCTTTGAGACTCTACCACCACCACCACCAGGAGGTCCACCCCGACCATAGGGAGGTGGTGGACATGGGAGAGATCAGCTTCAGGCAGCTGAGGCCTACGATCGTGGAGCTCCGGGAGCAGATGGACAGGAGCAGGACTAGCTCCAGACCTGGAGACTTTTGTTTATGCTTCTTCTAGCGTTCTTGATGTTTGTTTGTAGGTGTTTTGTGTCTTTGTACTTGGAGCTGCAGTAATAAAAGACACCTTTCTTTTGGCGTTTACTTTCTTGTCCTCTCTTTGTGTTGTTACTAAGAGGTTCCGGTTTAAAAACTGTTGACTTGACCCTCACTTTGAGATACCTACTAGAGGAGACCCAGTGACCACACACTGATGCCGACAGTGTGACTCAACCCTTAGAGGCGAGAGTAACGGTTGGATCTCTTGGTAGTAGCGTCGAGGCCTTACGACGTCATCCTTGCTATGGTTTGTATCATCCATGATGGGATTGACTGTATTAGGCGAAGAACGTGGTTCATCCAGGGGATGAGACCATATTTCTCTTCTCGGAAAGGAATAAATCTCAGCAGCTCGAGTAGGACCAGAAAGGTCCAAGTCATCTAAGAGCGGATGAGGACAGCTCAGAGCCGGCAAAAGTCTTGTGCTGACAGGAGGCGGAGACCACTAGAGTTCAAGGATGGCGACCACGTTTCCTTACGGGTCACACCTCGACATGAGTTACAGAGATTTGGCCGAGGCGGCAAGTTGTCTCCACGCTTCATCGGACCATTCCAGGTCCTTAGCAGGATTGACGAGGTGGCTTATCGCCTGGCTCTACCACCTCAGTTGCACCGGGTGCACGACATCTTCCACGTATCCCAGCTGAGGAGATACGTGCACGACCTGATGCACATCATTGACCATGGGGAGCTAGATGTTGATGATAGGGCGACTTTTGCGGAGGTCTCGGTGGAGATCGAGGATCGACATGAGTGGGTCCTAAGTGGACGGTCGATTCCTCTAGTGCACATAAGATGGCAGCATGGGAACCTCTAGGAGAGCACTTGGGAGCGGGAGGCTCAGATGCATGCTCAGTACGCACTTTTGTTTCCCTAGTTTATGATGTATCTTTACGGGGACGTAAAGCCCTGAGGTGGGAGTGATGTAACGACCCGTAAATTTCAAGGAAATTTTTTTTCTTAATTTTCTTTGGAATTATACATGAACGCAGTTTCGGACGGCACCTGATTCTGAGGCCCGGTGTGCCCTGAATCATTTTCGGAAGTTTGGATTGGTACGTTCAGTGAACGAATGAGTGGGGTTTTCTAACTTTTGAACCGGTGCTCGGAATCGAATTCCGAGGGCACCGATGGAATCGCAGCGCTGGAATTTGCTTAGAAACGCCTCTTATGGAGTTGCATTTGCTCGGGTGTGATTTTTAAATTTTTGGGGTTAAGTTAAGAAATAAAATAAAGCCGTACGAAAGCTTTATTTTTATTTCACTTAAAGCCACTTAAAAGCCACTTAAAGCTGCTTAAGCTGAGTTGAAGTGGATAGGGTGAAATTCAAAATATCCTACCGTCTTGGTAGGATATTTGTGAGGTGGGGCCCGCACGAGCCCCACCGTTTCTTTTCCCCTAAGTAACGCACCCGCGAAAACCCTTTTTAAGGAAAGTCAACTGACGCGTTTTCTAATTTCTTAACGCCCCTATTATTTGGGTGGTTAGTTCGTTACAATTAATTCTATGAATTAATTTGTTCGTTACTTATCTTTAATTTTTGTTTGTTGGCATGTAATGAAATAAGACCAACACATGTCTTCTTGAGGATTGTTCGTTGAGAGGATTTGACATAAACTTTAAGTCCTTCATCCTCCTTCATGAAGAACGCGAAGAATGCGAAGAACGCAAAGAACGCGAAGAACGTCGGCCTCCGACGAAGGGCGACGAAGAACGCCAGACCCCCGGAGATCGACGCGACGTGACGCCGACGCTTCTTCCGTGACGTTCCATCCCCACGACAATCTTCAATCGGCATCTTGAGGTAGGTGATTGCAGTCCTTTTAATTCTTTGTGGATTAGAACATCAACATGGATTTAATTGTTATAATTAAATCTGTATGTTCTCTGTAACAGCCCGAGATTTTATGAAAAATATTCTTTTTAATTTCATTAATGTCTTGTGTTGTACGCTACACCAAAAGGAGCTTTCACAACACGCATCCTTGACTTGCCTTGCATTACACGCAATCGCGACCTTCCTCGATAGCGTGTGTAGTACGCAATAACGAGTTTCACTAAACAACAATATGTTATTAAAATATTATTAAAACTAGCCGTTATGAATAGTAATAACCACTTTCTGAAAATTTTTAAATTTTATTTTTCAAAATGCAATTCATTTTTGGATTCGTAATATCGAAATTAGATTAGGGTGAAATTTTGGTACTTTTCGGATAACTTTCATTTTCTGATGAATAGTGAAAATTACTAAATTTTAATTAAAAACAACCTTTTTAATCGAAATAATTAATGGTGATAAATTATTAATTTGAGTGGTTTTAAAGTATATTTAGAATATATTTTTACAATTTAATACAATGTTGTTCATTGGATGTAATTTCACATTTAAACCAGACATAAACAAGTGTCAATCTTTTGATAGTTATAATCTCTTAAGAACACACTATTTGTTTTGACGAAGGGAATTAATTTTTAAATTAATTAATGCAACTGATATGTTTTGAATTTGGTAAAATAGACATCATTTTTGAATTCATAATATCAAATATAGCTTAGGCCTAATTTTTGGTATTTTTCTGGAAACTTTCATTTTTTGATGAATAGTGAAACCACTAAGTGGTAGTTAAAAAAATGAATTTTTCATAAAACTTAATTTTACCGCTTCTGTAAGTGGAATTTCAAAAATCCGAGAGATATGGTTGATGATAGTAAGTAAAATTTGGTTCAATAAGATGAAAATAATTTTTGGTGAATAGTAACTTTTTACTTTTTTTTACCACGGTTAAAAGTAAATAGGGTAATTAAGGGTAAAATTGATATTATTATTACCCTAAAACAAGTCATAATTCTATTGGATAAGTGTAATTCAACCAAAAACAACCTTAGGAATAATATATGACCATTTAGGCCCACTTGGATTAGATTAGGACATTTATTATTAATTTATTTAAAGAAGGGTTAAAATAGTTAAAATCAAGGTTTAATAAGTAAATCATTTTTAATAAAGGGTAATACATAAGATAAATTCGACTATAAATAATAATTAGAAAGATAAAAGGATTTCCTACATAATGGTATTTTATTTGTAATTTTTAGACATTAGATATTTTAATTTATTTTTGACACAAAGATGATGCAGTAATTATCTTATTAATGAAATATTGACATAATTGATGTTATAAATACCCAAATAAATGTAATTTGAGACTTTTTATGAATTACAATAATTTTATAGGTTAATATGACATGTTAGTATTGATTTAAGTAACTTGGTTCGAACTAATCATTCTGTTATGATTTTCACAAAAATCAATTACCAAATAGTGTCAAAATTGACATAAAATAGTTTTTAAAACAAATATTCTATTATTAATTGTTATTTTATTCCTAAAAATATAAGGTTCGGCCAAATGACTTAGATAAGGTTATATATTTTAATAATAAACAACTCTGGGTTAGTTTGGCTTGATATAGTAAGTTTATTAACCTTATAGTGTAAGAAAAAAAGAAGACACGGTAAAAGTTAAATTATCTAACTTAAAGTTAAATCTAAATGATAAGGTTAAAATTGATACCTAAACTTGTATAAATTCTATTTGATGAGATTATTCCGACCCCTACCCACCTTATCTTCTAAATATATCAATTTTGAGCTATTAAAAACCGAATTTGACTTTATAATAAAATAATATTTTTTGTTATTCCAAAGGTGCCCCTCTCCTCCCTTATAAAAGGGCACCTCCTTCCCCTCTTCCTCACACCACTTTGAGCCTTCAAGCTCGGCCAAACCCTGCCAATTTCTCCTCTCCACTTCCCTAGAAACATCCTATAGGTTCTGGTATTCTTCAAAGTATTATTTTAGTGCCCTAAAAGGAGGTCTCAAAGAAGCACTTCAAAGAAGAGGTAATGTCCGTTACCGATTCTTTCATCTTTATTTCTTCTTCCACTTCTTCTTCTTTAGTTGTTTCATTATGAAGTAATAACATCAGTATCACTAATATACTGATATGTTATTATAAGTATGAAAAAACCCTATTTCACCATCTATCCATCCTACGGAAAAAGAAATCACCGCGCGTGCGTACGTACGGAATACTGTCTCCACGTCGTGGTGTAATCTATTTTCCACCACCACCTTACTTGGATGGGTATAATGGTATACATAATGACTATATATGACTATTATAAAGTGATATTGATTCTGAAATAGTATACATACACTCCAATACAATTCCACGATCATAGGAACGATATCATCACTCGTGCGTACGTACGGAATACCGTCTCCACGATGTGATGCGACTCGTTCTACATGATCTTCATTGCATAATGATTATATAAATGAATTGAATGAATGAATATGATATATATTACACTAATACCATTCTGTAAATGAGGTATCTATAACCTAAAGAAAAGAATAAGAATTTATTCAACAAAACACGCATAAGAACAAAAAGTAATAAACACCCGAATAACAAGTAGTAATGAAATTTTACTAATAAGAAGATAAGAATATGACCATATATGATATCGTAAAAATATGTATGATTTTGGAATAATTAAATAACTTTATTTAAATCATTATACAGGAGGTTCGGACACGTACAAAGCATATCGGACCTAAGGTAAGGGAAATATCACAATCTCATTTTTATCCGAGATTGTTTATACTTTGGAATTTACTGGGGTGTATTTTATCATCCACATCCATGTTTACTCAATATTTAATATTATTTCAATCCACCTACAATTTTTAAAATCCAATTTTACCCTTCGGTGAGTTTTTAGTAAAAGATATGAAAGGAATCTTTTGTCTTTTTTCGTACGAGGTACTTTTTTATTTTTCCGACAAAAGTACGAGAAGAATGTTTTTTTTAACTTATACGGCATGAATGGATTTTTTAAAAATTATTTCCAAGAAGCTTTATTTACATGTTTTCAAGTTTATTTTAAATCAAATTCTTTTAGTTTAAAATTGTATGACATGTTAAGGAAGGAAAAGTGTTTTTGAAGTAGAAAGGATATTTTCCTCAAGAATAGAGTTTAAGTGTTTTATCAAAATTATTTTCCATCTAAGAAAATATAGGGTTCTGTTTCTATACCTATTATTACATTGATTTGATTATGTTGTGATGGAATTATTTTTATGAATTCCTTTATCTTATATGAATTGTTTTATGATGTCACGATGTTTAAGAATCCCATTTTTATTACATGGGTTATGCTATGATGTATGGTTAATAATTTTGTGGCACACATAAGAATGGTATCATTATGAGATGGGTGGGACCTATATCTCCCTCCAATGCATTGGGTAAAGATTTTATATCTCATGAGATAGACATGGCTGGAACGGTAGGTTATACCGGTTCAGTGAAATAGGACTGAAACGAGGAGTGAACTCGGTTCAGAAAGGGACTTTTTCCACTAAGATAGTCTTGGCAATGAGTCTTGACTAATAAGAAATGATTCTCTATGATTATGTGTGTATTCCACAAGGTTTCATGTTTTAAGTTATGATTATTGGGATTACATTTCACTACTATGATTTATCCCATGTTATGAAATTATGATCTCTTTTGCAGGTTAAGATTTCCAAAAGATATGTTCTTATGAATATGATGTGATTGATATTTCTTTTGTTTACCCTTACTGAGCATTTGAGCTCACCCTTTTATGTTTTCTTTTCCCCAGGACATAAAGAAATGATTTAGGTTTAAATAAAAGAAGATCTTTATGGGAGATGTTGAAGATCTTTCACCATGATTAGAAGATTATATTTCAAGTTTGAAAAGACACTAAACTATTACAGTCCTTGTGTGTGTGTTTTTGTTATGTACTAAGTGTTCCGAAAAAGTAATGTAATGTCCATGTACGCTAGGCTTCGGGTCTCTACAGTTGGTATCAGAGGAAAGGTTTAGTCAACCTTTGGAAACTAGAATTCGAAAATGTTAGTGAGATCCCTAAAGATATTTCTAAGGTATGTCTAGGGATGTCCCTAAGGATAAGTATACGTATAGGATACAGTCCTAGAACTACGGTAACGATCATAGAATTTAACCTAAGATGTTAGATATTGAGGATACTCTCCCTTTGTTATGTTTTTTCCCTAGCTTGATTTTTGCCTCTCACACTATTCTTTTTGGGTTTTAGACGATGGCTGGAACCTGATGGAACCGTGTTGATCAATGCAATGGACAATGCAATGATTGTCCTCCTGAACAAACAAATGTTATGTGAGATAGAGTGCAAAATCTTATTGCTATACTTATACAAGCTATGAATCATTCTGGACTTCCAAATGAGCAGAGAAGGGAACAATATTCTATTGAGTCCTTCATGAGGCAATGTCCACCTTCTTTCAGTGGGTCTTCTGATCCACTTATTGCTGAACAATGGATCAGTACTACTGAAAAGATATTTTTAGTTCTTCAATGTTCTGAACATGATAAAGTCATCTTAGCAGTATATCGTTTGGAAGGTGAAGCTGATCAATGGTGGAATCTTATCAAGAATACGAGGCAAAGAGATGAAATTGAGTCCATGGAATGGGACGAGTTCAAGAAATTATTTTTCAATAAGTACTTCCCTAGTATTCTTTGAAAAAAGATGGAGAAGGAGTTTCTTGAACTAAAACAAAAGGATGATGAATCTGTTGGTATATACGAAGTGAATTTTACAAGGCTTGCAAGGTATGCATCTGGATTTATCATCCAACCTGAAAGTAAAGTTGATCGATTCTTCAGTGGATTAAAACCAAATCTTCGAAGGGCATTAGCTATAAGAGACTTTAGTAGCTATGAAGAAATTGTGTGTTGTGCTATCAAGGTAGAAATGGAAGTTGGTGTTACTTATCCATCTCATAGTTTTGACAAGAAATGAAAGATGGAGTTCAAGGAGAAATCTCAGAATAATGGTGAAAAGAAGATGAATGTTTCCTTATGCTCAATGTGTGGAAAGAAGCATGGTGGAGATTGTCTTAAAGGGACTAGAAAATGTTTTAAGTGTGGAAAAGAAGTTCATCGAGTAGATGAGTGTCGAAGTAATGGAAACAGGGTTTCTAATGATGTGAATAAAGAAAAGACTGCAGAGAACGCACCACCAACACTTCAATGCTTCAAGTGAAAGGAAATGGGGCATTCTGATAATAAATTCCCTAATCCAAGGGTTAGTGATGATCGACATGAGCAACCACTTAAGGGAAAGGACAAAGGGAAGTCACATGCAATCACCATTGGCGATGTTGAATATGAAAACGATGTGGTGGAATGATTAAGTGTTTATGTAATGGGATTCCAGAATAATGTTGTATACAGTATCATGGAATATTGGAATATTTATGTATTGGTCTATTGTGGTTTTCAATGGTACCGGTAACCAAAGAATGTGATTGAGATATTTTTGGAAAAAAAGATGATATGCGCATAATGAAAGGAAAACGAGAAAATGAAATGTTTGACCGTATTCATGAGCTCATGACTGATATAAGGATAAGGTTATATCATGGTTTGAGTATATAGAATTTTTTGGATTTTGGTATGTGGAAAGAGTTAACTTTTGACAGCACTCATGTTTTCACTAAGATTCAATGGGTATTCATTTTTTTCAAGAGAATACATGATTAAGGCCTTCGAATGTTTGGAATGTGACCAACAAGACATATCTCATGATATATGGGGATCAACAATGGTATTAACATGCTAGTTGTATGAACTCTTTGGTAATCGTTTTCACTATAATATGAGATTAGACAATATTATTTTGGATAAGCCTAAAGATTGGAATGGATTATGTTGGACATAAGTTAGTATTGTTTATGGATATAATTCTCTTCGATATTATTTATGGGATGTTATAGTAATGTAGTTTTAGAAAAAGGACAACCTACAGGATGGGCGACAGCCCATCACGTCGGACAATGCTATGGGAATCGAACCCACAACCAAAGTGCGACTGACCTTTATCGCCTACCACTGGCCTACAGGAAGTCCCTGGTTAGTAGAAACTATTTTTATTTTATTAAGCGGCATGATATATGAAATATAAGTTCATATAGATGGACTTATGTATTTTTTGATAACTTTTCTAACCTTTTGTTTGAGACAGATAGAATGACCCATCATTCTCTCACATGATCTGATAACACATCACGAATGACAAATTCAACTTCATTTCTTTAAGAGATGAAGTGGAAATTGTCCAAAGAACGACAAACGGTGAGACTATACCAAAATCACGAAAGTATTTCTTCTAATTCCAATTTCATCAACTTTAGGGAAATGATCTTGAAAACCAAAAATGTTGTCCTAGTGCTCTTATATCTGATGAATCAGATGGTACCATAGATCGTCACAAATTTATGGCTTTGTGATTGCTGGATTTTCCATAGCAATGTTCTCTACCACTCTCCATCAGAACATGATGATTAGGTTTCTCTTCCATATCCATATTTTCACCTACGTGGAAACCCAGTGATGAGTTAATTTGGGTAACCGTTACGTTTCATACTTTTTTTTAAAGATTGGTTTTGGTATTCCTTTTTACGATGTGGGTTTCTATTAAAGAAACTTTCGAGTAGTAAACCATTTATAACCCCGACGAATTTCGAGGGCGAAATTCATTTTAAGGGGGGTAGAATGTAACAGCCCGAGATTTTATGAAAAATATTCTTTTTAATTTCATTAATGTCTTGTGTTGTACGCTACACCAAAAGGAGCTTTCCCAACACGAATCCTTGAATTGCCTTGCATTACACGCAATCGCGACCTTCCTTAATAGCGTGTGTAGTACGCAATAACGAGTTTCACTAAACAACAATATGCTATTAAAATATTATTAAAACTACCCATTATGAATAGTAATAACCACTTTTTGAAATTTTGTAAATTTTATTTTTCAAAATGGAATTCATTTTTGGATTCGTAATATCGAAATTAGCCTAGGGTGCAATTTTGGTACTTTTCGGATAACTTTCATTTTCTGATGAATAGTAAAAATTACTAAATTTTAATTAAAAACAACCTTTTTAATCGAAATAATTAATCGTGATAAATTATTAATTTTAGTGGTTTTAAAGTATATTTAGAATATATTTTTTCAATTTAATACAATGTTTTTCATTGGATGTAATTTCACATTTAAACCAGACATAAACAAGTGTCAATCTTTTGATAGTTATTATCTCTTAAGAACACGCTATTTATTTTGACGACGGGAATTAATTTTTAAATTAATTAATGAAACTGATATGTTTTTAATTTGGTAAAATAGGCATCATTTTTGAATTCATTATATCAAATATAGCTTAGGCCTAATTTCTGGTATTTTTCTAGAAACTTTCATTTTTTGATGAATAGTGAAACCACTAAGTGGTGGTTAAAAAAAATGAATTTTTCATAAAACTTAATTTTACCGCTTCTGTAAGTGGAATTTTAAAAATCCTAGAGACATGGTTGATGTCAGTAAGTAAAATGTGGTTCAATGAGATGAAAATAATTTTGGTGAATAGTAACTTTTTAATTTTTTTTACCACGGTTAAAAGTAAATAGGGTAATTAAGGGTAAAAATGATATTATTATTACCCTAACACGTGTCCTAATTCTATTGGATAAGTGTAATTCGACCAAAAACAACCTTAGGAATAAAATATGACCATTTAGGCCTACTTGGATTAGATTAGGACATTTATTATTAATTTATTTAAAGAAGGGTTAAAATAGTTAAAATCAAAGTATAATAAGTAAATCATTTTTAATATAGGGTTATACATAAGATAAATTAGACTATAAATAGTCATTATAAAGATAGAAATATTTCCTACATAATGGTATTTTATTTGTAATTTTTAGACATTAAATAATTTAATTTATTTATGACACAAAGATGATGCAGTAAATATCTTATTAATGAAATATTGACATAATTGATGTTATAAATACCCAAATAAATGTAATTTGAGACTTTTTATGAATTACACTAATGTTCTAGGTTAATATGACATGTTATTATTGATTTAAGTAACTTTTTTTGAACTAATCATTCTGTTATGATTTTCACAAAAATCAATTACTAAATAGTGTCAAAAGTGACACAAAATAGTTTTTAAAACAAATATTATATTATTAATTGTTATTTTATTTATAAAAATCTAAGGTTCGGAAAAATTACTTATATAAGGTTATATATTTTAATAATAAACAACTTGGGGTTCTTTTGGCTTGATATAGTAAGTTTATTAACCTTATAGTGTAAGAAAACAAGAAGACACGGTAAATGTTAAATTATCTAACTTAAAGTTAAATCTAAATGATAAGGTTAAAATTGATACCTAAACTTGTCTAAATTCTATTGGATGAGAGTATTTATACCCCTACCCACATTATCTTCGAAATATATCAATTTGGAGCTATTAAAAACCGAATTTGACTTTATAATAAAATAATATTTTTAGTTATTCCAAAGGTGCCCCTCTCCTCCCTTATAAAAGGGAACCTCCTTCCCCTCTTCCTCACACCACTTTGAGCCTTCAAGCTCGGCCAAACCCTGCCTATTTCTCCTATACACTTCCCTATAAACATCCTAGAGGTTATGGACTTCTTCAAAGACCTATTTTAGTGCCCTAAAAGGAGGTCTCAAAGAAGCACTTCAAAGAAGAGGTAATGTCCATTACCGATTCTTTCATCTTTATTTCTTCTTCCACTTCTTATTATTTAGTTGTTTCATTATGAAGTAATAACATAAGTATCACTCATATACTTATATGTTATTATAAGTATTAAACAACCATATTTCACCATCTATCCATCCTACGGAAAAAGAAATCACCGCGCGTGTGTACGTACGGAATACCGTCTACACGCCGTGGTGTAATCTATTTTCCACCACCACCTTACTTGGATGGGTATAATGGTGTAAATAATGACTATATATGACTATTATAAAGTGATATTGATTCTGAAATAGTATACATACACTCCAATACAATTCCACAATCATAGGAATGATATCATCACTCGTGCGTACGTACGGAATACCGTCTCCACGATGTGATGCGACTCGTTCTACGTGATCTTCATTGCACAATGATTATATAAATGAATTGAATGAATGAATATGATATATATTACACTAATACCATTCTGTAAATGAGGTATCTATATCCTAAAGAAAAGAATAAGAATTTATTCGACAAAACATGCATAAGAACAAAAAGTAATAAACACCCGAATAACAAGTAGTAATGAAATATTACTAATAAGAAGCTAAGAATATGACCATATATGATATCATAAAAATAAGTATGATTATGGAATAATTCAATAACAATATTTAAATCATTATACATGAGGTTTGGACACGTACAAAGCATATCAGACCTAAGGTAAGGGAAATATCACAATCTCATTTTTATCCGAGATTGTTTATACTTTGGAATTTACTTGGGTGTATTTTATCATCCACATCCATGTTTCCTCAATATGTAATATTATTTCCATCCACCTAAAATTTTTAAAATCCAATTTTACCCTTCTATGAGTTTTTAGTAAAAGATATGAAAGGAATCTTTGGTCGTTTTTCGTACGAGGTACTTTTTGATTTTTCCGACAAAAGTACGAGAAGAATGTTTTTTTAACTTATACGACATGAATGGATATTTAAAAAATTATTTCCAAGAATCTTTATTTACATGTTTTCAAGTTTATTTTTAATCAACTTCTTTTAGTTTAAAATTGTATGACATGTTAAGGAAGGAAAAGTGTTTTTGATGTAGAAATGATATTTTCCTCAAGAATAGAGTTTAAGTGTTTTATCAAAATTATTTTCCATCTAAGAAAATATAGGGTTCTGTTTCTATCCCTATTATTACATTGATTTGATTATGTTGTGATGGAATTATTTTTATGAATTCTTTTATCTTATATTAATTGTTTTATGATGTCACGATGTTTAAGAATCCCATTTTTATTACATGGGTTATGTTATGATGTATAGTTTATGATTTTGTGGCACACATAAGAATGGTATCATTATGATATGGGTGGGACCTATATCTCCTTCCAATGCATTGGGTAAATATTTTATATCTCATGAGATAGACATGGATGGAACGGTAGGTTATACTGGTTCAGTGAAATGAGACTGAAATGAGGAGTGAACTCAGTTCAGAAAGGGACTTTGTCCACTAAGATAGTCTTGGCAACGAGTCTTGACTAATAAGAAATGATTCTCTATGATTATGTGTGTATGCCACAAAGTTTCATGTTTTAAGTTATGATTATTGGGATTACATTTTACTACTATTATTTATCCCATGTTATAAAATTATGATCTCTTTTGCAGGTTAAGATTTCCAAAAGATATGTTCTTATGAATATGACATGATTGATATTTCTTTTGTTTACCCTTACTGAGCATTTGAGCTCACCCTTTTATGTTTTCCTTTCCCCAGGACATAAAGAAAAGATTTAGGTTTTAAAAAAAGAAGATCTTTATGGAAGATGTTGAAGATCTTTCACCACGATTAGAAGATTATATTCCGAGTTTCCAAAGACACTAAACTATTACGGTGCTTGTGTGTGTGTTTTTGTTATGTACTAAGTGTTCTGAAAAAGTAATGTAATGTCCATGTACGTCAGGCTTCGGGTCTCTACATTCTTGATCCTCGGTGTTTTTCTACGCGACGCCAAGTAACCCACGACAACGACGCCCTTCTGCGACGCGACGATCCTTTTCTTCCGCGACAGTCAATTCCGCGACGAAATCGCGTCTGACGACGACGTTGAGGTAGGGGTCGTTTTGAAAATGATAATACCCATGTTTTTTTCCTCCAAGGCAAGAACGCGGACCAACCAATTAACATGTTGGTCCACGGATTATTATTGCGGGTCGCGGTTTATCAATTGCTGGAAATTATGGTGTTGCTTCAAACCGCTAATGCGGTGGGTGCGGACCAACGAACAAGTCTGAACCCACCGCCCTTCGTTCTTGGTGTGCAGACTGTGGACGATGAAAAAACAAGCTGCTCGGGCGTTTTGAAGGCTTTGCAGCGAAGGTCGGGTCCCGATACATTCACTGGCAAAGACCGCAGGCGAATCGGACAACCGGAGCGCGTCCGGTGGTCCGCGGAAGTCTCCGCTGGTGCGCCACGCCGGCACGACGGCGCTGGCTGGTCCCGCGGCAATGTGGGACCGCGGAGGAAGGACGCGGACTTACCGCGTCCGTTGGCGAGAGGCGGCCACCCACGCGGGGCCGCAGAACCTTCAAGGGGGGCGGTGCCCCATTGCACCCGTTCGGCCATCACGGCCGAGCCGCCAGGCGGCCGGGCCGCGCCCGCGCCGGTCGGGCCGGGTCGCGCCCAGGCCGGGCTGGGCCACCCCGACTGGGCCGCGCCGGCCGGGTCGGACCTGGACCCGGGTCGGGTCGACCCGGTTCTGGATGCCCCAGGGGGGTTGGGCCGGGTCGGTCCGGGCCTAGACCCCCCGTTCCGGGACCTTTTCGGTCTTTTGCTCATAACATGAACTACAGGCCTCCGAATGACGCGCTGTTAGTGGCGATGCGATCCTTGGATCGAGACGGTCTTTTCGGTATATCACACTCAAGGTTTCGGAATACTTTGGGTTCGGCTGGGTTGGTTCGTACACGAAACCAACCGGGCCCTCGGAGCGGAAACGCTCGTATCTTGATCTCCGGACGTCCGATTGACGTGCCGTTGACTTTGGTGGATTCTTATAAGTGAGACAGATCTTTTGGATTACTCCTCCCGAGTTTTGGACGCAGGTGGAGTATGGTCGGGTTGGTTTTGACTTAAAAACAAACCGGGCCCCTGGGACGAAAAAGCCAATAACTCTCAGACCGGGTGTCCGTTTGACGCGCCGTCTGCGACGTTGAGTTCCTATTGGTGATACAGAACTTTTGGATACATCGACTCTGGACTATGTTTCAGTTGATGTATCAGCCCCTCGGCTCTTGGAGCGGACCCTCCCGAGCGAGCTTGTTGTGTGAGGGAACCCTAGAGTTGGCTGCGTCTGCGACGACAATGAAGACAGTACGGGAATCCTCTGTGGGTTCGGTAGTGACCACTACGGTACTATTGGGATACATCAACTCCGAAATATGTGTCATTTGATGCATCTACCTCTTGGCTCATGGAGAGGACCCTCCCAGAACGAGCATGTTGTGTGAAGAAACCCTAGAGCCGCTTGAGACTTGACGACTGCTGATCGAACGACTCGGTGTGTTACGGATAGTCCAGTGGGAAGCGCTTGGTTGTAGCAGCAAACCCACGGCGGAGGAGCGCTTGGTTGTAGCGGAAGACCCGCGGTACTCAACAAAAGGAGTACCTCTGGAGGCTATGAGGGGAAATGCTTGGTTGTAGCGGCAGACCCACGACGGAGGAGCACTTGGTTGTAGCAGCACGGGGGAACGCTTGGTTGTAGCGGCAGACCCACGACGGAGGAGCGCTTGGTTATAGCAGCACGGGGGAGCGCTTGTTTGTAGCGGCAGACCCACGACGGAGGAGCGCTTGGTTGTAGCGGCTGACCCGTGGTACTCAACAGAAGGAGTACCTCTAGAGGCTATGAGGGGGAGCGCTTGGTTGTAGCGGCAGACCCATGGTGGTAAGCGCTTGATTGTAGCAGTAGGCCCACAGTACTCGATAGGTGGAGTACTACAGCAGTCCAAGGTTAGAGGGAAGTGCTTGGTTGTAGCGGCATAACCACTGTACCTGATGGAGAAGGAGTTTCCTAATAGCTATGGTTTCAACTTCATGATCGATCCTGTGTGGGTCATTGCGGGGGGGGTAGTACCTACCGATCCTTTGTGGGTCTGATGGCTTAGATGAATCAGTGGCTACATCTGATCATCTCTATCGTCAATCAAGAAGTATTCATGTGTGAGCTGAATCCTGTTTTACTTTCCTATGTGGATTGTGTTGTGATATCCTGTGTGGATTTACGTTTTTCTTTCCTATGTGGATTGTGTTGTGCTATCCTATGTAGATTTACGTTTTGCTTTCCTATGTGGATTGTGTTGTGCTATCCTGTGTGGATTTACGTTTTGCTTTCCTGTGTGGACTGGGTTGTACTTGGGCTCGGATGTTGGAGCCGAACGAGAATTGATGACTTAGGTATATGTATGGGAATATACCTAAGCCGTGTCGGATGTTACTTCGTGATTGTATCTTTCCTTTGTGGTTCATCCTTTGTGGATTCTGGGAGACCTTTAGGGGTCTCGGGGTCCCTACTGAGTAGCTTATACTCACCCCTACACGGGCTATGCCCGCACTACGTTGTGTTGGTTTCAGACGGCGGACAGCGCTGATCGTGGTTGAGGCTTGCAGAGCAGGACGGTACCTGGAGGTGGACCACTGGGCGGGACGTACTCGGAGCGGTCGGCTGGACCCGAGGAGCAGTGGAGGCTATCTGTACCCACCCTTCAGGTGGGGTTCCCAGTGGACAGCTCGACGTCGCGGATTTTCTTTTCAGTTGTTGTTTTCCCTTTCCAGTTGTACTTTACTTTCAGTTTGGGTTTGTATACTGGCCCACTTACTTTTCCACACTTACTGTTGTACGAGTTTTTACTTAGTGTTTACTTCCGACTTCTTGCTCTGTGGTGTTTGTGGTTTACTTTACAAAGGCAATGCCTTCCCTTTTTACTGGGATTTACGCCTTGGTGCTAGTCGCCTGCCCCTGGCCTGTGGAAGGCGGGCTTGGGGTAGTCACAGCACGGGCCCCGAGGACGGGTCATGACAATATCATATATTTATTTTATATTCTCATAGTTTCTTTTAAACTTGGTCGTC